>VZRQ01000711.1:292402-319498 GCA_013397975.1 Machaerirhynchus nigripectus
TAGTTTCAAGGGGTGGGGGGGGGGAAGTTGTGTTGTTTCCTGCATCCCAACGGGATACCTGCTGCCTCCAGTGCCGGCTTGTGGGAGGAAATAGAGGGATTCCCACTAGCTGTTAGGCAGAGCTTGCTGTCCCTTTGTTGTTGTTTGCTTTTTTCCTACAACAGCCCCTTCTGCATGTTCCTTAGTGTCCATCTGCCAGGGTCTGCTGCGCTGCCTCTGTGTCCACGCACCAGGAGGGTGTCACAGTGCTCATCTGCCAAGAACCACTTCGTGTTTTTCTGCTCTCCTTCCATGTATCCAGAGTCATTTTCCTATATAAACATAATCAGCAGATTCTGGGAGGGTATCATCTGGTTTTTGCTTGCCAGAAGCCTGTTGTCTCCTTTCATACACCCAGGGTACCAGTGCCTCCCAAAATCTGCTGTACCTGTTTCCACGCACAGGTGGAATGAGCTCCATGCTTGACCAGCACAGCCTGTTAAATCCCATGCCTCAGGGGGCTCCTGCCTGTCTGCAAAAAGCTGCTGAGTTTTTCCCCACCCAGAAGGACATATCCTCCTCCAAATCCTAAGGGATGACTCCTCCAGCCCATCTCCTGTGCTGTGGAGCACTGATGAGGGATGTCTGTCTCCTTGTCCACGCTCAGGGTTATCCCACTGATTCCCTGCCAAGAGCTGGTGCATCCCATGTTGTGTGTGTTTGTACTCCCCTGGGAAGGTGCAGGCCAGAGGCCTTTCTGCAGGCAGGCACTTCTCATGCATGTGGAGGTTTCCACTGTGTGTCCTTTCATGTCTTGGATGTTCCCATGGATGCCCAGTGGCAGCTGTTCCTGTGCTTGCTCCCATCACTTCCCTGCTGCACGTGCCAGAGAGGTCACCCCTGTACCCGCTCCGATCTCTCCTTGGCTGCCTGTTACATCTCCCATGGCTGAAACTTCCACCCTTGTCCTTCCTGGGCCCTGCTGATCCTGCAGTGTGAGACTCTAAGGTTAAGCCTGCCTTGGTTTTTGCTTTGACTTTGGGGTTTCCTTTGCTGAGCAGTCCAGCAGAGTACAGTTCAGTAGTCTGGTACTTCCTAGGTGTCTGCACATCCCATGGGTCTAAAACACCATCACTTTGTCTTTTTCTGGTCATATACATAATTTGTCTACTCCAGGATTTTTTTCTGAGACATTAGACCCCCTTCTAGTGCCTGAGGGGTTTCCAGGAAAGCAGGAGAGAGACTTTTGACAAAGCCATGGAGTGACAGGACAAGGGGGGAATGGCTTCAAAATGACAAGAGAACAGGGTCAGATGGGATATGGAGAAGAAATTCTTCCCTGTGAGGGTGGGGAGGCCCTGGCACAGGTTGCTAAGAGAGGCTGTGGCTGCCCCATCCCTGGGAACATTCCAGGCCAGGTTGGACAGGGCTTGGAGCAACCTGGTCTACTGGATGGTGTCCCTGCCTGTGCCTGGGGAGCTGGACATGATCTTTAAGGTGCCTTCAAACCCAAACCATTTGGTGATGTTTCTAGAAGTCTCCTGCTTTCATAATTGTCCTCATCTGGTATTCTGGGTTTGCCATACCCACATGGGGAGTTTCTTAGTTTTCCTAGTTACATGTTTGCCCCTGCTCTCTTCCTGTGCTTCTACCTGATATGATGCTTTTCCTTTCCCCTTTTAAAATTTTTATTTTATTTATTCTTGGGGTGTATCCACCAAGTATCCACATGGCAGCTCTTACTTAGGTAGAGGTCCCCCAGTTCATTCCTGAGCTGATCCCTGGCTCTGAGCTGGATGTTTCCATAGATGAGGTGATGTGTTATTTGTCACTTGTGGGACACACCTGTGGCACTGCTCTGTGGACCCTGCAAGGTAATGCTGAGTGGGAATGACTCGTGTGCAGGCGGGTCACAGAGCAGCATCCAGGAGTCTTCCATGGTATTTGGAGTGCAATGTGCTTTTCTTCTACCCTCAAGGTCTCTTACTGCAGCTTGGTGTCTCCATGTGACGCAGATCCAAGGTGTGATGAGCCTTGAGACCTTGCCTGGGTTTAAGTGCAGCTATTTAAGGAGGTGGAGCTGAGCCTGGGAGCTCAGACACAGCTCTCCCAGTGTAAATGCCTCCATTGATGTCAAGCTGTTTATTCCAGGAACCAGTTACAATGCTCTAAGTGCCTCTCCCTTGGGACTACTTCTATTTAAACAGCTGGTTTTAATTCGAAGCTTTAATTGGTGCGAACACTCCAAGTAGTCTCTTTCTATGGGAAGGGAATTTCCAGCCCTACTTTAGTCTCCCCAGGTGGATGATGCATGGATGCTGAGGGAGGATCATGCTTGGGAGGTTTTGCCCTGGTCTTGTTTACAGGGTGAGGGAATTCCTGCTTCAGTGACTGTGAGGTTTGGAGGGGAGAGAGTGTCCTTATGTATTCTTTCTGCAGTACGTAAGAGGAGTAGTCGGAGAGTGAAACTGAATCCTTGCCATGTTTGTTGCAACAGGAGGTTAATCATAAACTCTGGCACTTTCCAAAGGGGTGGTTTCATTCTGCAGTGTCGGCAGGGAATTGGGCTGCTCGGAGGGTCTGCTCAGCTGTTTGCCAAGAGGATCAAAAGCAAATACAGCTTCCCCCTGTCTGAGGGTGAACAACCACCCAGACATTGTTTTTGGTTGTATCCCGAGACTTGCTGGAAGGAGATTTTGTATCTTTATGGCCTTTCTGTGAATGGATGTGTGGTGCTTGTGCTTGGGAAGTGTTTGTGTGACCAGCATCAAGTCTTGGGCCCTTCACACTTGTGTGGGGTATTTCACATCAGCATTTCACTGGCCTCATCCATTTTATCTGGTAAACTTGTTTTTCCGCAAGCTTTGAAAACATCTGAGTATATTCCTAGGAGAACATCTGGTGATATAGGTAGCTTCCCTCCTTTTAGGAATTGTAATCCACTAGCTTAAAGAAAAAGAGAGTCATTCTGTGACAAAGCAGTGATGCTTTTGCTGGCATGTGACGAGAAAGGAGGTGTCCCCTGACGTAGAAGGGATTGTCTGTTGACATTCTTCTCCCTCTCCCGGTTATAAGTAGGTTATCCCTGCTCAAATTATGCAACTGTGCAGACAGCCAGACTTCAGGAATTCCAAATACTTCAATGTGTCAAGTGCTGACTTCTAAATTAAATGCCACGGTTGCAGAGCGTGTTCACAGTCTGTCGCTTGAAATACGACATCAATCTTGGAATCGCATGTGGCTGAGAAGGGGCAGCAACTTAATTGCTTGTTTCTTTGAGGAAGTGTTGTGTGAGAGTGCAGGAGCCAAACCGGGTGGGAGATGTGCCTCTACCTGTGACAGTGTGTCCATACGGAAGTCAGCAGTTACAAGCAGAAAAAAAAAATACTGAAAACATTGATTTATGTAACAAATTGAAACGCTTCATTCTTTGTGGCTGCGGCTGTTGCCTCAAAGATGCAGTTTCCAGCGTCTAGACCTAATTAAATAGTTGTGTGCTTATTGCTAAGTAAACATAGGAGTCCATCACTCTTCTTGCCTTGGAGAGCAAATTGCTGCTTCTAATGGTTTCACTGGATGAAAGCAGATGTCTAGGACTGCTTTGTGCAAGGTGCCGAAATGAAATGGTGGTGGTAGGAAACGAGCTGCAGACCTGATAAAATGGGATGACAGGAAATGTAAATGCTCAGCATTTCATTTAATTCTTACATTCCATTTAATCAGGTTAAGGAAGTGACTTAAACTATGCATTATTTGTAAATAGAGTGTTTTTAATGCGTTCCAATTTAGAGCTGGGGAAATAATTATTTCACATGACAGATTTAGCAGAGTACATGAACTAAAGGCTGCAAAAAGTGTGTTGGGCTCAGCGTGTGGTCTGTAACAGTGGCCAAAAGTAAATCATTAGGGGAGAGTGGAGGAGCAACCCCGGGAAGCTCAGTCATCATCCCCAGCTCCTGGCGGTGAAGGGGTTTGAGGTGGCCTGAGCAAGAGGGTCTGAGCTGGCAGTGCCTGTTGGACCTGTCCTTGAGGGATTTGCCTGAACATTTTGAACAGTTTATAGCTGGAGCTTTCAGAATACCCTGTGATGAATCCCTCAATTTGTACAAAAACAATACCTGGCTTGTGGAGGTTTTTTGCATCTTTTTGAACTGTAGTCTCATTGAGTTCCTCCTCCTTTTTGTAGTATGGGAAAGAATAAAGAATCTTTTTCCCATCAGCACCTCATTTGTGATTTTATAGGTTTTCGTGTTCTCAGTTTTCTCTCTTTGGGTTCTTTTCCTTCTCCAGGCTGCATTGTCCCGTCTGTTTAGTACATCTGTCTGCAGAGGCAGCTCTACCTCACTTTGGGTTTCTTTTCTTTGAGCTCTGCTATATTGTTTTGAGGTGATTTGACCACATTTGCTTGCTTTACCCAAGAAGACTCAATAAAGGGAGATATCTTTTCTAATAAAGGAATACTTTGTAGCTCATCTGTGATAACATTATAAACATTTGCTATGCATAATGTTTTATATTCAAAGTACAAATGGACATAGTAATCATAGTGAGAGATACTGTAGTGGAAGTACAGATACTGAAGAAGATCTTCGTTTATAAATACAGCTACAGATGGCAGTTGATAAGGCATTTTGTATTTGGATATTAGCAAGAGAGCATTATGGAAAAACTGCAGTTGTGGTGGATGCTTGCCAGAGTTAAGTCTGTTGGAAGGCGTTGGAAGCATGAAGATGTCGTGTCCTGTGGAGACCTAAGAGTCCTAGAAATGACTGATGGGTTTGGGAATAACTGGTGGGGTGAGGGACACGTTGCTCCCGTGCTAGGGACAGATACTGACAGTGTTGGACACTGTGGTCTGACAGTTCCTGCAGTTTTCTTTCAACGTCTTGTTTTGGGTTTTTTAACTGGATAATTCCCCCTGTTTTGAAATACCTACTCTGAGAAGTTTCTGTAAAATGTTAGTAAAGATGCTGGAGGTTAAAAAAACCCCCAAAACTCTCCTTATGCTCCGCACAAAGCATGGATGTGGTTCTGCCAGGCCAGCTTTGGCCATACAAGGGCAGACAGCTACAGCCTGGGGAGTTGCTGCTCACCTGATAATGTGATTTGTGGATAAATACAAGGACTTCTAGGCTTTGGAGCCAAGAAGAACTCCTTTTAGGCATTTATCTGCATAAATGAGTCATTAGGAAAATAAAGGTACACGTAGTGCTGAAAGGGTGATGACACAACCACATTCCTGCCTTGCTTGAACTTGTTCAGGATTCTTTATAGCTGCTTCCGTTGGGAAGGTGGCTGTTGTTTGTATGTCTGTGACACCTTGACTGGCTGGCAGCAGTCCATGCTGTCTGGATTAGCAGCGCCTTTTCTCCTCCTCGGATCGTACGGGATGTGAGACTTTGCCTTGATCTCTCCCTTCTGCTCTTTACGAAGGTTTTTCTTCAGTGTTGTTTCCAGCGCTGGGGGTGTTAATGGGGCTGGCGTGCCTCAGGGAGAGTTCAGATTTTCATTGCCCTTCAGAAGAAATCATTTGTTATAGTTAATGTAGATTTCATTAGGGTGTAATGCTTCCTGGAATAAAAGTGAGAGAGAAAAGCTGTCATTTTGTGTAATAAATCTGAATATTTCAAACAACCAGTCAGTTGACAGGTAAGCTTTGTGCTGAACTAGTAAAAACTAGCACTTAACCAAATTTGGTTGTCACAAATCTACTGTTTGTGGTATGCCTTCCAGTCATTTATTTCTGTCAAATGAGGAGACGAGGGAGCCGTTTCCAAGGGACAGGAGGAACACAGTGACATGGGAGGCATGGTTTCAGGGATAGTGGAGAGGAGGTGCACTTTGACTGCTTTTGGTGTCATGCACCCAGATAGGCCCTGATTTTGCCTTGGAGGAAAGAAAAAATAATGTGTGGAGAACCACAGAAAGGGAGGGTTTTGCTATTTTTGTCTTTTTGACTCTTTCAGGGATCCAACGATACCAAGAAAATCTTGAGCCATACTGCTTTGGTGTGCCATTTTTCCTGATATTACTTCCACATGCCATCACCTGAAAGGGCTTGAAGATTTTTGCTTTTGTGACTAATTTGGGAGGCTGGCTTGAGCAGTCTTCACCACGTATATTTTTCCTGACTTTGGGTTGATCTGCTTGCAAAGCTTCTGAAAGAGAAGGCTCAAATGCTGTGGGTAGCCATGGTAAAACAAGAAAAAATAGCTTTCTGGAATTAGTTTAAATTAGCAGGTTGCTGCAGTTGCTGCCACGTGCAAATGAAAGTAATATATGGACATTTTTTGGCAATTTGCAGTACTTAGAAGTATTTAATATTCAGTTGGGTTTTTTTTGTACTGTTGTTAAAGACCAAAGGCTGTAAAACTGAAGCCTTGCTTTTTGTTACACAGAGTGGGAAATGGTCATGTAACAGCTTTTCTACGCTAAGAAATTTGGGAAAAATTTAACCTGAATTTGCATGGAGCAAAAGTATAAAAAAGTTACTGAGATCACATAAAAAATTATGCATGAACACTGCCGTGGAAAGCGTGGTTAAATTTGAATGTGTGCCTTAGGGCTGTAACACATCAGTCTGTTCTCTATAATCTGATTACATTCTGAGGCGCTTCCCTGCATAATTTTTGCAGGGAGTGATACGATGAGGAGTCAATTCACTTGTTGCTTTCATCCTACCAAAAAAAACCCCCAAAAAACCAAAAAAAAACTAACAGAGATTTATTTCATATGTTGATGGCATATTTAGTAGTTTGCTCATGTGCTTTTTCGTAGAACTGGTGAAAACCAAAAGTACAGGGTAGTGAATCTGCTGTGAAATATCCCAAAACACTCTGACTAGTGAAGTTCACACATTAATTTTTATTATGAGAATAAAGGCAATTCAGTGTGGAACAAAACCTTTTCACAGTTACTGCTCATATTGTTAAACGAGTCTCAGTTTTAAGTGCTGTCAGAAAATTTGCTTTTATCTGTTATATGGAATGCTAATGTGAGATTCCTACAATGCAAAGTTTAAGGCAGCAGAGGCTGGGGAAGGTGGCATTTATCTGGTTTGCTTATTCAACCGTGTGAAAGCTATATTAGGCACATAAACTTTCTGCACTACACTGCAGCTTCAAAAAGGCAACAAGTTAAATCTAGGTCCTTTGAAGTAGTGAATGGTAGCATTCTGTTCTCCAAAAGAGACGACTTCAAATGATCACACCAAAACTCAAAAACCTGCTATGGCTGAGGAAAACAAGACAATTCTCCCCAGATAAATCTTACTTCAGAGTATCGCTGTTGCATGAAACATGGGTTTTGTTGGATCCAGCAAACTTCAGTTGTGTAGAAAGGTAGAGAGCCTTAAACAAGGACATATATCTTCTTTCTCTATCCATAAATGGTCTCAAGAAACATCTTACTGTTGCATAAAAGCACTCTGTGGCGTCAGATCAGTTTACATACAGCAGGCGCTGCCGTGCTGCCCTGATTATTGTAATCTCTGCTTTTAATTAGATGCTGGGATTAGGAGCTGTTTTGCTGCTCAGTGCACTCAATGTGTTCCCTGTCAGTCCTGGCTGGTCCAGTGTCCCTTGTGAAACATCACCTGGCAAAGTAAGATGCTCTGAAAAGATCGAAGCACAGTTTACTTTACAGACACATTAAGGGACAGCTGCACTTTAAGGGAAGAAAATACATATATATAATATACATATAAATATATATAATATACATATAAAATACATACACAAATAAATTAAGGGAAGAAAAATACACCAAAACGCCCTTCTTGAAAATCTTTCAGGAGGTTAAAATAGATATTGACAAATACCTGGCAAAAAATTAAGCATTATACTAGGCTGGTGTTCTGTGTGCCTTTTAGTTAGCTGTTAATTTAATTTAATATTATGGAGATCTTACTCCAAAGTCACTGGTAACTCACTAGCTTCCAGTTTACAGCTCAAGTCCATTCTAGCTCCTTAATGTATCATGTCAAGTGTTAAATTCCTACTGTTGGATTTCCCATGGATTTCGTTCTGCTCCTGCAGCTCCAGTTCTCAGTTGTTTGTTTTTGTGTTTGTGTTGTGCTGACGATACACCTTAACCTTTTAATCAGCATTTTTTGAGCCAGTGCTTGGAGATCTTTGCTAAAATAAATTCTTATGGCACCTCATAGGTGAATTCTTTAATCTGTTACTCCAAGTACATGAACTACTTTCTTTTAGCCGGCTCTTTGCCTTCAGTTTGTCTGTTCATCTCCATGTTTTCACTGATAGCTCTATATTTCATGTTAATCAAACATTTAATGAAGTTCTCATTACAGCTGGCATTTCCTCTTTTTCTGAAAAATACATTATCAATTCAGTTTGAGATACTTTAACTTCAGTAGACACCGGTGCTATCCCAATTTCTGTTTTCTTATTCTTCATTCTTTTTTTCTTCAGTTTGTTTTCTTTTGGCTGGATTTCTGCATTAGTATAAAAACACCTGCAATCATGTATCTTTGAGAAATGAAAACATCTCTGTATTTTTTAATAATCAGACCTTGTACACTAAATATTTGAGAGACGAAATTATCATAGTGCCAATGTTGCCAAGCTTATTTGCAGGTGTGTACCACAAAATGAGACAGTCCTGCCTCTTCTCCTGGTACACTGACACCTTTTCCCTGAGAATTAAAGTATCAGTGATTAATCACAGCAGTGTCTAATGGAAACACTTTTAGACTGACTTCTAATGAAAGGAGTGGTAACATGTTTTACACACCTACAACGTGACATTTAATCTGCAAGTTTTATCTGGGCCAGGAGTTGTAGCTATGCTTTAATCTTGCTGTATTAATCCAGCACACTCATTGCCTACGTACAGAGCTCCAGGTTGGCTCTCAGTGATTCTCAAGTATTTGGATTACAAGCTATTGCCAACTCGCAGCTTTTCCCATCAGTCAGAAGGGTCTGTGCTCAGCCATGGCCATTTACAGAGCTGTGCAGATGAATTTCCATTGCCCTGAAGCCAACAGGAGCATTTAGCAGTTGAAACTTCACTATGGACTACTTAAATTCCAGCTCTGTGACGTTTCTGCAGTTAATAATGTCCCCATTTATCTGTGTATTGGTTTTCCACTCTAGACCTGCTTCATGGCAGCTGTGAGTCCATCAGCTGCAGAGACCAGAACTCTCATTTGCCTGAGACATAACCGATGTGCAATTCCTGCCATAAAAAATTAAAAAGAAAGGATTGAGGTAGGATTAAACTCTCCTGCCAATTTGAGATCAGACAGGAGAAGGTCTTGCAGGCCCCTTCCTGTAGGCCATACACAAGGGTTGATAAGGGACAAGAATACATCTAGAAGTGTCACTTTCATGAGGAAATGACAAGCCAGAGCTGCATGAGAGTCTGCCTGCAAGTACGTGGCTGCTGGTGAAGTTAATAAATGTGGCCTTGGAATCTGTAATTATTACAGTCAGGCAGATGAGTGCTTAATTCTGCCAGATGGGAGAGCTCCACTCTGAGTTCCAGGACATGCCTGGGGGTTTCAAACAGATACACTCTGCAAAAACACTCTGGAAGATGCATCAGCCCAAATAGGTAGGTTCTGTGCCTTGTTCTGTTTCACTGGGAAGTTTTTGAAGGTTTGTGGAGTCACTGTGATCGACAGGTTTGGCTTGGTTTGGATGCACTCATTTCCATCCTCTGCCGTGTGCCGGGCTCTCCTCTGCAGGCTGTAGTTCTTCTTCCTATCAGCCCACACAGGCTCTCTTTAATATCTCCTTTCACACTGTCAGAACACAACTGCTGAATTTTCACATCCAACTTCTTAATTTCCATGCAAATGACTAGTCAGGAAAACAAACAAAAATCCCTAAGACACATTGCGCTTCACCTTAAATGTAGAAACAGCAAGTCCTGAAAAATAATGATGGTTTATCTAATGGTTTTCAGCTTTTTCTTTGCTGTGACCTCACAACACGGGAACAACAGCTCTGTGGTATGGTTTTTGTTGGTTTTAGTATTCTAAACTAAAAGTAGTAGACACGTATGTACCTCTTCTTCATTACAGCAGATGTTTTGGGGGTTTTTTTGACTTTTATATGCTAAGGAAGTCTTGTGACATGAGGAAGACTTTGGTCATCTCACTTTGGAAACTGTAAACTTTTTTTTTGAGTTTTCTAGTTTTGAACGAGGACAACTGAGCTATTTGGAATTACGCAAATATTTCTGATTTGTTCGTGGTTTGTATTGCTTTAACAGCAGGTATTGTGCTTAGTATCCATGGTATAAAAATACAAAAGTTCTACAAAACCACAGAGGAACAGGAAGTATATGCTAAGGTGTTATCCATCTTTTGGCAAGGGAAGTTAAATCAAGTACCAGGAAGGTGTAGAAGTGGATTGCAAGGATGGTGCAGTGTCTGACCATATCTTACACCTTGCTGCTGGTAAGAATTGAAACAGAATGCCAGAATAGGAGAATTTTTTGCTCTCTCTTGTATGGGAATATACATCGAGAAGTTAATTAGATTAACTTTTTTCAAAAAGCTAACAGTGATTAAGGCATTGTTCCAAAACCAGTGGCTGGTTTTGAGTGATAAATTGAAGGGGTGATAAGTGGCTGGGAGCCTTGGCACCTCCAAGAGGAAGGGTATCAGGTCCTGGATTCAACACTCAGCTGAAGTTCCAGTCATGCAAGCCAGTCTAAGATAATCTGTGCTCTTCTGCTTGGGGAAAGTCTGTTGGTACTGTTCCCTTAAAATGTGTATGTAAACGTTTTCTAATTTTGTCCTTTCAGAAGTGTTCTGTTGCAGCTGACATCCCATCTCAACTTACAATAAAACCATTTTGTAGAGTAAATTGATGGGTTTGGCACCCCACTCCTTGTCTCTATGCCTTCACCAGCCCTGAGAATTAAAATGCACCTACTAGATTTGCATCGTGCAAATGCATTTTTCCATGATCTAAGTCAGTTTTTTCCTATCCCCATGAAAGATTAATGTTTTTGATAGCAGTGACAGTGTGAGTCAGAGCTGTAACTGCGAGCTGGGGCTTTGCCATGGCCGCACACATCTGCTTTCCTCTTGTGGCATGGTACACTTAAAGCTTTTGTTTTATGTTATTACAGGGTTTAATTTTGGGGAAACTGAAGAGATCTGTTAGGAATACGAAACATGTATTTCATGGACACACTGGACCTGCTTTTTTCCTGAGTAATTATTTTGGAAGAGGAGCTGTTGGATGCTTTTTGCCTTGTCCTTTGCAGATAAACACTGTACCTGGTCTGTTGGAGGACTTACAGTAAAGAAATAATGTGTGCTTTTGCCCTTACCTCTTTCCTGCCCTGAAGAGGTTTACCTTGGTTGCTACCAAAAATCGTGGTGGGCCCTCTCACAGCTCAGGATTTCCAGATGTGCAAATCTTTTCAGCAATTTTTTATTAAGAGTTGCAGCCTTGGTGCGTTGACTTTGTAAACCTCAGCTCTTACAGCACTCACGAGAAAACTTAACTAAATGCTTACAAATTCATTTAAAATTGGGGGATGAGAGGAGCTTATTAGCACAATGCAGTTTCTGGGAGTGATAAACATTCAGAGCCTCTGAAAATTATGTAGGTTATTTACATTGACCTGGATCAGTTTGAACCACGGCTGCTTCCTGATAGTATTTTAATCTCCCTCTATGGAGCTGAAGTCTAGTTCTGGAGTACTGCCACGCTGCAGCAGCAGCTTCTGGTGGGCTATACCTAAAATTTAGGAAGATCTAAATTCTAGAATTTGCAAAGTCTCTTTGCCCGGAGTTTTTCAGAGGAAGAGGAGGCTGCTTATGAAGCAATTTGCCACTGTTACATCCTTGGAAAGTGCTTTTGTAAAAAAAAAATTTAAAAAGTAAGCGTGGAACAAAGAACAGGCTCGGGGTGAGTACAGAGCACCCAGCAAATGCTCTCCGTGAGCAACACCAATGGTCAGGAAGTCAGTGGCTTCAAAAGCTCTGACTTGTCAACAGTGGTGTGCCAAAACCCCAATCTTTACAAAATATATGGTCTTGTCAAATGCAGTATTTTTGGAGTACACTGGGAAAGCACAACACACTCTTTATATGCCTTCTGCTGTGAAAGGGAGCATTAACTGCTAACAATAAATAGGTGGGTTGTAGTATTTCAAGCTTTTCAGTTTGTTAGGTGAAATTGCTCTTCCATTCCAGCTCCCAAGTGGAGTTCTCTGTCAGCAGCCACTCTTTGCTGGGCAGCCAGATCTTCCCAGGGGACTGTTCAATGTGCAGCTTGAGCCCTGCCCAAGAACAAAACACCTCCAAACTCTTTAAAACAGAAAGTGCCTGAAAATTGGCCTCTTCTGAGAAGCTGGGAGGAAAGGGACACGGGAGCAGTATCAGTGTCCTGGGATATTTCAGTGAAGTAGTCTGGAGAGTCAGAGTCTGGTTCCTGCACTGAGAGACCAAGGACTGGGTCAGCCCCAGCACTGAGTGCTCCCAGTTGTTTGCAGGATATGGCATCACCTCACTCCCAGTACAGCCTGGAGCTTGGCATCTCTTTCTTAACATAAGGTGTTTATGCAGTAGCTGCCTTAACACTGGCTCCTTTGTGCACTCACGTTTGGAATCTGCTCTCCTGGAGGAAGTTGAGGTTCTCCAGCTCTGCATACTTCCCAGAATGGGCTCTTTCCCTGGTCCACTCACCCACTGCAGCCAAAGGTTACAGGTTTGCGTTCCAGAGATTCCAGAGCACCAGAGTGAGTGCTACACGCTGACGTCACCTTGAGCACAGAAACCTCGTGTTTGCCTTTTTTTTCACCTGAATTCTGTCAGGCTTGGCAGTGCTGGGTTGAGGTCAAACTAGGTTTACTGACCTGAGTTAAAATATGATTTTAAATAAAGTTTAGAAAGTGCTATTGATTGATTTAAAACTAGAATGGTGTAGTAGCTGTGGCCAGCAGTTTTGTGAAGTGAAACAGGGCAAGATTCATAGTGGAGATAGGACCTTTTATTAGGTCAGCTGCTTTTGGGGAAACAGATGCATGTTTTGATAGAAATACAAATAGCAAACTTGAAATTTGTTCTGATTGAAGCAGTTGTTCTCATTCAACTATGAACTTAATTATACTTAATTATACTAACCCGTTAATTTGAGGGAGTGAGGGGTGCTGGTACCTGTGTACTGCAGTGGGATGACAGAGATAAAATGATCTAGGTCACAGGTTTATCCCTGTGGAAGATTTGTCTGTGTCTGGACTGCTGCTGTTGATGGGATGTTGCTCTAACCATTACCCAAGGACTGATCTGCATTAAAAAGTAATAATTAAAAAACCAACCAGTGTTTGGATTTAGACCATGGGCTCACAGTTGGATGAATGTATCTGAGGGCTTGGTGAGCACCAGGATGGGAATTTCCTAATCTTTTTAGGACTTATGTGGCTACAAAATGGTATGAACTCTCTTGGTTTCAGTATTCACAAAAAGTTGGTGTTTTCATGCTGTAAATTGCCATGGGTCAGGATACAGAGCTTAAAGGTGGAGTAGTGGTTTTGTGGTGCTAAAAATTACTTTTGTTCTGAAATGATGTGACTAAGTGAGAAACTGAATGCAAACAGCTCTGTTAGTTTGATTCACTGACCCTTCCAAAAGGTTATTATAGATACCATGTTTCAAACCCAATGATTTGAGCCCTAACCTTAGGCAGCAGGTGAATAAGGAGCTAAATTTTGTGTACATGGAAGTACACAAGGTCGCATAAACCAGTATTTTTCAGTTCCATTGTAGTTTCTTTTCCATTTAAAGTTTTATTACATTATAGCATTACATTTGCAGTGTACAGTTTCATCTTTGCTGTTTCTAGGCTCAGAAACTTGACACCTGTTTAATTCCAAAACAGTGTATGTGACGTGGTAGCTGTTGCTAAAAATTGCATTTCAGTAGCCTTGAAACAGTGAGAATGAGCTGAGTTACTCCAAACTACTTAAAGGTCAGGTCTTCATTCATGCTCCTAGGAGTAAAAGAAAACCCAACTAATTTTAGAATGAATTGTACAAAGTCTTTGGTACAGTAGCACTTCCCTTCAGACTGCTTTTAGCTAATAGAGGACAAAATTGTCCTTGCTCTGGAAGCCCTGAAGTGCTCATGTTTGAATTCTCACCTTGTTCCGAGATCTGTGCTGTGATTCTCACGTGTTTCCAGGGCAGGAATGCATGCTGGAAAAATCGTTCTCTCAAACTGTAAATGTCTGTGGCAAAGTTAAATACAGCCCGTTAAATATGGACTGAAGTGTCCCACTGTGAATATTTTTAAAACTTGTGAAAGTGTCTTTGAATTTTACTGTGTTTCTCTGGAGGTTTGACATGTGTTGTGGGCCGGGGCGTGTGTGCGTGCCTGGGGATTGGGAGGAGGAGCCCTGCTTTCAGCAGCTGGGAAGGAAAAGCCACCCTCTCTGTGATACCATCCCTGGTCCCTGCCTAGAGAATCCCTGACGGTTTGTGGCTCCAAAATTAACAACTTTTCCAGCTCCAACCCACTTACCACTTAGTTTAGGTGTGCACCTTGATCTCCCCACCCCAGCATTTCCAAGGGCGTGGGTATATTTAGTTCTGGTTTCTGGTTCTGGAATCGCTATGGATGTGGCATCCTGCACCTTATAATCCAAGAGCTGCTGTCAGGGACTGCTGGAGAATGGGAAATAAGACATGACAAAGGGTTATTTTGAAATGTTGATGATACAGAGATGATGGACTTGGGGTGAAGCTGTAATGATGCAGCCCTTTACCCTCTTAGGTCACTGGGAATTGAGTGCAGCTGTAAAAGTGCCTTGTGCCACTGAAAGATTAGAAAGAGGGTGAACCATTGTATAACCTGGCTGTGCTTTAGCATGCTCATCTTTTCATGTGGAAAATATTTTCATACTGTTTAAATTATCTTCTAAAAATATTTGATGTTTTTACTACATCATTAACTATAAGGAACTGATATTGATCCCCCTCCTCAGCCCAACCCTTTGGATTTTCCTGAAAATAGCATGTTTGTGCCTGCTCCTTGTTCACACTGAGGCCTGGGTAGGAGCCACTTGTTTGAATGGAGGTGTCAGTGCAATGAGGGTGAAAGTCATTTTACAGAAGTGATTTAACAGAGCAATATCCCACATTCGTGGCAGGAACACTGCTCCTGTAATAAATTTAAATCAATTTATTGCACATCACTGACTTCCGCTATTTTATTTTAAATTCTGTAACCGGATCAAGGTCAAGGAAGCAAAAGATGAAAGGAGAAGGGGAAAGGAAGCCAGAAGAGGGGAGAGGCGGCAGGAAGGGGGGAGGAGGACAAGGAATGGTTTAGAGCAGGGTAGCAGAATCGAGCTCTCACTTTGGGACTGGAGGGATGAGCGTTGCTTTTTCAGAAGAACAGAGGGGAAAATGGGCTCGTCTTTTGGGCCTGTAGGAACTGGGAGGATTGCTCTGAGGTTTTTCTCTTTGTTTATAATGATGTATTGGTACTATTTCTAAATACCAAATTATTCCGTGGCTAGTCCTTGTGAATGTATTGTTCTTGTGCGAGCTGCTGAACAGAAGTGCTTGTGGACTTGTGATGTGCCAGGGAACCGCTGCAGCGACTGGGATTGCAGAGGGAAGGGTATCCAAAGGCCATTTCTGAATGTGCTGTTACAAGATTTTGCTGTAGTGTTTTGGTCTGAGATCAATGAAATATGCTTTTGATTCGATTCATGCTGGAGAACAAGCAGCCTGGATATTCAGATGCCTCTTGAGGTCGATCCGTTTGCTTTCAGTGAAGGGAATGTTTTGCTTGTGCTTAATTTCTTCCTCTGCACTAGTTTGAAATTTCATTTTAAACCCAAATGGCCCTTATAGTTTCCACCAGAGTTTATATACATTATCAGGTGTTAGTTAATCTGTTCTCTTGAACGGTTGGTTTTCGTCTGTCTGCAAGGGCTTGAGTATCAAAAGTGAAAAGCCAGGAACAAGAAGCAGCCAAGGGTGGATGTCTGTAGAACCAGGTGGGCTGTGACAGCTGCCATTTCTGTATGTCACATTTGGGGGAAGTCGTTCCACACTTGCAGTTGCTCTTTGTATCTGCAAAGCTCCACGTGAGCCATGTACAAGCATGATTATGTCTCTTTATGTGAACGAGAAAGCAGGATGATGTGCAGAAGCTGGCTGACTCCAGGACCTAATCAAATCCAATAATGTTGTTGGTGTTTAACCAGTTATAATTCTATGTCATGTTAATTGTATGAGGCATGTACAACACAGAAAACTTCCATGGAAGCTTGGAAGGGGCTTAAGGACGTGAAACACAGGGGTTTATGTTCCCTTTACAGTGAAATGTTTCTGAAATTTTTTTAGAAATCCAGGGGTCAAACACCCCATTCTCATCAGGACCTTGCACAAAACACATTAATTTGCTCCCACAGGGAGAGAACTGGTCCCCAAGAAGGCAGGTTTGTGTTTTTCAGAAGAAAGAAGTTGCCCTCCTTGTTTTATTTATCACATATATAAAATCAGTTTATGTGTATTTGATTTAAACTTAAACTTTCCTTCGAGGTTTGTATTGCATTGTGTTCGTGAAGGAATTTTCAATAACTTCTCATCCTAGTCTAAAACTATTTGTTAAAAGCAGCTTTAGGTAATCAATACCTGCACTACAGCAGGAAATCAGAACTATTGGCAACTGTTGTTTTATGTTTACTAGTTTGAACTCTGGCCTCTGAAAATTCATGCTGTAGTTTCTCTGAAGCTTTTCTGGTATTAAATACCTTCCCTGGGAGATTTCCTTACTCCTGCACCCGTGTTGTTGACTCAAGCTGATGACTTTTCTGCTTAAAAGAAACATTCGGTAGTCTGTCAGGTATAAGAACTGTGAACAATAGTCTTCTGGGCTCAGAAAATAAAAATACAGGTTTCTATACAGATAATAGTTTCTAAAAAGCTTTCTTTTTAGTATTACAAACATTTTTTTGACCTGTGTTGGGAATTTGGTTTCGAGTGGGCAGCATCAGGAATGTGGAGAGAGAGAGATACCCCTGTACGTATAGGGAGATAGAGATACATCGACACATAGATGTATGGAACATGATAGGGATAAATTGCAAATAATTTAACCTGTGATAATGAAAATTACAAGTAAGTAACTGCATTTCTGTAGAGTTAGTCCCTTGCAGTCTGGATCCTAGAGGAACCTGGCCTTAGAAAATTCAGATGAGTTTTCTTCATACAGTCTTATAATCACGAATCCATTTGACTTTTGCTTTCAGGGATGAACATGGCAGTTTTCCTCTTTATTTCAGGATACCTTTGATCTGTCGTATGTGGGAAGAACGCTAAGAGAACCAGCTAAAAATGGGTGTTAAAACATTCACTCATAACTCCCCTGCTCACAGTCAGGAGATGCTGGGGAAGCTGAACATGCTCCGGAATGACGGACACTTCTGTGACATCACCATCCGCGTCCAGGACAAGATCTTCAGGGCACACAAGGTGGTTCTGGCAGCTTGCAGTGACTTCTTTCGCTCCAAACTCGTTGGCCAAGCAGAGGACGAGAGCAAGAGCGTGTTAGACCTGCACCACGTGACGGTGACAGGGTTCATCCCTCTCCTGGAATACGCTTACACAGCGACGCTGTCCATTAACACAGAAAACATTATCGATGTGCTGGCCGCCGCCAGCTACATGCAGATGTTCAGCGTGGCCAGCACGTGCTCGGAGTTCATGAAGTCCAGCATTTTATGGAATACACCCAACAGCCAGCAGGAGAAGGTGCTGGATGCAGGACAGGAGAACAGTGCAAACTGCAATTTCACTTCCCGAGACGGCAGCCTGTCTCCCGTCTCCTCTGAGTGCAGCGTAGTGGAAAGAACCATTCCCGTTTGCCGGGAGTCTCGGAGAAAGCGTAAAAGCTACATCGTTATGTCTCCTGAGAGCCCCCTCAAGTGTAACACACAAACCAGTTCCCCCCAAGTGCTCAATCCTTCAACTTCCTACCCGGAGTCCAGAAATCAGCCCGTGGACTCGTCCTTAGCTTTTCCCTGGACTTTTCCTTTTGGAATTGATCGAAGACTTCAGTCAGAAAAGGTGAAGCAGGGGGAGAACTCTAGGACTTTGGAAATGCCTGGGCCCTCCGAGTCCAACAGGAGAATGACGGATTACGTGACTTGTGAGAGCACGAAAGCCAGTTCTCCCCTGGTGATCGAGGAAGACGTGCGCGTCAAAGTGGAAAGGCTGAGTGACGAGGAGGTTCACGAGGAGGTGTCACAGCCTGTGAGCGCGTCCCAGAGCTCCCTGAGTGACCAGCAGACGGTCCCGGGGAGCGAGCAAGTGCAGGAAGATCTCCTGATCAGCCCTCAGTCTTCATCTATAGGTATGACCATTTCTGGAGTTACATATAGCAACAGGCATGTGAGCCCTGGTGATTTTCTTGGAGGAAATCTGCCTCGTGGGTTTTCATGCTTTACTTTTGTGAAACTCCCTTTTATTTCCCTGATTTATGAAATGTTACACATAAACTTGGAATTCTTTAAATAACTTTGCAGAAGGCAGCTGAGAATGGTAAGCCTGTGGTAGCCCTCTTTATTCAGCAGAGGTTGATAACTACTTTTTGCCTCTAGTTGCCTGACTGGGGAAACTTAATTCTGCTTTCATTAGTGTCAAAAGGCACGATCTCAGCTGAGCTGCAGCACCAGATTTGAAAGGCTTGTGCCTGAAGCCACAAAGGGTTAGAGTAGTACTTTGCATCAGACATCAAATCTTGGATAATCGTGACAGAGAGCCTTTGTAAGAGGATTTGCAAAATAAGTGGTGAAACACTGTCATCTTAATGCCCCAGACAAAAATAAAACCACACAGTCATAACATTGAGAATCTTTCCATTTCTGTGGGATTTGATTCTCAAGTTGCTTCTTCAAATGCTGCTGGTTGCTGAGAGAAATCCTTTTTCCGTGAAAGACAATTTGAAACCAGTTTTGGGTTCTTATAGCAGGCTGTTCTTTATTAAGAGCTAATACTTAAAGGTTACTGGAACAATCTGTATTTTCCTCTGCACAGAGTGCATTGAATGGCTTTTAGTAAATCAAAAGATAGAGGTTTTGCAGCACTTCTAGTTTAATTATCAAAATGTTGCCCAAGTCAGCTATTTTACTCTCAAGTGGCTTGACCTGTGCTCAGCAGAGTTTGTTTACTGAAAGATTTTTAATAAAGCCTGTTCTGTTTGAAGACTATAAGAATGGCACATGTACTGCTCTGCATCATTCAAATAATGTGTACGTGAAGGGCTGCCCCAGTTAATTAAATAAATAACTATAACAAAGTAAATAGCTGTAGCCTTGTAGTCTGCATTATTTGTTTGCTTTGGTCAGTGCAACACTGTGCCTTCTCTGGAGAAAGTGAGATCAGGCTGACCTTCCAGAGCAGCAATATCCAATCAGTGTCAAACTGTTCAGGTTATGGTCACTAAAAAAAGATTAAAATATTTCCCATTTATGCCATCCTTTGCTGTTGGACTGTTCTCCAGTTTGCATAGCTCACGTGTTGATATTTTAGATTGTAAGGCTTTTTCCAAATGAAAATGTTTTCTCTATTGGAGACAAGGATGTTTACCTTTGCTGAGGAACAGACTTAATGTCTTATAGCTTAACTCTAAGTCTTTAAATGTAATTTGCCAAAATAGTGCATAAATTAAAAACTAAAAGAAGCTATTTGTGGCTGGGGAGTCACCAGGAAAAGAGGTCCTTGTTCAAAAACAGGTTTTGTTTGATTCAGTTTTTAACTCATTATAGTCAGAACTGAAACACTTTGCCAGGGCCATGTGGTAAAAGATGCAAATTTTTTTCATCAAAGTAATTATATCATCAGAGACAAAATAGAACAAGTAGCAATAATGATTAGAGAAAGTTAAAAATAGCATATGAAGGGATATATATCTTAAATATATAAGTAAATACCATGCCAAGGCAGCTTAAAGAGCAAACTGGGTGTAAACTCCAGGCTACAGAGGAGTAGTTTTGTGTGCATGGGGTAGAGAATCCCAGGCTTTCGTGATTATAATTTTTAAATTTAAATATCTGTCATTGCTATTAGTACAGCATGTTCTGCCTTAAAACAGCTGCAGAGAGAAGAAAAATGTGCCAGGGCAAAATCTTTAAAATACAAATCTGCTCTTTGTCTTTGAATATGTTTGAATTAATATTTAGTGGTCTTGGCATAATAACCATCCTCAGAATGGTTTTTATTCATGTTTTGCTGTAAAGGGGAACAGTGTTCTTGCTTTTTAGCACAGTTACGATACAGCTCACTTTGTAGCTAGAAAGCACTTTTTACCTCCCAAAGATGCATTACTTTATGCAGTAATGTAAGAATAGTAAATGGAGGCAGCAAGATATGTTGAAGTACAGCTTTTTCTTCCCTGAACATAGTTTCCTCATATAATTGCATATATTTATCTCAGTGTTTTATAGTGCATTTACAAAAGCATTCTTGCCTCTCTTTCTGATACTGCAAAAAGCTCTTATTCATTCTTCAGGAAATTTAAGAATTGTTCATTTGCAATTTATTATATTTGGAAGCACTTTATAATACAGAAGGAGACGTGGAGCAAGAACATGATAAATAAGTCATTATGGTTACAAAAGCAGCTGTGTCTGAGAAGATACTCTCATAACTCATTAGCACTTCTGGCATTTGAGAGGTGAAGGCATGAAATAAACCTAAGAGCAGTTGGGCTTATTTTTCAGTAGACTTTCATTTAAGTATTTCATGAGAAAGGAGGATAAATGAAAATGGGATCAACTTTTGTAACTTTAGATTGCTTAGCTGATGAATTTCGCAAGTATAGTTTGTCACCTCTTAACGAAATCAAAAAGTTTGATTTTACTAATTGTGAAGCTGCCAGGGATGCAACTTTCCTCTTGTCACTGGCCCCATAACATGGCATCACATTAAGACAAGAATCTTTCACTTCAGGAAAGATCTCTCATTCTTTTTGACAGAATATGCACATTTTCTGCTTTTCTCTTCACGTCTTTGTTGCTTCTCTTTGGTTTTCTGTTTTGTCTGACACTTGCCAGTGTACACCTAATGCTACTTGATTTTCCTAGTGAGCTTTAGGGTTCCCAAATTCAGATTGCTCACGTACGCCTCTCTTAGAAAGCAGAATTATTTTACCACAGCAGCAAGAGCAGCTCGTAGCACTGTCCTGTGCTTTGCTTGTCCTCGAGGTGTAGGCAGAGAAATCTCCTTCCCCATCTGTCCTGTCTCCCCTGGATTCAGTGGGGGAGATCAGAGGCTGCTTGACCAAACTCCCAGAGGTGATGAGAGAGGCCCAGATGAGCAACAGCCACATCAGTGAATTGAGGTGTGCGTTTGTTTTAGTGCTGCATTTCCATTGGATTCTGTTCCCCAAGCCCCTTGAACTACATTTGTCCCCATGTTGGTGCACTGAGCAGAGCTCTGGTTTTGTTAATACATTCCTCTAACCAACAGGTGTTTGGTCCCTTTTGTGTTGCATTTCTCATTTCCCAGAGGGCTCTTCTGTCTCAGCTGCTTATCAATAAATGAAGACATTATCAATTAATATATTTATGGAATATTTGGAACACAAAAGCCATTTAGTGTAACTGGTTTGAACTCCTTATTGCTCAGGAAGACTTGAAAAATTGACCAAATAGTCCCTTTAGGTGAATGTAACATTTCTGCTTTACAGTGCTAGTACTGGATGTGTTTTTAAAACTGGCTGTATTTAACATTTCCATTTTCTAGGTGTACCAAATATGTGCCCTTTACTGAGTTGTCAATTTACTGGATAATCTGTGCAGAGAGAAGCTGATTTTGAACAAGTTGCTTCTGGGTGTTCTAAATTACTTTCCCAAGGCACTTTTATTATCTTATCACCCAGGAAGCAGCCTCTATCAGAGATTTGGGAAAGCAAGCTTGATGTGTATTTACCTGCCCCCCAACCCTTTTTGAACAGTTATTTGCATTAAATTGCCCTTTTTTCTTTGCCTAGGCTCAATAGATGAGGGGGTTACAGAGGGATTGCCCACACTCCAAAGCACCTCTGGCACTAACGCTCATGCAGACGATGACGATCGGTATGTACCAACCTGGTGTGCAAAGTGTTCTGCAGCAAGGGCTGTGCTGTAATTAACCTCCCCAACCCTCATCCCAGAATGTTTAGTTGTTCCTACATCTCATTCTCTGTGTTGATCAAAGTACAATCAGTGCCTGGAGGGGCAGATGCTTTAGAAGAATGTAGGTGATGAAAGTCAGACTCTGCTTACTCGTTGCTTTTTATTTCCTATCTATTTCCAGGCAGCACTGGTGAAGATAGTCATGTTTTTGCTGTTTCTTCATCATTGCTCTTTATTAATAAATTTTAATTAAACCTCTAAGTGAAACATGCGTGCCAAAGGTGATATGCAGCCCCAAAAGCAACAAACTGAAAACAAGGACCTAGCCCTGGCTTCACTAGACCTCTCTACTGCAAGCCACAGAACAGGCAGAGCAGCCTTAAATCTCTTCTCCCAAGCTTTCTGCCTGTAGCTTCTTACCAGGAGGCTGCGTGGCACTTGCTGTAAATATTTAGCAGGCTTTTGCTGTGCTGAGCTGAGTGATTTATGAAGGGAATCCCTTATAAGGGAAGGCTGGCAGAAAAAAACAAACTAAACCGTGTCTGTTTGGTCAAAGAGACCTCGTAGTTCTGTTAGAGCCAAATGAGGTACCCACACATGGCACACAGGGGTGCACACAACTGCTTTTCCCTCTCTAAGCACATTTTTCCAAACTGGCTTTTGCAGGGGTTTGTAAGACAAATGGGTTTGAGGAAGTAGTGTGAACCTTTGGAAGTTATTCCAGAAACTGTGTCAAGGGAAGCTCCCTACAGAGCTAATAAGCAAGAGCTGCATTTTCATAGCTCATAAAATCTTTTCCGTCATCTCCATCTAAAATCTGTCCCACTGTAGGATTAAAAAGGCAAAATAACTGCTTAGATAAGACTTTTTGGATGACATGGAAAATTTTATCTATCTGCTAACAAACCTGAGTATAAAAATAACACCCAGTACTTAAGGGTTGAATTAACAGTAGGAGCACATGTCGCACTAGAACTAATCCAGGCTTTTACACCTATAATTCTGAAGTCAAGTGGCACACATACTTTCAGCAGCGGGTTGTTTCAGAAATTTCCTGTAAAACTGCAGAGCTTCAGCACAAACTGCATAGAAAATTCAAGATAAAAAATTCTTTACACACACTGAAAATTCCCACTAAAAGATCTCTTCCATGCAGAGAAGGAAAGAATATTTACCTCCATGCCGTGTGAGATCAGAAATCCTTATGGGTTTTACAGACTGAGCAACACTAAACTCGTACAGGAAACTCTTTAATCTTGTGTGTACCAAGAGATACCTTGTGCTCTCTCTCCAGATAAATCTTACAACTGGAACTTTTGCTGCTGAGAATTCTGCACTCAGAATTCAGATACCCCTTGTCTTCACAGTTGTAGTGACATCCTTTTCCAGAGTAAAGACAGTTTAAATGTTGATTTTAAAGAGCTGATCTTAGTTCTTGCCCTCCTCCTGTGCTGATCTGCTCCGTGGATTTTTGTATGATGTCTAGGGAAATGTATTTGTGCGAAGCGCACGTTCCATTTGTGTGAGTGTTAGAAGTCCCCAAATCCAGCATAACCCTGAAGCCAGCCCTCTGGGCTTGAGGTGGAAGCAGAGCAGCAGAAGCATTTCCTCAGTTAGGAAAACCTTCTGTCTGTGAGGAGGCATCATTGTATCTTTTCTCAGGACATTTCAGACATTAGAGTTCAGTAGAGCTAAAGTTGCAATGTGCTGGCCACAGAATGAACAGTCAGGGTCAGAGCAGTTCCCTGCTGCCAGTGATGTGAGATCTTTCAGTGGGCTGTGAGCAAGCTGCAATGGCTGTTTCACCAAAAAATACAGACCTTAATGCTCAGGGAAGGGAAACCCCAGGTAAGTACAAATCCTGTTGTTCCTATGTTTGTACCAGAAGATGTGTTCTTATTTCACTGTGCCCTTTAACAAGTTTTTTGCCTGAGGACTTGGATTAGAGCACTGTAGTTCCCTTAAACAGTTTGCAGCTAGAGGCTATGGAGGAGCAATTAGTCAGTTTTAAATAAATTACTTTGAAAGTTAAATTGTTCCTTATTGCAGTCTGTGTGCTTTTTTTTAAACACAGCACTGGAGCTGTGCTCATGGAGTTCTTTGAATCACAAAAAAGAGAAAGTATTGATTCATTAGATTAATATTTTAAACTTAGAAATGTGCTATTATAGATACTAGTATTTGTTCATGAAACTTGGATTGAGATGAAAAATTAATTGGCTTTAATTCCATTTGTAAATATCACTGAAGCTGCAAAATACTCCTTTGCTTTTCATTTGCTCAGCTCTTTAAACTCTTCCTCGGGGACTGTTAAGAGATTGCAAGTCATCGATATGCTGGAGAAAATGCCCACGCCTGGAAAATAACGTTCAGTTTGCAGTTGTGCTGAGGCCTGTTGCCCAAAGAAACAGAAGTCCGAGCTTATTCCCTGGGTTTGTTCAGATGTGCAGAGTCAGTGACTGTAAGGCTTCAGGTGCAGATCAGACACATTGCTACAGACCCAGAGATTTCCAGAATAAATGGAGATTTCAGCAGAAATGTGACATGCCAGTCTCTTTCTTCTTCTCACACAAAAGTGCTCAGGGGTCAGATTTTCACGGACGAGGCT
Source organism: Machaerirhynchus nigripectus (assembly GCA_013397975.1). NCBI lineage: Eukaryota > Metazoa > Chordata > Aves > Passeriformes > Dicruridae > Machaerirhynchus > Machaerirhynchus nigripectus. The sequence continues at coordinate 317,105 of VZRQ01000711.1, forward strand.
TCTTCAGTCATTTCTCTGGCTTGTTTGTAAATCAGTGCCTTTTTTCTTTGTAGTCTGGAGAACGCTCAGTATCCCTATCAACTCTACATTGCTCCTTCCACCAGCAGCACAGAGAGGCCCAGCCCAAACGGTCCCGACAGACCCTTTCAGTGTCCCACGTGCGGGGTCCGCTTCACTCGCATTCAGAACCTGAAACAACACATGCTTATCCACTCAGGTAAGCAAAGCACTGCTCCCCAGAGCTCCTGATTCACAGCCTCGCTGTGCAGCACTTGTAACAATGCCGGTTTTTTACTCACCTGCCAAGTGCTTGAGAGTTGGTTTCAGAAAGACTGGGTAGAGGTTTGTCTCGTTGAATGCTTGTTTTGATCCCTGGAGTCTGACTGATGGTTGTGCTCATGGATGATTAGCATTTGTGTGGACTGAAAAAACCTGATTGCCTGGAACTCATCAGGATAAGTCATTTTCCTGAAAAATATCTGAGATGAAATAAAGTATACTTGGCCCTTTTATTGCACTAAAGAAGTAGATTGAAATTGTTCTTCTGCCATGTTGTAATTTTCTGCCGTGGTTTAGAGGACACTTGCAACCATAAGAAAATATTATCTATCTGTGTCCGTGCATTGAAGAATGTTGTGTGCCTTTGGATCTCAGAATTTTTGGAGGGATTGCAGGACAACTGAGTTGGGTTGATAACCAATTTAGCTCCTGCAGATAGCACAAGCAGCCAAAGGTTTGTGTGAATGCCTCCTCTGGGCCTTGATCCCCAAATTAATTTTGATTTCTAACCGAGCATGAACTCTCCAATGTCTTTGCTATTGGCTTTTTCAAGACTTGTCAGCATTATCTGGCAATGGCATTGACATTTGAGGGAATAAAGGGAATATTGAAGGGTTATTGCACTTGGGCACTAAGCCTCATGTTTTAGCATCTCCTGGTTTGAGTCTGACTCCTACCTGCACACAGGGGTAGCACCATTCTGGCACAGAGCAGCCACAACTGACAACGTCTAATTTTTTCACTGTCAGCAATTATTTGTCGAGTCCTTTCAAGCAAAATAACCAGATATGTGTTTAATACTTTAAAAAGCAAATTCTGTGGGCATATCAGGTGTGAAATGATCCCAAGCCTGTTGTTAAAATATGACAGCAAAGCATTTCTGGCCAACCTGTGAACTGGCAATGCCTGGGTAAAGTTGGGAGAGATTTGAATAGCTGGTTTAGAATAATTAACATGCAAAAGAACTCTCAAAGCTTGTAAATGTTGAAAGTGTTTTCACATGAGCAAAATGGCTAAAGAGATTTCCCTCAAACTACCAGAGGAAATGGATGCCCTTGGACAGTAGGAAAGCATGAAAAGTTTGAGCTCCACCAGACCATATTCCAGTTTTATTAACTTGTTTTCACATGCTTAACAGGGCGTTTCAGTGTAACCTTAACTACAGCTTTCTCTGTCTAAAAGCCCTCAATTAAAAGTTCAGCTCCTGCTTTGAAAGTGAGGAAAGCAGAGTGAAAGACTGGGGGAATTAACAGCCAGGGCTGATGCACATTCAGCCTTTTGAAAAAATCTTTTCTATTCCTTGACAGCCCTATTATGAATAGAGTTCCATATTCCAGATTCCTAGCCTCATGTTTGGATTTTCCCACTTTCTGGAGTTCAGACTTTTTATTAAATCAGAAGGTTTTGGTGACTTAGACTTTTATGTTGTAATAGTTCTGTTTGTGTAATTACACACTCAGCCACTGCAACATGTTGCAGAGCTCATATGGTTTTGGGTAAGAAATGAAAAATGAGCTAGGAACTCAATTTCTAAATTAATACAAGAAAAAAATTAGAGGCATGAAGCTAAACTGTCTTAGAGAGCTGTCTGTCATGCAAAGTTGCCGACAGTTCTTGTCTAGTGTATTGGTTTTGCTTAGCCTGGGTTTTGGGAGCAGGGGGGCACAAAGGTGGCTCCTCTGAGAACTTCCTGGGAGTTTCCACCATGTCCAGCAGAGCCAGTCTCTGATGGCTCTGAAAGATGGACATGCTGCTGGCCAAACCTGGGCCAATGACAGAGGTTGGTAATGCCTCTGTGATAACAGATTTAGGAAGAAAATCAAAACAAAGTCACAAGGTTTTGCTTCTAGTCAGAGCAGAGGAGGAGGTGAGAACTTGTGAGGGAAACAACATGGAGACACCAAGGGCAGTGCAGAAGGAGGGGGAGGAGGTGCTCCAGATGCTGGAGCTGAGATTCCTCTGCAGGCCGTGGTGAAGACCATGGTGAGGCAGCTGTGCCCCTGCAGCCCCTGGAGGTCCACGGGGGATGCAGAGATCCACCTGCAGGGACCCACAGGGGATGCAGAGATCCACCCCCAGCCCCTGGGGACCCACGGGGGATGCAGAGATCCACCC
>VZRQ01000711.1:320000-337718 GCA_013397975.1 Machaerirhynchus nigripectus
CAAACCCCCGTGCCCTGTCTCCCTGTGCTGTCGGTGGGAAGGAGGGAGGGGCTGGGGGAAAAAAGGTGTTTTAAGGGTTTATTTTATTTCTCCTATTATTATTATTATTATTATTATTATCCTCCTCTGATTCTGTTAGCAACAAATTCACTTCGCAACTTTAAGTTAAGCCTGTTTTTGCCCTTGAAGTGTTTTCTCCTGGTCCTTATCTCAACTAATGAAGCCTTTGTTAATTTTTTTTCCCCTCTCTCCTCTGCCCAGCTGTGGCAGGGGAGGATGAGCAAGTGACTCTTGTGGGTGCCTGGCGTCGGGCCAGCGTCAAACCACGACACATAGCAAGGTTCCCACACAATATAAAGGCTCCCACTGCCCCCTTTTATCGCCATTCCTGCTGCGTTACAGGGGCATCCGTGTGCACACAGTCCCCCTGCCAGAGCACTTCTCCCAGGCCAAAGGCAGCCAGAAAAAAACACTGCAATTAAGGGTAGGCTGATAATTGCATTGTTGGGAACCAGTCTGGCACAAGAATCTCCCGAGATCAAAGGAGTTCAAAGGCGTTGGAGATGACTGCAGCATCAGGTCCTTGTTGGCTGTGCCTCGGGATCTCAACCATGCTCTAATCCATGGGGGCTTGTGTTCAGTGTAAACCGTGGGGAAGGAGCCTCGGGACAGGTCACAGCGATGAGATTCGCTGGAGTTTGTTACTGAGGGAGTGCAGCTCTGCTCTCTCTAATTGTTTCTACCTTTTTAAAGTTAACCAGAGAATCTCTTCCTCAAACAGGGCTTTGCTGTGACCGGCTACAGCTGCTGTCCCCGTGCTGTAGCACTCGGGGAGGATTTTGCCCATGACTCGTGGTTCCAAAAGGTGAACGTGTTTGCGCTCTCTCTTCCACAGGCATTAAACCATTTCAGTGTGACCGCTGTGGGAAAAAGTTCACCCGAGCTTACTCGCTCAAGATGCATCGCCTGAAGCACGAAGGTAAACGCTGTTTCCGGTGCCAGATATGTAGTGCCACTTTCACTTCCTTCGGGGAATATAAACACCACATGCGCGTTTCCCGGCACATTATCCGCAAGCCTCGGATTTACGAGTGCAAAACATGTGGCGCCATGTTCACCAACTCTGGAAATTTAATCGTTCACCTGAGGAGCTTGAACCATGAAGCGTCAGAGCTAGCAAACTACTTCCAGAGCAGGTGAGGTGCACAGCAAAAACCTAACAGGGAAACTTGCTTTTTTTTTGCCTTTTTTCTTCTTTTTTTTTTTTTTCTTAGATCATCATTTCCTGCTTTCAGGGCAGCCTGCTGTGCCTCTCATCAGGCTGCCAGCTAATTCCAGTCAGATTGATTCCTGCTCCACTCTCTGTTGTATCCGATCTGTCTTACAGTATGGGAGCTATATAGGAGGCCACTGAAGAATCCAGTGATATGCAGAGGCTGGTTCTGGGTTACTTAATTTCTCTTCTCAGTAGTACCTATGGCCAAGCTAATGGTGTGAAGCCACAGTGTTCTATACTACAGTATCTGTGATTTGATATTGATTTGCTATTCAAAATGTTGTATGTAGCCTGTTCACTTTCACAGGGCACAGGCTTCCTACTTCGTTTTAAGTGCTTGCTTAACACTGTGGAAAGATTGCATGACTCCAAACCTTCTCCTTTTTCATTTTCTAGATAACATTACAAAATGATTAGACTAATAGGTTTGGAAATAGTAAGGGCCACTTGGACATTTTTTATCAGGGCACAAAAGACGGCGTATCTCACAATCCTTCAGTCTGATTTGACAAACACGAGGTTTAGCAGAGCTGGCTGCGAGTTTGGGTTGGAGCAGTGAATGCTGCTGTCATTTAAAGATTTCTTTTAACTGACACACTGCCGGGTGGAACCAAAGCATACAAATGTGCATATGTGATACATGTATAAACTTGTCTCAAGTACAAACTTCATGTCTGGTGCTGAAAACTTGCAAAGAAATTTATTTTCATTACATCCTCATGCTCTGCAAATACAGCTGGAGTGTTTGATAGGTTTTCTTTGGATCCACTCAGCCCTCAGCTGTTAAGAATACGTAGCAGAAGTGTTGTCCAGAAAGGATTAAAAGGAAGTCCTGCTGCTGCTCTGGGGGATATTGTACCTCAGGCATGGGAAGGGCCACATTTTGCCAGTGCTAAACTCATTTTTGTTTCTATTTTTAAAGCTTGAGTGCTCCCTTTTTTTCAATGAGGTTTTCAGTGCCAAATGTGTTCCAGACATTAACTTTCATTCTCATCAAGGTGATACAATCTAATAATAAGAAGTTGCTGTGTAGGAAATACGGATGTGAAATAGATGCCATTGAATAAATTCTCTGTGTGTGGAAATGAGAACCAGGTTATGGTGCTTAGTGGAGTATGTCACTGCCATGATCTTGGACAATGTGAAATGAGTACCTTTGTTCTCTGTGCAATGCAGTGTGTAGTTTGTGTGATGTAGCTGATAGCATGGTGTGAGAAATGACATTTCTCTTCTGTCCTTTACCCCTCTTCCAGTGACTTCCTAGTACCGGACTACTTAAACCAGGAACAAGAGGAGACCCTCGGGCAGTATGAGCTAGGGGAGCATGGCTTTGAAAACAACTCTTCTGTCCAAATGCCTGTCATTTCACAGGTGTCGTCAACTCAGAATTGTGAAAGCACTTTCCCCTTGGGGTCTCTGGGTGGGTTGGCAGAGAAGGAAGAAGATGTGCCAGAGCAGCCAAAGACTAACGCCACTGCTGAGGGAGCCGTGGGTGACCCTCCGAAACCGGAGCTGTCATCTATTACTATCGAATAATTCATGGTTTGGTTTAATTTTTGTTCTTTGGAAAGTGCCTGTGTTTGGTCCTGTACATTTTAATTTAATTTTTGTAAACAAAAAGTGGGGAGATTTTCCCCTTATTACTTTGTAAGCTACGCTTTAAACTGAAAACTGCGACAGATGTTACATTATTTTTCATGACTGAATGATCACTTCTGTGAAAATATTTAAGACTGATTGCACAAAAAAAGATCTTGTCAGAACATCATGGAAGCTGTGATATACTTCTAAAGAAGAACAACTGATTCAGATCACTTTAACTATTCCTTCTTCCACAGTTAGAGCAGCTCATTAAGTTTCTCTTGCTTCTGCAGGCCCTCTGGTTAAGGGAAAGAAATCAGAGGAAACCTTTTTCAAATTATAAACAAAAGGATGCAATTGAGATCATGATTGAACAGTTTTGACTAGTTTTCAGTGGATGCTTTAATCTTCTGCATAAAGAAGTGACACTTCCTCTATGTGCCTGCTGTTTTTCAAAGCGCTTACTGTGCCCCTGTGCTTGGAAACGGTGAGCGGTTTTGAAAGGAACAGTCACACACTTCTTCAAAACACATGATCCCTGCCCATCCCAGATGAATGCCAGGTATTCCTACTTCTTCTATTCCAGTCCTTTTCGAAACTGCTTGATCAAATAGCCTAAACAGATCTGCCCAGCTAAGGTTAGGCATGGAAAGTCTAAAGGTGCACCAGGAATTGGGAATGATGGAAAAGTGTATAGCCATGCAAGCCTGACAAATATCGCCTGACTGGATCTGTCTGTAGATGGGGAACCACAAAAGAAAACGAAGGTTTTCCCAAACTGAAATTCTTAAACCACGGCCAGATTGTGTTCATGGGAGGGACTCACGTTACAGCAGGTCAAGTAGGGCTGCTATGTGAAAATTAGGATGCTAGAAAATTTGTAGAGAACTATCTCCCATGGTAAGGATTCCACAGCAGAAGAAAGAAACTCTTTTCCCTAAGTGTACTAAAGAAAGATTTCTAGGAAATGAAAGACTGACCAAAACCCCCATGTTTTGTCTCCTTGCGCAGTGGGTGGGAAAGAGGGAGGGGCTGGGAAGAAAGTAAGTCATTTTAGTTCATGGGTTTAGCCTTTTAAGGGCAAGCTGTTCTAGTTTGAAAGCAAGGGCTCTCTATCTCTGGAAGCAAGGGTCCTCTCTCTCCATTCGAGTTCCTCGCTAGATTACAGCTGTTCAGCATCCACTCACTCCAGCGTGGGCACTTTTCCTCACAGGCTGCGAGTGGATCTCTGCATCCCCCCGTGCACTTTATGAATTACAGGGAAACAATTTGTTGTATCACAGTCCTCACCACGGCTTGCAGGAGAATCTCAGCTCCGACGCTCAAAGCACTTCTTCCCCCTCCCTCTTTTCCCTGCCCTCGGTGCCGCTGTGTTGGTTCTCTTCGCGCGTCTTCACCTTTTCCCTTTCTCTGACTCGGGAGAGAGTTGGTGTCCGTAGGTTCGTTTGTTCTCAAGTTCTATCAATTGAAAAGTTTTTATAGAGCTCTACAAGGCCGAGAGGGTGATCCTGTCTGGGCTCCGTGTCTGGGAACTGCTCGCCCTGCCCCTCGCCTCTGGCCACATGGGCCCTCCCGGCACTGGTCTCGGCCACATGGCTGCTCTCAGCACTGGGATGGTTCCCCCGGTGGCCCCCTGGCCACCCCTTGGAGGGGAGGAAGAAAGAGTTTCCCGTGCTTTTTTCTTTCTTAAATCTGTCGTCACAGAGGCGTTACCAACTTCTCCAGCTGGGCTAGCAGCCCGGCCATCGTCAGAGCCTTCAGCCGTCGGCTCCGTGCCCGACACGGGAGAAGCTTCGAGCAGCGCCTCCCGCCCGGTGAAAAACCAGACTGTTTCTAAACTAACACAAATCTAAATTAGGAAGTACAGCAGGAGATTTGTGATTTTTCTTACAGCTTCTGAAGTTAACTCAGTGTTTGGTGCCAAATGCCCATGGCCTGCAGATGAGGTGCTGAGTGAGTAGGTATTGTTTGATCTCAGTATTCCAAAGGCATGATCTATTCCCTTAGGCTTGAGTCTTGTTTTTTTGTAAATTGTTGTTTTCTGGTTGGATTTGTTTTATGCAAACATGTGGGGGAAATGAAACCAATAGAGAAAGGTTGCTGGTGAAGAAACAGAAGACACAAAAGTTGTATTATATTGCACATCAATTTGTATTCAGTCAGCCTAGGCAGCTCTGATACTCTGTGGGTCTGAGTTCTTTCTATTAATAGCCAACTTTTGGAAGGAAAAAAGTTTATTGACCTTTGGAAAGAGTTTAAAGGGTTTCAGTGACTTAAGCAATTTCTCTCTTTTTAGGTAAAACCCACATATTTTACTTAAATAGAGCAAAAACAGTTGGGATTTAAGTACTTCCCAGGTTGCTGGAATGAGGTTTCTCCACCAGATCCGAAGGGTGTTTTAGAAACATGCTGCAAAGAAGTTCTGTGCTGCAATTCAGTCTTGTATATCTACCTTTGTGAGGCTTCTTAAAAGGGCTTGAAGGAGAAATGCTTTTTGTGGGCTGCTGTACAGTGAAATAGCCTAGTGCCTGTTGATGAGCTGAATTTAAAGACCATTTCTCTTCCACTTCAGGTTTCTCTAACTGAGAAGCCAGTGAGACAAGACAATGCCTTTTGCTGAGCTTTATCCTGAATTAGAGGGCTACAACACTGAGCTCAAAGACAGCATTTTCTTTTTTTCCTGATGTGTTCTGCAGGTAAATGAGAGTCCTTTGTGATTCGTGTTCTGAAAAGTGCTTCACCCACAACCACAGTTCCTGACTGTGGAGATGTAATAATCAAAGGTGGTCAGGTATAAGGTGGTGGACATAATCTTATCGTTAGAATCTGATCATTTTCATCCCTTAAGTATTTTCCTAAAGAGTTCATCAGTGAGAAGGTGCAAATACACAATAGACACTTCTGGATATTGGATTTTTAAGACTTAAAATTCTGAGTCAGAAGGCAAATTGCTTTCAGAATACCAAAGAGAAGGGGGAAAGCTACAAAGACTTTATAGCTCTGATCTGTTCTTCCTTGAAAAGAAGTAAAGATCATTAACATCAAGGTACAAGGCAAGGCCTGGGGCTCATTATTCGTTGCATTGTGTGTTACACATTATCTTTTCAACCTCCTGATCTCTGGGTAATGTCTTAATTTAGTTCTCACTTTTCAGTCTGGTTCAACTGGAGGAACAATAGAGTTCTTGGAGGATTTTGTTTGGTTGGTTTAGGGTTGGGTTTACTTGTTAATTTTCCTGTCTGTAATTGTTTCTTGTTGATATCTCTTTTCTTCATAGAAATGAATATAGTTTAAATGCAAATACCATTTTATTTCTCCTCTCTAACTTGTTGGAAATGTTCAGTTCTTTGAAATGCTGGTGTTCTTCACAAGAGAAATGTAAAAACACAGGGCATCTTAAAACAATTTATGATGTTAATGTGCTTGGATTCCAAATAAAGCAAGAGAGATAAATAGAAAAAACTTGCCTTAAACTACACTTGGGAATAAACTTAAACAAAAATTTCTTTCAGTACATTGTTAGAGGATTTTGAATTCTGGAATGCATTTTCTTATTTCTTCCTCCCCCCCTCCCCCAAATTCCATTATTTAGTATGCATTTCTCTTTCTGCTTGACAAGGGTCAAGGTTGATCTGGTTCAACCCTCGTGCTCAAAGCAGAGTCAGCCTCAAGTGGTGTTTCCCACAGCTGGATTTCAGTTGTCAGGCTCGCAGAGACCACGGTCAAGTCTCTCATACTGAGAGATCAGTAGACTCGGTTATTGAAAAAGGTTCTGGGTTCACATGGATTCTGAGTCTAAAAGGTGTGAATTTAAACTTTTTAAAAAAGTAATAGCTGCCAATGCAGTCAAATATATTTTATAGAACTATGATCCCTATATGTCCCCTGCGGGATGAAATTTTATTGTTTTTAAGCTAGGGTTTAAAGTTTTTATATGAGGGCTTCAGTCGCTTCTTGGTTGCTGGTGGCACCCTGCAGCCCAGGGTGTGGGAGCGCTGAGATGAGTGCTGGTCTCTCTCTGAGACAAACCAGGAAGCATTTTATATGCAAATCCAACGGGAGCTTTGTGCGCCCTGCAGGGATGAGAGAATTCAGATGGAGGAGCACCTGCTGCTCCTACATCCATCGCAACTTCCACACCATCAGAATATGGAAAATAGCTGATTTTCATTCAGGCCGGTTACGTTCGAGTTTTGCTCACAAGGTGAAATCCAGTTTTGGAGGGTTCTCATCTCCAACTCTAGACATAATAAACCCCATAGCATCGTGATGGCAGGTCAGAGGGTTCAAGGCCAGACAGTACCTCAGCCACATCAGAGGTACCTGGTAAATAGAGTGGGTTCCAAGTGTTGAGGAAATGTACCATAAAAGAAACAAATGTGAATTTTTTTAGTGCAACTGTACTTACTGCTCTGGGTTTTTGTTCACTCCGTGTGTGCTAGCGCAGTAACTCCGTGTCCCACAGGTCTCAGCTACAAATCTGGTTGCACTAAAAAAAAAAGTGGAATCTGGTGCTGCCAGCCTGTGTGGCAACTGTACCTACAGTCTTCCTGAGGGTTGCTGAAGTCACCAAAAGAGTGATTTTGTTTCACCATTCATTTAGCTGATGCATGCTTTTGATATTCTGACCTGTAACCCTGGCTACACCGAGTCCTTGGACAGCTTCCTTGCTCTGTTCCTGCAGTGCCTTCACTCGAGGTGCTGCCCTATGGTGAAACCCCAAAGAGGGAAAAGCGGAAGCTGGAGGAAAAAAATGTGAATTAAATTATTGTTGGGCTTCTTTGTGCATTTTTGTAACAGTGAAACCCCCTTAACTGTGCCAGTCTCCAGTCACCAGCCGTATATCCAGTCATCATCTCATCCACAGTACAGCTTCTCTTGTTGATGCTGGCCACAGCTAGATTACTTGGCATGTTTATTGACCTAACAGAATTGGTTTTGGGGTTTGGTTTTGTTTTTTAATGTATACGATGTTTAAATACACTTCACATTTTATATAATACTATCTGGCTATTAGTATTTTTCAGGAACCATAGTTCTTGGTGGCTATATATATTTTTGTGACTTTTTTTGTAAACTAAGTGCCGTTTCAACGTTACAATCATTTTTAGAGTTATTGTAATCAATGTGAATATCATGTTTTTTCAAATCTGTTCTGAGCCTGTAGTGTTTGCTTTGTGATCATACGTGTAATGTATATATTCTGTATAGTTACATTGTATTGAAATACTAGCTTGTTTGATATAAGAAAAGTATGTATTGGGTACCTTTTTGCTAGCCTGGTTGTTTAATCTTTAAAAAAAAAAGTTCCAAAATACAAAAAAAAAAATCTCCAAACTGGTCCCATTATAGGTCAAAATTAAGGGGGGAGAAAAACTAGTTTTGAGTGTCTTTGGATAGAAACATGAAGCTAAGATTTTTCATTAAAATATTAATGTTTTATGGAGTATATCTTTGCTTTGTGTCGTTATTTAACTCTGCCACAGTTTGTCTTGCAGTACAACAGAGTAACTTGGACCTTCAGGAAGAAGGTGCAGCTCTGTCCCTTGAGCTACATTCTCTTATACCTTCAGCTTATAATGAGTCCCAGAACAGCTGATATGAGGAGAACCCACTGGTGCTGAAGCTGTCACTGGGAGAAAGGTAGTTTAAAACAAAATTAACATTAATGAATGGTTACATGAGTAAAGAGTGTTAAGAATAAAGTACACATTTCTGTTTCATTTTCCATTGTATATCACGTCGCCTTCTGTTCATGTTCTCTTTAGACCTCATTCTGCAAAAGTGTTGGGGCCAACTTTCCATGGGGTGGTGATGATGGAAAGCCAAGGGGAGCCTAACCAAATTAGCCAAAGCAGCAGATGTTTAAACAGGACAGTAGACACTCACTGTAGTGGCAGCTGTGAGCTTCAAATCCATCTCTGCCACTTCTACAACCCTCGCAATTAAAACCATTTTCCTCCTAGAGCCCCGCGTGTCTGAGTGAGCTGGAGTTGGATCCCAGCTGGATCAACGCATAACTGAGGGAAATGGGAGGTTTGTACCTGCTTGGCTGAAGGGGTAACTCTGCCCTGCACCAGCTGAATGACAAACAGGCTGGAGTGATCAATACACCGGCTGCCAAACTGCTCAGTGTCTGGCACAGGAGTGAGCAGCGAGATGGAAAAGCTCTCCCTGGTGCAGAGCAGTTGGCCACGATGGACCTTGGGTAGGAGTTGAGAGTTTCTAAATCCCGAGTTCTCCTTTTCCTGAGAACCGGGCGTGGGGACAAGAGTCTTAACCAAGAGCATAGCTGGAAGAGGGAGTTTATCTGGTCAGGGCTCTGGAGAGGGTGCAGTGTGAGAGCTAAAGGCTTGGGTCTCCCATAAAAGCAAAAATTTTGGTTCTTTGAAGCCAGCCCCCGTTTGGAGTCTGCAGTGATGTTTAGCCAAGTGTCCCAAATTAAAGTCTGGCTGACTGTAACTGCACACACAGCACCCCAGAGCTGAGCAGGGCACCCCCTGCGTGGATGGTGAAGCTGTGAAGGCACACACAGCACCCCAGAGCTGAGCAGGGCACCCCCTGCGTGGATGGTGAAGCTGTGAAGGCACACACAGCACCCCAGAGCTGAGCAGGGCAGACCTTGAATGCCTGGCGAGGCCTGGGCTGGTGGCTGGAGCAGGTTTTTCCAGGGCACAGCTGTATGTTTAGTGTGAAACATCTTTTAGCCATCTTTAACAAAGCAAGGGCACACCACTGAAGCTTTCTGTGTGGCTTCCTTAGAGCGCCAAGCATTTTATTCCTGACGGTAATGAAGGACCACTTCCTCTGCACAGAGGGGAGCATCTGAGCTGAGACCAAACTCAGCTACCGAGAATGTGGCAGAGCAGGGACAAGAGTTCTCCCAGGGCTGATTGCACCACTCCTACCCAGGTGATATCCCTGGGAAAATGAAGCTGCTGAGAGAAACCTGGCTTGGATTGTGCACAAAGCGCTTTCCACAGGCTGCATCTCCAGAGTACCAAGGTAACATCAGCACTGTAAGAGCTGAGATTGCTGCGAGACCCTGAGCATGCAGAGCAGGGCAAGTGTGTCCATGGTAGAGCCTTTCTTACAGCCCAGAGACCTGGGATGCAGTCATTGTGGAGTTTGGGATCTGTTAGCAGTTTCTCACAAGCTTGAATAGCAGATGAACTGATAGTAGCCCTGATTTCCTCAGCTGCCTTTCACAAATCCTTGAGAAATAGGCCACAAACACCCAGAGCGAGATCTGTGTGTTTGAAAACCACTCTAAGGGCGTGAGTTAATTGCCTTTGAGCATGAGCTGTGCTTGTCTCAGTCACAAGGTTTCAGGTGAAGATAAGAGAGCAACTCACAGGGCCTCTGTTTGTGTATCTCACTTGAACCTTTACCTCACTGTTGAAGTTTGGACTCTTCTATCCAAATTATAAAGTTAATGAATTCAGCACAGCCGTGTGTTAATGTGAGTGGCTGTGCCCCGACTTTGACAGGCGCTACTGGATTCCTGTGGGAGTGTCTTTGGGAATGAATGCACTGCATCTGGGTAAACTGCATTCCCAGTCTCCCATATGCCTCCCTAGGTGCTTGAAATCTGTGTTTTGTAAAGCTCCCACCGTTCAGAAGGTAACAGCTTTTTCCCAGAGCGCTGCCTGTTCCCCTGAACACGCACACGCCATCCCTGTGTGCTCATTCTGAAGGAATTTTGAACAACGACCATATGAAAACATCAGTTGACCAACTCCTTCCTTGCTGCTTCCCCCCAGGAGCAGCTGGTACTGCTGTCCCCTGGTTGATTCTCAGATGAAGTAGGTGACAAGCCCAGACCTCCAGCAAGAACCTTGCTTCTCTCTGTGTTAGCCCTAACAAGCTCCTCTCGAGTTTGGAGTGGAAAGGAGAGGTGTGCTTTCCTGCCATCCCATGCCCTGCTCTAAACAAGCTTCTCCTCCACAGGGAGGCAGGACTTACAGATGAGATCCTCTAAGGAAGCAGATCTATTTTGTGGTCTTGAAGGGTTTTCTTTTTTTTTTTCTTTAGGAGGGAGTGAGCATTGATGGTACTTCAGTATATTTTCCTTTTTAGTTTTTTTCTGTTTGTACAATCTGACGTTGTCTGGACTTTTCTAAGAAAAAGCCATGTCAGCTACAAACAGATTGCCTTTAAGTATGAAGGAACGTTGAGTAAGTATGGGTAGAATTCACTTATATCAAAATAAAGTCCTTAACTATTTGTTGGCTTGAAGCATTTCTGTCTGCAGTGCAGAATGGCTTTCAAACCACCATGGGCCCAAGAGATCTGTGAGTATGGCCCTGGCATTTGTGCCTCTAGAAAGACAGAAAACCAAGGGCAAAGTGGATCATTTAGATTCTCTGGGGGCAGGGAGAAGTCTCCCTCCCAGGGGAGCACACCCCTGAGTCAAAGGGATAGTCAGGAGTGCTCAAGAGGAGCAAGGACACCGTGAGGAACTCAGAGGAGCTGACTCTCAATTCCAGGATCATTTTTGTGTGTTTGAGTGAAGAGACACACACAAGGAGAAATGATCCCACAGGGTTTGATGCTCCATCATTGCAGGGAAACAGTCCACTGGTTTTGGAAGAACAAGGTAAATTACAATCCCAGCCACTGAAGCATTTAAATAGTCTGCCTTTCCAGAAATTTAAATTGCTCCTTAAGAGCTTACCCATTTTGTGACCTTTGCTTTTGCCAGTAGCTTCTCTGACTCAGCACAGTTTATTTTATAGCCTGTGTACAAATGGGGTGCACAGAACTGTTTTTGGAGAGTTTCTCTGCATAAACAGACCCTTGCACTGCGTAAAACAAAACTGGAGAGAAAAGACACCAGAGCACAAGGCTAATAGACAACAGAGCTCAGAAAACCAAAACATCTCTCCAGGGTAGGACTTCATCTTCCCACAATTTAAACGAGAAAAATAACAAAAATCCTAACAAAACCTTTTATATAACTTCAGTGTTGCAGTGATCGGTTTCAGGGTTGACGTGACAGCAATTGCAAACAGCAGTTATGCAACTGCCTCGTTGATTGAATTGAAATTAATACAGAGAAAGGAAGGAGCCAGACAAAAAGAAATGGCTTTGGGTTGAACTCTTATGCTTGAAAGAAAGAAAAAAATGCTCAGGTCAGCCTCTTCTGAAAAAGTGTTTGTAAGCCCAGGCTGAAAAATCTCCTTGAAGAACAGAGTGATTTGGTCTTAAAAATTCTCTTCGAGTTAGAGGCAAATTTGTGTTTATCTTCTAAGGTTTACAGCTCACTTTTCTTTAATCTGACAGCTAGTTCAGTATTTTAATTTTGCTCAAGTTCCTTTCAGACTCCTTTTTAAAAGCCATTTAGCAGTGCCTCGCTGGCTGGGGTGACTCCAGCAGGGCTGATGCACGCTGCCGCAGGAGAAGGCCCACGTTCAGTGTGCACCCACATCATCCCCTCCTCTCTCCATCTGGCAGGCATGAGGATGTGTGTGAGTGGGGCTGAAGGCAGCATCTGGCACCCTGGGCAGGAATGCTTCGTGAGGGTGAGTACTGTTCGGTAGGGCTTGGATTCATGGAAAGAAAACCTGGGAAAACCCCGAGTCTAACTGGCTGTCAGAGCCCTGCCTGCAGTGACAGCTGTTCTGAGCTCATTCCCTGAGATCTCTCTGGTGAGGCAGGATGCAGTCACTGTTTGTGCAGCGATGGGTTTGTGCAGACATGAGCCAAACTCCTGGAATTAATTTGCCATTGTGAGGCAGGTGTGTCAAACCGTGCCAGAGTAGGGCTCTTACTGAAGAAACACTGCAGATTTTCTGTCTCTCCAGAACTGGTCCAGCGCAAGGTTCCCCTCCCAGGGCAGGGGGTTGGAACAAGATGATCTTAAAGGCCTCTTCCAATCCAAACCATTCTGTAACTTTATGAATCTCTCCTGTTGATTCAGGGAATAAAGCACCGAGGGAGAGATGGGGAATAGGAATTAAACCTGTTCTTTCTTTGCTCCTCCTCACCTTTTTCACCCTGAGTAGTAGGAAGCAGAAGAGCCCTGAGGTTGTCGCTTCCAGAGGGAGAGGAGGAAGCAGATTTTGGAGGACCCTACAGGAGATGGGTTTATCTGCTAGTGAGTGTGAGGACTCCTGGGAATTCACTGTATAGAACAGGTTCTGTCAGAACAGTGCTGAAGGAAACCTGCAGGGTAGAAAACACTGACTATCCATCCACGCCTGCTCAGCTGCCATGAGCTTTTGTGCTGGATTCCCTACCAGCTTTGCCACAGTAGGTGCTGGATGTGTGGCTTCATCCCCAGGAGCCTTGTGCTGAGGAGAAAAGCTGATCTCAATAAAAGCCTTGGCTGTTGAGTTCCCAAAGGCCACTTGTTCACACCTGTGCTCCTTGGGCCAGGAACCGAGTGTTGAACGTCGCCCTTGGCTGTTCAGTGACATGAGAAGTCCAGGTTCTGCTCTTCTTCCTTGCCTTTCCTGCTTTCCTCCTCCTGTCTGCTGCTGTGGATTCTAAGGGAACAAGGAAAAAGTGAAAGCTCACATGGCCTCTGACATCCTCCATGCCAGAAAGAAAGCACTGGGAGGTTAAACTTGATTATTTGCCCAGCCTGCCCCTCTGGAGACATGGAAAGATTAGAGGAGCTTGATCTATAGTGTGGCTGGGCAGCTGTGATGGGTGCTTTGTTACAGTCCAGAGCAATCAAACTAACACAAACCAGAGCCTGCCCTGTAGCTTTATGGAACCCTTTAAAAAGTGATGGATGTTCTGCAGCAGGAGAGGAAGGGGAATCAGTGGGTTAGGTCAAACTGCAGAGCATGATAACCAGGGCAATTAATACCACTTAATGGGAAATTGCAAGCTCTTGGCTCCTCAGATATTACAGAGTTCATAATCCAGGACAGATTGCCTTTGAAGTATGGCCCTCATCAAGGGAGGCTGTTGAGCCTTGCTGCAATAAAGCTGTTCCATGGAGATGATCCTCGTCGCTGTCTGCCATGTCTTAAGTAGTTTTTGGCTACTGGCTTTGCCCCTCTTTGTCTCAGCACTGTAGGAGCTGTGCAGCTCTGGGGGGGAACGGGATTCCTTTCTTTGGAGAACTGGGAGCTGAACTCGGGTGGCCATGGGGCTTTTCCCCCATCAGCTGCCGTTTCTGCAAACTCCCTGAATCAGCTGCAGAGCTGGAACTGGGCACCAAGTGGTTTTGTCTTTGTTGCTGGTGATGGTGCCAGAAAGCCTGCAGCCCGGATTCCCCCCCGGGTGGGTTTGCAGGACCTGTGCTCTGAGAAAGTCTCCCTTTGTTTGCTGGCCAGCCCAGAGCTCTGAGATGGGTGTGGGGAGAGACAAAGGCTGTAACAGCACTGACCAGGGCACGCTTTCCTCTCCTTCAGCACCTTGGATGTTTTGATCCCTAATCAACCTGAGACATTCCAGTTTCCAGGTACCTGCTGGCAGCTCAGGCAGCTTCTTTCCTGTCTTCTTGCCTAAAGCCAGAGAAGGAGCAATCAAACCTCTGCAGGAAGAGGGAAGAATCAAACCACAGCAGGAGAAACCAAAGAGAAAGAGGCAATTCCTGCTGAACGAGTGTCACTGGGATCCAAACCCCAGCCTCCTCCTGTCCCTGCCCTCTAGATCTGAGCAGGGCCACAGGCGTGAGTCTGCACTTCCTCTTCTTACTGCTTTGTGCTGTTATGGCTTTCTCTGACACAGAGTGCAGCCACATCATTCCAGGGTTTCCTGTGTTCTGAGATTGGCACAGAGGTGGAGGAACTGAGGTCCTCATGCCCGGGATATTTTTTATACTACTGTATAAAATTCATTACTGTGTTGGTTTTGGTTTCTTTTATCAGGGGTGTCAAGCCCATTCACTTTTCTCATTAAAACTAACTTTAAACTCCTGAAGGGAGACAGAGGGAATGAAGGAGTGGAGTTTTAGTTTCCTGAAAGTCTCTTGGAAAGGAAATTACTGGATTATTGTAATTATCCCCAAAGCAAGAATATAAAACCTGCAAAATTGGAAACTAATTTTCACTGCAACTTTTTAATTTAGGAGGTGACTTTCATTCAGAGCCGGTGGTTCAGTTTGAAAAGATGGAGGTTGTGATTTTGTGCAAAATACCTCCACGCTTTTGAAACTGCCTCTGGAAAATGTCTCCCTCTTATTTTTTAACATGATATTCCTCACTCTTAAAGGTTTTCTTCTTGACTTGGAAGACAGGGTAATTCCAGATCATTAAAATCTCTCACAAAGGGGACTCTGGCTTGGCCTTTGGGCAGGCTCAGGAAGGCAGCACTCCCCTACTTGCATTCAAGTCATGTTTGGTAGCTTGGCTTTGGGGCAGAGGTGCTTTTGTCATGGTTTTGAGGACTGAAAAACCCCCTTAATTACCCTTGTGAAAACCAAAAGGACTGCACTGGGAGTCACCAAAAGGTGCGTGGAAAAGGACAGGTATTGGCAGCCCTCTTTCAGCTCAGCCGTGTGCAGGTCCACAGCAATGACCATGGAGCAAAATGCCTATTTATAGAAAACAAATATAATTCCACTGGAGCAGGAGAGAGGCTGGACTCGGCAAATTGCATTAGCATGTTGGCACAGTGTAGGTTCCTGGCCTGGAAGAGTGTCCATAGCACAAGAGTCTGCTTAATTACCCCAAGGCCAGCAGCCCTGAGTGACAAAAAGCAGATTTTGCAAAGTAAACCCAGCTCTGCTCTTACCCCTCCAGCCCCCTGTCCTCGAACAAAGCAGTTCCATCTCTGCATAACCTTGTGCTGAATGAACGTCAAGTCTCTAAAGCCAAGTCTGAATTTAGCTTGTGTGTCTTTATCTCCAGAGGTGTTTCATTAGCTCAATTACAAGTGACATGTTCCACTATGTGCTGCTGACTGAAAAAACTCAGCCAACCTAAATCCCTCTCCAAATAGAATCCAATTAACCTCTTACTCCCCCTTCCTTTAATCCCCTGTGCCTCATGGCTCATTCAGAGCCACACCTTTTAAAGAAGACCAAAGTAAACTCCCTGAGATAACTTCGGACCGAACTGCTGAGGTGTTTGTCTTGGGTTTGCTGGGGCGGGGCTGTTGTCCCAAAAGTCAGAGGCTGTGTGTTTTGTGACAGTGTCCAGTGACAGTTCCCTGCTGCACAAACCCCCACGTGGGCAGGTGACCCTCAGGGACATGGAGAGAATCCCTGAATGGTTTGGGTGGGAGGGACCTTAAAGCTCCCCCAGTTCCAGCACCCTGCCATGGGCAGGGACACCTTCCCCTATCCCAGGCTGCTCCAAGCCCCGTCCAGCCTGGCCTGGGACACTTCCAGGGATCCAGGGGCAGCCACAGCTGCCCTGGGCACCCTGTGCCAGGGCCTCACCTCCCTCACAGGGAAGAATTTCTTCCATATATCTAACTTAAATCTACCCTCTATCAGTTTGAAGCCATTCTCCCTTGTCCTGTCACTCCAGGCCCTTGTGAAAAGTCTCTCCCCATCTTTCTTGTCGGCCCCTATAGGTACTGAAAGGCCACAGTTCAGTCAAGCTGAAGCTTCTCTTCTCCAGGCTGAAGAATCCCAATTTTCTCAGCCTTTCCTCCGAGGGGAGCTGCTCCATCCCTCTGATCAGTTTGGTGCCTCCTCTGGACTGGCTCCAGCAGCTCCAGGTCCTCCCTGTGCTGGGACCCCCGGGCTGGAGGCAGCTCTGCAGGTGGGGTCTGACCTGAGCGGGGCAGAGGGGCAGAACCCCCCCTCAGTGGGGCGCTGACCTCCGCGTGCCTGCAGAGCCCACCCGGGGCCACAGCCGTGCTGTGCTCGTGCCCACGTGCGCTGCAGGGCCTGGCTGAGCTGCTTTGGGCACATGGAGGTGCTGGGTGTCGCTCCAGCTGCCAGCTCGGGGCTGGGCTCTGCCCCGGATCCATTCGGGTCCTGGCAGCGCCGCTGCCGCGCCGGGGCTCTGGGGACACTCGGGTGCTGGGGTCACCAGTGTGGTTTCCAAGCTGGAATGGAGGGCTTGGATCAGTGACCTCCTTTACCACACGAGCCTTGCACAAGCCTGACCTTCTCCCCAGGATCTGAGCCCTCCGCAGCAGCACGGGCCATGGCAGAGCATCCCATGCTCTGGATCTGCGCTGAAGTCCTGAGGAAGCAAGTCTGTCAGCTGGGATTTGGAAACCCTGAGTGCTCGATTTGGCCACAGCCTCGCTTTGCAAATACACACAAACATCTCATTTTCTCCATTTTTTTCCATCGTATCCATGCTTCGTGTCCTGATGAACTTGTACTCCCTGTGAATTAGTGGTAGGATTATTACTGGAATTTTGTCTGCTTGCAGGCTCAAATAAACCCTTGATTTGAGATTTAGGATGTAGCAGTTGTTGCCTTTGGGTTTGTTAGCAGACGGTTATTTTTTAAAATAGTTTTTGTCTTAGAAACATTTTCCTCCAAATATAACTACAACAAATAAGATGTAAAACTCAGAGTGGCAAAAATGTGCTGTTGAGGAGGAACCAGCCCTTGGGACTGCTCAGAACACGTTACAGCAGAGCTGTGGGGTTGCAGAGTGAGGAATACCGTAAAAGACATCGAGAAATTCTGCATCTCTTCCAATACAGACGTTTTGTGTGCCTTGTGGGTCCTGGATCAGCACAATCCAGCTCTCTGTGCTCCAGCCAAAGCTAGCTTTGGAAGTATTGCTACAAAAGGCACCATAAAATTTCCTATCTGTGTTGGGTTTCACTTTTTATTCTCGTAGGTTTCAATGTCCTGACAAGGATGGTTCAAAAAACAAAAACAACTCCGGTGCATGAACTGAGGCCAGGAACGTTGTCCTGCTGCCCAGAACGAGCCCGTGCGCTCGGGGGCAGCCGAGCAGCGTGTCTGGGGCAGGCTGGCGGGGCCG
>VZRQ01000711.1:337849-364040 GCA_013397975.1 Machaerirhynchus nigripectus
GCGGGCGCCGGTTCCGCGGTGCTGCCCCGAGCTGCAGAGTCAACACAGACAGAACCAGTCTGGTCAGGTTTCCCTCAGACAATTATCTATTTATTCTCTTCGGATGACATCCCTCTAAATCCTTCGCTGGATTTTCTGCTTTTAATTCTCCTTTCCTCCCCGAAGCTGCACATCCATCCTTCCTGTCTTCTGCTGGCTGAAGCCCATCCTTGCCAGCGCTCCCAGTGGCTCGGACAAAGCTCACGTCTCCCGTCATCAGCACAAACTGCAGCCTCCTCCTCCTCCTCCTCCTCCTGCCTCGGCCCCCGGGCAGCTCAGGACTCTTGGCTGCCGGCGGATTTCAGGCAGTTTCTCTGCTCCGAGCCCGGCCAACCCGTCTGGGTCTGACACAGCGACAGCCCCGGCCCCAGGGCTGAGCTCAGCCTGCCCAGAGCTGCTTTCCCCAGTTCCCGAACCAGGCTGGGATGTTCACAGGCGCCTGCCCAGTTCAAAGCACAGGTGAGCCACATCCCGAGGAGCCCTGGGCTGCCTGAAACCCACACGGCGTTGCTGTGGCTTTGGCCTCTTTCTTCATCTTATGCTCTCTGTTCTTGGAGACGTTTTGTTTGTGCCCTTCCCCTTAAGGGGTCAAGTGCTTCCACAGGGAGGTCAGCCCGTAGTTTTCCATGGATCCAGAGTGCTCCATGCATGAGTGGATTTGTTCTGTGATAATACAGCCTAGCAGGCAAAACCACAAGTAAATCAGCCTGGGGTTTTTTCCCATTTTTAATAACAGTTTACTATTCTGTAAGTGCATGTAAAGCACATGCCCCGCTCTCCCAGCCAAGGAGCTTGACAGCTTGTCAGCAAGAACTACCATAGGTCTAGAGTGACTGATTTATACAAGCAAAAGCACACGTGCCAAGACCTGGCAACAGCCTCCTCCTGGTTTTTTTATTGCAATGACTTGGCAACCCTCTCTCTTCTCCTTCATCCAAACTTTTGCCTTTTATAGTCTTTGAATAACACCTTTTTTTTTAATCTATGTAGCAGCTTCCCTCCCTTCTCTTTCAGCCATTTGCTCTCCTTATCTGAGTTGGCCACGGGACAGGAGATCTTGGCTTCACAACAAGCAGTTCCTGACTGAGTACGCACAACCACAAACCAGACTGCACATGGCCTCGTGTTTTTTGTGGACGGGGATGGGTGTGTCGGGGATTTGTTACACTCCTTACCTGTGTTCTGATGTCCCCAGGCTCATGTGCTGTACCTGTTTCTGGTAAAACTTCACAGAAACGTGCACAAACCTGAGCTCACCCTGGTGCAAGCCAGTGTTTGTTAGCACCATTCCCATGTGCTCGGTGTGGGACGGTGGAAGACTCATTTAAGGAACGCACAAATTCCGGTGCATCCACGCAGGAATTCTTACCCTCATCCCCACACGTACACAAACCACCCTCTGTCATCGAACGGCCCCCGACAGAGATCCAGACTGGGTTGTGCCAGGGTTTCTGCCTTTGCTGCCTCTCCCCAGGCTGTGTTCAGGTGCAGGCTCACCCACAGCTGTGCGGCCACGCGCTCCCTCAGACACCAGCATTCCCAGGCACAGACAGTCTCTCACACATAAGCTTATAGATTTACGATTTGTTGTGAGAGTGGAAAACAGCTGCTGCGGGCTAATCAAATACAGCAGAAGATTTAATGCAAAATATTGAAAAACACTGTCTGGTAGGAGGGTGAAACTCTGAAAAACATGCTGGTCTCATGGCGCTGGGCCAGTGCAAGAAGATTTGCACCTGGCCATGATAAACGTCAGCAGCGGGGCTGGAGGAGGCTGCTTCACCCTGCGAGGCCGCCAGACACACA
Source organism: Machaerirhynchus nigripectus (assembly GCA_013397975.1). NCBI lineage: Eukaryota > Metazoa > Chordata > Aves > Passeriformes > Dicruridae > Machaerirhynchus > Machaerirhynchus nigripectus. The sequence goes on from VZRQ01000711.1 coordinate 339,695, forward strand.
GGCTAAAAGTCATGTTGGGTTTGGCCCTGGGAAAAAGCTCCAGAAGGCTGGGGCTGTGGTTTTCCAGGGCTGTGCAAGCAGAGCTGCTCGGCATGGAGCAGTAGGAAGGAAGAGCAGTCCAAGCCTTGCAGGTCATTGGCAGAGCGGGCTGAAGTTCTTGCTGCTGGCTCCCTTCTGCCCATCCCTGTGGACACATGGAAAGCCTGTTCCTTCAGGTCAGTTCAGCACCTTTCACCGGTTCTGCTAAGGCTGCAAAGGCTTGGAAATAATTAACTGCAAATGAAAGGATTTCATCTCATGTTTCTGCTGACTGACGACACAGGCAATTTATGATGCCATAAGAAGCTCAGGCTGGGATTACTTCTGTGTAACACCCAATGCTGCTGCTTGGCAGCTCAGTGGCTGTGTTGGAAGGGGCAGAACTGGATTAATACCTTGTGGATTTCAACTATAAACTTTCATGGGTTTGGAGTTCAAAGGCTCAGCTTAGCTGAGTGCAGACTAAAGCTGTGGCAGCTTGAAACCTCCTCATCTCCCTTTCCCAGTGCTGTAGGTGGGACTTGTCAGCACAGCTCTTCCCTTTCTCACCTGGCAGGTATGATCTCACTCATCCATCTCCGAAAGTCAGACCATGAAAGGCTGGGCTGTGAAAACAGCACAGGCTCTGTCTTCAAAGTGTCCTTCCCACAGAGCCTTGGCTTGGCAGCCTCAGACTGCCAAAACAAAGCCACCTGCTCCTGCTTCCTTGGGTGCTCAGCAGAGAAACACGATACCTGATCAAGGCACTCAGGGGCTGTGGCAGAAGGACGGGTGTGTTCTGTTCCTGCCCATTCTCGGTCTGCAACAGGACACAAGAGGCTTCTGCTTCAGCAGTGGCTGCAAAAAGAGGTCGTTCTTGATGGTTGTGGTTTAGTCCCTGTTATTTACCTGCAAAAGGTGCCAGTCATTCTGGCTGGAAACTCCACAGGCTGAACCAGCAGGTCAGTTCTGCTGCACGCCCTGCCGTGAGCTGGGGTAAGGTTTCCTGAGGAGAAGAGCCATGGGGCAGCTGGGCTAAGCTCACTGAGTTTGCAGTGCCCGTGTGCACAATCCTCACCCGTGCCTTCCTTCCACTCATTCCTGGTCTTTCCCACCCACATGTGCCATGAACTTGCGTGCCATGTCCCTGTCTTGCAGCGTGTTTTGAGATCATGAGGTGTTTGGGGCTGCTCAGCCTGTCCTTTGCAGTGAGGCACCAGCTGCACACCGACCTCAGGGGCACCAGCAGCTCTGGCTCACGGCTCTGCCCTGCCAGGGAGCCCACATTCCCTTTCTCCAGGGGCAGACAGCCCTGGGTGGCAACAAGTACACACTGAATTGCGCCATCCAGGGATATGAGAAGCATCTGTTCCTTCCAGATGTTCAGTCATCTCGTTGTTTGTTAGATTCGAGGACGGGAGCCCTCCTCAGTTATGTGAGACACTCACTGTGCTCAGATGCCTGGGAGAGGGTGTGGGGTGGGGGGAGCATTGTCTTTGTGTGATGCCAGCAAGGAATAGAGACAGAGGTTTCATGCTCTGTGGAAAATACTTGAAAGGCCTTTGAGCTCTGGCTAATCTCCATTATCCGTGTGTTTTCCAGCAGCAGAATGAGGGAGGAAGAGTGCAAGGCAAGAGAGCAGGACTGAGAGTTAGAACTGGAGATCTTTCCTGTGCTCAGGCGAGCTTGGCAGAATCCACTGTGGCAAACAGAGCTGGATGCAACAGAGTCCAGGCTTAAGCTTGGCTCAGATTTAGGCCCAGCAGAGCCTCCTTAGAGGTGCAGGAGCTGTGTAAGCAGCTGAATGCATTTCAGCCTGGCTGAACCAGACACAAGTGCCGCTGTTGAGTTGGGCTGTGGAACAGGGCAGAGGGAAGCCTTGCCCACATTTGAGGCCTTTTTGCCCACAGGCATTTTATGTCTCTGGTTTTTCTACAGATTTATTTTCTCCTTTCCCTGTAGATCAACTTTTAGAACGACATCTGCATTGCAGGCTTTGACCCATTGGCGTAGGAAAGCTGAGGCACAAAGCTGAGAAACAGCCTGTGCAAGGACGCCAGGGAGTGTTTGGCAGAGCTGTGTGTTGTACCTGAACTCCAGGTTAAACCTTCGGCCCCCTGCTCTCCCAGCACCCTGCATTTTAGCCATTTGCAGAGTGCCTTTCAGCCTGAGCTCCTGTGACCAAGCTGGCAGCTGGGTTTGAGCTACAGGGTCCCCACCTGGGTTTCGTTTCTGATGGAGACATTTCTAAACCAGACAGGGCTTGAGGAACAGAGGTAGCGTGGCTCTAAATTTTTCTGTATGGGTTCAGCCAGGTACAGACTAGAGCAAGGCCAGAGCAGAAATCTGGCACTGATTAGAGCAGTGCCAGGAAGAACAGTCCCTTCGGTACATCCCTCCCACTTCTGCTCACTGAAGGAAAACTCCATGCAGCCTCCAAACTTTCCTAGTGAACACTTGTTCCCTTTCCTCTGCACCAGCAGAAAAGCTTTGTTAAAAAGAATCATTTTCAAGATTTTGAATGTTTTGTTCCTGCCAGTGAGTCAATGGTTTTTCCAGTCCCTCCCCCACAATAAGTAAGTGCAGGCTGAGTGTGGTCCAGAGGAAAATGTGAGTTACACGTGTCCTGGCCACATGCTGCTCCGGTACCAATGATAACCAGATGGTGGCTTTCAGATCCTAGCTCCCCAGCGAGGAGAAGGGTTAGCAGGAGTCAGGGCAGAGTAAATACATAACCCAGCCTTGCTTGTGCCCAGCAAACACCTTCCCAACAGCCAGGGTAGGGCTGTAGGACCTTGGTTTGTGGCTCAGCATCAGCTGAGCTGAGAAGGACTGGGCTGGAGTGCAGGAGCCCCCGTGCAACAAACTCTCCTCACTGAGGCCAAACTCTGCTTGCATCTCTCATGTCCAGCACTTTGCTGTACTGCTCATCTCCAGCCCTTCTCATGTGAGCACATTTTCTGTTCTGGGAGAGGAAATTAGAGGGGCTGGGCAAAGGCAGAGACAGGCCTAGGGCTAATTTCAAGCTTTGGGGGCAAACCAAATTTGACTGGTACCTTATCAGTTTGGCATCTTACTCATTTAGGATGCAAATGCTGCCAACCATCTGTAGCTGGAACAGCCCATCAGTTGCCTGGCAGATCTGAGGGCTGTCATAAAAGCATCTCTGTCCCGAGAGCAGTGCAGGAGCCGCAGGGTGCAGCAGGCCCCTGGTGCATGTCAGACCCCTTTGCCCTTGCGTGGTGCTGCTTGCATACCAAAAAATGCCTGCAGAGCTCTCAGCTCCCCCAAAGTTATCATCATCATCATCATCATCATCGTCATCATCATCATCATCATCATCATCATCATCGTCATCATCATTTTCTGCAGAGAAATGGGAAAGCCAAAGCCCAGGTATCCAGAGGATGATATTCCTGTAACAACCTGGGGAGTTTGGGTCATGGAAGAAGGTCCTCTCAGCCTGAGCTTGGTGTCTTAGTCTCCCTTTCTCCGCTTGCCCTGGTCTTTGCTCCCCCAGGGGCTGAGATTTCCCAGTGGCTTCCCGTCTCTCTCTGGAAACAGCCAGCTCCTGCAAGCACCCATTTCTCACTTCCCTCTGTTTCTACTTCCTTATTTTGAGCCACTAAGGGAGTGAACAGGCACAGATCCATTGATGATTTTTAGAGTAAAGCCTCAGGTGGGTTACCTTTAATAAAGATAAGCTCAGTACACAGAGAACATAAGCTTTACCCAGGCAGCAGTTCACAGGAACTTGGCAGAGGCCTGCCTGCATTTCAGAATCCTTCTCCTTTTTCTAGATGAAAGCCCTGCAGAAGGATTTGTTTTTCAGACAGAAGGCAAGCCAAGTTGGTGATTTCATCCTAAGGCAGGCTGTGTCAAGCTGGTCCTATTCAAACACGCAGGAAATCAACCCTGGAGCTTGTTCAGAAATGAGGATGGAGAGTGGGGGTAGAGAGAGGGGCCCTGAGGAGGACAAGAGCTTGGATTCTGAAACCAAGCTCAGAACAAGTGGAGAAGGTACCTGCCATCAGGAACCCGTCCCTCACCCTTTGAAGGATTAACTGGCCGGGTTTCAAGTAACAGTTCTTAATTTCCAGCTCTTCCAAGCAGCTCCCCCATCTCTGTCCTCACCGACTGCTGTGAGGGACACGCAGGGCACCGCTCTGACAAGGGCTCAGGTGGCTACTGCAGGCCAAGGAGAATTCTCCCTGAGTTCCCTCATTCCAGCCTGCTTTCCTCTGTTTAAAGCAATTATTGTGGAGAGGAGAGGAGAGGAGAGGAGAGGAGAGGAGAGGAGAGGAGAGGAGAGGAGAGGAGAGGAGAGGAGAGGAGAGGAGAGGAGAGGAGAGGAGAGGAGAGGAGAGGAGAGGAGAGGAGAGGAGAGGAGAGGAGAGGAGAGGAGAGGAGAGGAGAGGAGAGGAGAGGAGAGGAGAGGAGAGGAGAGGAGAGGAGAGGAGAGGAGAGGAGAGGAGAGGAGAGGAGAGGAGAGGAGAGGAGAGGAGAGGAGAGGAGAGGAGAGGAGAGGAGAGGAGAGGAGAGGAGAGGAGAGGTTGCTCTGAACATGGGAACAGGGAAAAGGGAGAGGGAAATGGAAAAGAGACTCTGTGAAGACTTTCTTTACAAACTGTCATAATGCTCTCCACTTCAACATTCGTGGAGCAGCTATGGAACACCAGTGATAGAGGGGAGGCAACAGATGGCAGAATTCAGAACATTTGTCCTTGGGTCTGCTTCAAAATATCTGAGCTCTTTGGACAGTCCATTCCCAAGCAGCAAGGGAAGGACTGTGGAGAAAAAATTGGCATAATTTCATCTTCTGCATTTTTGCAGCTGCCAGCTTGCCTGTTGTTCAGTGAAGACATCACTCTGAGAACCTCCACGGCTCTGCAGCAGGGCGAGTCCAGCGGGTCACAAGGGAAACTCATGAGAAAAACCTGCTTGGGATCTGTGTGTGAGTGTGTATAATCCTTCATCCCCAAGTAACATCTGCAGGGGCTTCTGAGCAAGGGAGGCAGCGTTTGCTGTCACTGCTGGAAAAAGCTCAGACCTGCCCCTCTGCACTTACTCTGGCTACAGAAAAACTTCAAGGGCTTCAGTCCTTCCTTTCTAGCAACTGCTTTCCTGAATCCAGATTTTAGTGGTTTGGGTTTTATTTAAATCAAGCACTTTCTGATGTGAATAATACCAGCAAAACGTTTGTAACTTGGCCTGGAAGATGGGAAAAATGCAGACACCAAAAGCCAAGGCAGGCTCTTAAATGTCGATGCTCATTAGGCACTTTTTAACATTAGTGCCTGGTGCTGGAATCTGCCCATGCAGGCTGGAGGATGGGGAAATATTATTTGAACACATCTGCTCCAAGAGATACTGTCAGACTTGGGGAGCATCTTGTGGTAATTAGGGGAATTCATTTTGTTATTTAGTCCAGCAGAGTTTTTTCCCCGATTGTTTTTTTAATTTGGTTTTTTTGTTGGTTTGTTTGGATATTGTCCTTTCTTTTTTCTTTTTTTTTTCCTTTGTGTGGGATCCATTAAAATTTTATTTTCTGCATTTTTTAACAACTGAAGAGCTCCCTGGCAATATTAAGACCCTGTGTTCTCAGAGCACCTCCCCCTCTGTTGCAGAGCACGTGGGTAAGAAGCGTTTTGGATGTCAAGGAAGAGAAATGTGCAGTTGAGTATTGTACTGCAGTTCGAGTTTCTGGCTCAAAATACAATACACTTGTAGACCAAAATTGCCTTTCCCCTTTCCCGTCTCTGCCTTATATCCTCCCTCCTCACTTCCCAATCCACACATCTGCATCTGCTCTCCGGATAGAAGCCCCCATGAGACCCCTGTGCCGTGGTCAAAGCAAACCGGTTGCCTTTGACTCTCCTGTCCAAAATCCTGCCCTGAGCTCTCCCCAGTCTCTGCTTCTGAGTGTTCCATGCTCAGTGTGAAGGAAAGGGGTGGAACTGGATCATCCAGATGGTGTCCCAGGCCAGAAGTGTCTCTTTCCTCTCTCTCTGGCTGCTCTTGCCAAGGGCAGGGTGGTACCTGTGTTCCCCAAACCAAAACTCATCCCTCAGCAACTTCCATCTCCTGAGAAGAACCACTTTACAAAATCTATTAAAGAAAATAACACCTTTAAGCCCTTCTTTTTTTTTTTCCCCTGGAAAAGGGCCCTCTAACAATGTTTAATTAAAAGCTCATTCTGCAAGGCTTATTTGATGTCAGCTTTGAAATTCTGTGCATTTCGTTTCCATTCTTCTTCTCTTGTGTGTTTAATTCAGTACATCTCCAAATAGGGTTTCTGTGTGCTCACTCCTTGAACCTCAGTGCTTTGTGTAGCACTGAGCAGTGACAGAGTTATGTCAACCCCTCTGCTTCACTGGGCACATTTGTTCCCTCAAAATCAACACAGCAGCTGCAGACACTGACATCTGAAACACTCCTGGTTCCCTTTACAGCACAGAGCTCCTCTTTGGGCTAGGTGCATTGCACAGACTGCCTTGCACTGGACTCAAGCCAGAAAAGCAGGTGATCAAGGATAGTGGAGCTTTAGCCAAAAAAAGAAAAACAAAAAACACTTAGCCAGGAAACTACAGGTCCATGGGCTGTTTTTGTGACTCCCAGTTTGGCTACCCAGTTTGGAGCAACTCCATGGGATGGTTTTATTTGGCATGGAGCAGCTCTCTTGGCTGGATGTTGACTGGGGTGACTAAGGTCAGGCTTGGGTTGGGGCTAGCTCAACCCAAATCTTCCAGTTAAGCTAAACACAAGTACCTGGCTGAGCTTTAATCCTGCTCCTGGGGGAGGAGAGCTGGCTGACCTTGCCTTCTGCTCCAGGAGCTTCTCCAGCCCTTCCTGGGAAGGCAAAAGCCTGAGGGAAAAGGCAAGGATCTTCTGCTGGGGAATGTGGAGGAAAAGGCAAGGATCTTCTGCTGGGGAATTTGGTTTTGCAGGAGATGGATGTTGGAGAGCCTGACTGAAAATCCTCCTCCTCAGATTTGGGAGAACAAGCTGGGCAGCTGTGAGGATCCAGCACGCTGGAACAGCAAGGTGGGATGTCAGTGGTACAACAAAACACTCAAGCACAAATGCTGTGTGAATCGAGGTGGGGGTAAAACTGTGCAGTATTTCTGTATTTCTGTCTGATCACTCTCTGGGGAGTGGAGACCTTGGGAACGCTGCTGGGAGAGCAGGCAAGCTGTGCTTCAGCTTTTTTTAAAAGAACTCACTTTGAGACAGCAAAGGTCATCCAGAAGAAAAAAACCCCTGAGTTGAGAGCAAGCTCTGAGAAACTTGCAGAGTAATGCAGGGTCTCACTCTACTCCTTAGTTTCCATTTTCAGCACAACTGGCTGCTAGCTCCCATCCTTGTGGGGCCAGGGATCCAGAGGCCTTTTTCTCACCTAAAGCAGGGGCAGAAAACAATCACAAATGTCTGTCTTGAGGAACTGAAGCTTTTATGGGAGCAGCTCTGTTTTGTGCCTTTGAGATGAGCACTTTGAGAGGACAACACGACCAGAAGTGCTGGGCAGATGCTGCATGGAGGCAGTGAAAGGTGGGAGTGAGAACTCGTGTGTGGGTCCCTTCCAAGTCAGAATATTCCGTGATTCTGCTCCAGGTGCCAGGGAGGTGGGCTGGGAGGGTGAGGGGGCTGCTCAGTTCAGCGCCTTTTGCCTGAAGCATTAACGTGTTAATGCCGAGGTCTGAGCCATTTAAATTTTATACCTGACTTTATGTGTGTGCACAGCTCATAAAATCAGTGATGTGGGTGCCCAATGGAGATGAAAGCTTCCCACCTGATGTGTACGGTGAATAGCAATGATAGTTAAGTTGCACATTTTAGAATGGTTCCTGCTATTCCAGAGAGATGAAGCTCTGCCATGAAATGGTGGATGTGCTTAAGCTTTGGCTGTTTCTTAGCACCTGTGTTCATTTTCATACGGCTTTCCCATTTGTTTTTCTCAGTTTTTTGGAAACAAAATGCTTGGAGGTGACTGCCTGGCATCTATGTCAGTGGGGAAACAGGGAAGATTGTGACCTAGGAGTATGAAATTGGGCAGGTTTCTCCTGTCTGTGCTGAGCAGAGCAGTGATATCAGGGGTCTCTGGATTAGGGGGGAGCCTGTGTTACATTCCCAGTGTAGTCCTGCCCTCCCCAGACAGGTGGGAACAGAGGTGGTGGTCGTTGGCCCTGTGTCTTCAGGAGTCATTTTTGTTGTCTGATGCTAGGAAAGGAGTGGTTGTCATGGTTACCTGCCTCCTTTTCCTGGTCTTGCCAAATGCCTTCTCTGGAGCCTTGGGCTTGGAGCAGAATTCAGCATTTCCCTGCTGTGGAGATCACACTCTGCTCCAAGCACCTTGAATTTCAGATGTGCTGCTCTGTCACACTGGGGTGACACTTGTGTGCTTGGGTATCTTGGGAGCCTTTGGTGCTCCTGTCTCCTTACTGATCCTTCAGAACAGGAAAGAAGTGATTGAAACGAAGCCATCTGTGGGCTTATTTGGGGGTGCAGCCCTGTGTTTGCAAGTGCTGTGGGGTGTCTGGGTGGGCTCTTGCTTCACCAGGCCATCTGTGGGCTCAGGGGCTCAGTACAGACTGTGCCTCGCACGGAAAAGCTCCCAGGGACCAGCCCAGCTCCACCTTTTCTCTCAGTCTTGTTTGATATCAAACTAGTGTGGCAAGTTAGAAAGCGACCTGAACCACAGAGGTCAGTCCCCACAAACCTTTTGGACTGAACCTGACTTTTTTCCCCTTTAAATGCCTTGTTTCCTTCTTTGCCAGAAGAGGAAGATGGAGTGAGAGGGGAGCAGGTTAACAAAGAGTCTCTTTGGGGGTTTTTTGTGCTGCCTTTGGTTGGCATCGCTTCAGAGAGGTAACTGAGCTCTGAAAAAGGGCTCGTGCAAGTCGTGCTAGAGTCCCATGCAGCAAGGGGGTGCCAGGGATTGCAGCAAGTCATGCTGCAGGAATTCTTGGGGGAGGAAGGTGAGGAGTCTCAAAGGAAACATGAGGTCATTTCCCTTTTAACAGAGTGCATTTCAGAGATGCTTTCACAATTGATCAATATCTAAATGTGCAGTCTTGCTTGGTGATGGGTTATTTTATAGACTAACAACTGGGAGCCACGTTAGGCTGAATCCCTGAGCTGCAGGGAAGGTGACCATGCCATGGGGAGGGATAACTTGCTCCTCCAGGTCTCTTTTGAAATGAGGTCAGTTATATTTACCATTTAAGGAAGATAAATCCAATTAAAATTATGAGGGTGCAAGGAATCCACTGTTGAGTTCTTTCTGTTCAACATTTATAGTAATAATCATTACCAAAACTCCAGGAATGAGGGGCAGGGGAATCTCTGTGCAGAGACAGCCAAGTGTTACAGCACAGCTCTGGCTCGGGCTGCTGAGCCCCCTCGGAGCCTGGGCTGGAACATCTGGTCCATCTCCTGTTGGAAGGTCAGCCTGAACAGCCAGGCAGTGGAATCTGGTCCTGACTGCTGCACGAGGGCCTGGACTCTTGGGGCTGGACAGCTGTGTCTGGAGCTGGGGGTCTGCAGTGCTCGAGGTGCTCCTGGGGAAACAGATGAGCTTGTGGGGTGGTGTAGGCAGTGATCCAGTCTCCTCCATTCCCTTCTGGCTCCTGGATGGCTGGAATGCCTCCCAGCAGAGCACTGGGCTTCCCCAGCCCTCCCAGCAGGCTCCTGGTGAGGTGTTGTCGGCACGACATGTGAGTGTAAGGAGGTGGTGTGGTCAGGGCAGCAATCCCTTCCTACTTTGTTGGCTCTGTAGCTGGGAAGTGGCCAGGACTTGCTGCTCTGCCCTGCTTACCTGGGAAAACCTCTTTGGATGAACTAACCTGCCGAGAGTTTTCCAGGAACACATCCATTTTTTTGCACATACCCCCTCACTCTCCTGAAATCCACATCTCACTGCTCTCACACCTGTCTGGGAGCTTATTTGGAGCAGGGGAGAGTGAGCAACTCTGGTTGTCCTGTGAACTGACCTGGGCCTCTCTGGAGATAGGGAGGGAATTGGTGCTCTGTGCACCTTAGGGTGAGCTGTGCCACAGGAGTGTGAAGGCATTAGTCTTTTAATTAGCATTAATAGGGCAATTATTATCTTAATTAAAAGACTGGTAGTGACACTGAAGTTGTGTTTGAGGTGTAACTGCTGCAGTACCCTGCCTGAACTGTGTGGCTGTTAACCCTCAGGGACGGTGTTCTATTTCACTGAGTGATGCTGATTTAACAGTCAATAAGTGTCTTAGTGAATCTCTATTAAAGGCATATGTGGAAACCTTCATTCGAAGCATTACAGAAGAGAGTGAGATCTTCAATTCATAAAATCCTTCTTAAACACTGTGAGCTCCAAAATCTGGCCAGTGCCAAAGCAAACTGTATCCTGTAAACTCTCTGCCAGATGTCTCATGTGGGGTATGCTTAAGGTCCAAAGAAAATAAGGTCTGAAGGGAACAGTTTGGCCACTGACTCCCTAATCCAGCCTATATAAAGGAGTTTCGTTTCCATTCAGGAAATAACCTCTCCTGGATGGATCCTGTTCGAAATGTGTCTGCTGAACAATCCTTCTCAGCAACACCTACGCCTGTGAGCAGAAACGGGATCTCGTGGGAAGGTTTGGGCAGAATCTTAAACATCTTGAATTTTGAGAAAGAAGAGATAGTGAAGAGGTTAGGGGTGTGTCTGGCTGTTGGATGTTGCATGGACGAGTGTAGGAGACAGAGACCACTCTGATGTGTTCTGGGTGTAATGTGAGATGAAACTTAGGCCAGCCTGAGACCCCCTGTGTGTAACTTCCTACTGTGCCTTCTTCCACTCAGGGCAGGGCACTCCAGGATATTCGGGTTGAAATGAACTCCAACACTAACACTTAATCCTACACATAACCCTAACGCTATCCCTAAAACTGATACTAACCCTAAAAATTAGGCTAACCCTAGCACAAACTCTAACCCTAACTATACTCAAACAATAACCCTGCATGTAACCTAACCCTAGACACTAGGCTTAACCTAAGAACCTAAATACTAAACTAACACTAGGTAGCCCTAATGGCCACAAGCACTAGCCCAAAAATTAACCATAAACCCTACACTAAGAAGCAGTAACAGCCAACAGCCCTAGCCCTAACATTATCCCTGCAGCCAAAACTGAAATCTAAACATTAATCCAAACCATAATACTAAACCCGAACCTTAGCCTAACCCTTACATAACCTTACCTCAAACTCCAACCCTAATCCTAGCTAACCCTAACTCCTAACCCTAAATTGAACCCTAACACTAAACATAACCTAACCCTAACACCCTAAACATAACTCTAAATATAACCCTTACCTTACCCTAACCATAACCTCCTGATCCCAAACCCTTGCCTTGCCTTGCCTGCTCCTCCTTTGACCTGCCCTGGCTTAACAGCCCCAACACTGCATTGCCTTAGGGACACATCTGTGTCACTCCCTCGCCCTTCTTACCACTCCATTGCCTTGCTTTGCCATGCCCACTCATTCCCCACCTGGACTTTCCTACTATTTTTTCCCTGCCCTTGCTTTGCTTTGCAGGGCTCTCCTTTGACTTGTTTACCCTTGCCTTCCCTCACCTCATCTTGCCTTGCAAACCCACCCCTTGCCTTGCCTTGCCTTGCCTTGCCTTGCCTTGCCTTGCCCTGCCTTGCCTTGCCTTGCCCTGCCTACCCTTCCCTTTCCCTTGAACTGCCGTTCGTACCCATCCCCTGCCTTAACCTGCCTACTCCTTTCTTCCCAGGCCTTCCCAGGCCTTGCCTTCCTTTGCCTTGCCTTGCCTGTCCAACCCCTCTGTTCTTGCCTTGCCTTGCCTTGTAGAACCACTCCCTCCCTGGGCTTGCTGCCCCTTTCCTGCCTGGCGTTTCCTTGCCCAGCTCTCCCTGGCCTCTCGCCTGGCCTGACCTTCCTCTGCCTCGGCCTTGCCTACAGCTTCTGGGCATTCTCTTGCCTTGCCTTGCTCTGCTCTCCCCTCACGGCTCCTGCCTTGCCCTCCCTACGTCTCCCTTGACTTGCCCAGAATTGTCCACGCTTCAGCTGCTTGCTCTGCCTGCATGGCAAGCAAGGAAGGCAAGTGAGGTGTAGGCAAGGGAAGACAAAGCAATGGTAGTCTAGGCAAAGCTGGGCAGTGGGACTGAGGGCAAGGCAAGGCCAAGTGACCCAGAGTGCCTTTCCGTGGGAAGCAAAGGATGCAGTCCCAGTGTTGGTGGATCACATCACAAGACACCGTGAGGAGTTAAACTCCAGGGAGACATTTTTGTCCTGACACCTCTTGTGTAGGAGCAATTCTTGGATGTATTCGATACTGGAGATGGTATCCAACCTACAGCTGGCAAGTTCCTAAAAGAGGGTGGCAGTGCTTCTCCATGGGAAGGAAAGCACCTAGCTTTCCTTCTTCAAACACTTCCCAGTGTTTGAGGTGCAGATAAGAAGCTGCCTACTGGAGGTCATGGGCAGTAGCACCTTCCTGTCGTTGCATATTTGGTGTGGGAGCATTCCCTCAGTTTGGGAGTTGGTATCCGTATTTTGAAGGTGGTGTCCTGGAAGGTTCAGTTTGGCAAATCATTTCCACCTTCCAGAGGTGGTATTCTGCAGTTTCTGGCAGTACATTTCTTTTCAGCACGGTAAGCAGCTCAGTCTTGGTGTGCAGCTGGTGCAGTGCCCAGGGCAGGTAGCACCCAGTACCAGTGTTCTGGCACCTTTGTACGGGATCAGTCCCTGGATACTTGCTGTTTTGGAGGAGGGGATCCCATTTCTTTTGAGATGGGGCTCATAGTTCCTCTCTTTGGCAAAGAAACCAGTGTTGGATCCACACTTTGGGTGGTCTTGGTGAATTTAATTTTTTTTCCTAGCATACAGTTCTGTCTGTTAGAACTGTTGCACCCTTACAGTGGGAACACAAAAGCCAAGCTGGTGAGCCTTTTGTCCTGGTACCTTCGGCGTGTGAGCAGTCCCTGGTGCTGTTCAGTTCAGCTCCTGCCTCTGGGAGCCAGAAGGATTATGATGGTGCCTAGAGCTGAGAGGGAAAGTGCAGTTCAGGTGTGGTGCAGTTCAGGCGTGGTGCAGTTCAGGTTATAGCCAGCAACAGCTTTCTCACTTTTGTGAGCTCTGTTTTTGCTACATGTTTTTGCATTTGTAGTGAACTCTGTGATAACGAAAGCAATCATTAGCAAAAATGATTTTGTGTTGCCGTTTGAGTGTGGTGCAAATAAGAGTTTGTACTTGGAAGGGGAAGGTCCGTGAAATCTTTCTGTCCGGACAGAGTTCATCTGAGAGCAGTAACGTTTTCAACTTGGATCTGCCCTTTGGTGGTTTGGAGATAGACAGGGAGCGTTGGCTTCTTTTGCAAGTCCACAGCGCCATTGTGTGGTGGTTTTACGAGCGCTGACCACTGTCAGGTGAAAGCCAAGAGCTTTTGTGTCCTGGCACTGTTGATGTAGGAACAGTGAGTGTAATGTAGGGGTTCCCTTGTGGATCCTGGCTCTTCCACACTGAAAGAATGTGATGCTGCACATTCCTGAGAAGGAAGACGAATGTGATGAACTGACCAAAACCCCCATGCCCAGTCTCCCTGAGCTGTCGGTGGGGAAGGAGGAGCTGGGGGAAGAAAAGGTGTTTTTAAGTGCTTATTTTACTTCTCATTGTCCTCCTCTGACTTTGTTGATAATAAATTCACTTTGTACCTCTAAGTTGAGCCTGTTTTGCCCTTGGAGTGTTTTCTCACAGTCCTTAACTCATGAACCCCTCATTAAATTTTTGTCTCCTCTGCTCAGCTGTGCAGGGGAGCGCGAGTGAGTGTTTTTTGTGGGTGCCTGGCATTTGGCCAGTGTCAAACCACGACCCCAGCCCAGGTCCCTCGGGATGGCAGCATGACCCCCCTGGCCTCAGCACCACCAGTTTGGTGTTATCTGCCCACTTGCTGATGGTGCCCTCTGCCCCAGCTTCCAGACCATTAGTTAAGGAAAATGTTAACCAGGATAGGTCCCAGTGCTGATTCCTGGGAGACACTGCTTGTTCCTGGCTCCACACTGGACTTGGTGCTGCTGAGCAGCAACCCTGGGGTCCAGCTATCCAGCCCGTTTCAGTCCTGGTCACTGTTGGCTCATGCAATCCATGTTCCTTTAGGTGAATTGAACTTCATATTTGAAAAAAAGAAACTGCCAGGTGGGCACATGCAAGCCCACAGCTTTCAAAATCCCATCACACCAACATCCCTCACTGCATGTTTCCACCAATTGCCCCAAAACCTAAAGAGAAGGAAACACCCTGTAAAATACTCGTGAAAGGCCAAGAATGGGTTTTAATTATGGTTTTGGGTCTTCTGCTTGTCGATGCCAGATGAGTATTTCCTCCTTTTCCTTTCTGACTGGTGGTAGTCGCTGCTCTCCACAAACTGACTGCAGAGATCGTCGCCCTGCTGTGAGGGTCTGCTCCGCCGTCTCTCTCTTGGCAGGGGTTGTTCCCAAGCAGCCCTGTGTGCTGGAGCATGCTGACAGCTCCTGGTGGAGGGCCCTGGAGCTGTGGCATCCCTGTAAGTGTTGTCATGACCTGGAAGACTCGTTCTCTTCCTGCTCCTCGCTGTTGAGTTGTTGTAGTTGGTGGTGTTCATGAACCAGCTGCTGCGGCGTTCGTTGCCCCACTGCGGGGATCTGCTCCTCTTCCTCTCCCTGGCACTGCTCCTCTGGCTGTGTGGCACTCTAATCCTACCAGGCAGACCCGGTGGTCCTGCAGAACCTGCCTCGCTGCTGGCTTCCTCCTGACTGAGGAAGGAATGGGACGATGAAGAAGCTGCCATTTCTTCCATTTGCAAATCCAAGCACCTGAAGAAAAGAAGAGTGACCTCAGTTTAGGGCATTTCTTTCAGACTCATCTGGGATTCAGTCATTTTTTTAGAGAGGTTTCTATGACAGACAACCAAGGTCACCAATGGGAAATTCAGACACCTGGGGTCTTCCTACCAGGTCTGTCCCTGTCATAGCAAGCCCTTGTCCTTTTACCCCCTACAGCCTCCATTTCACAGAATCACAGAATGGAATAGGGTGGGTTTGGTTGGAAGGGACTTTAAAGCTCATCTCATTCCAACCCCCTGCCATGGGCAGGGACACCTTCCCCTAGACCAGGTTGCTCCAAGCCCTGTCCAACCTGGCCTTGGACACTTCCAGGGATGGGGCAGCCACAGCTGCTCTGGGCAACCTGTGCCAGGGCCTCCACACCCTCAGAGGGAAGAATTCCTTCCTTATATCTAATCTAAATCTTCCCTCTTTCACTTTGAAATCATTACCCCTTGTCATGTCACAACACTCCCTGATAAAGAGCCCCTCCCCATCTTTCCTGGAGGCCTCTTTAAGTCCTCTTCTCTGCATTAGCCAGCTTCAGAGAGCAGACAAGGAGCAGCTTACACAGGGCAGCAGCCTAAAGCTCAGCAAGGGAAGAGAAGAACTGCTGTGGGACAATGCAGAATTGACAGAATTGAAGGCTGCAGGGAGGAATTGTCTCCTATGGCAGAAACACTCAGGAGGATGAGAAGACAAACAGCAAAGCCAGGAAAAGGAAACATATTCTGAACTCATGACCCTGGTTATTACCTGGCATAGAACAGCAAATAGGCTTGCTGCTCCAGAACTGTGTGGATGCCACAACTATCCACAGTCACATCATTCATCTTGTACCACTGCCCGTTGCTCGCCTGCAAAGGAAGGCACCCATCTCTGGAGAGGAAGAGCAGTGTTTCTACACAGAAAACTGCCAAACCAAGAGTACACCAAAACAATCCAGGCAGCCCAGTCTAGCTCCAAATGAGGAACTCCCCCAAAGCCTTGGCTGCCAGTAACACTGCCAGGATAGTTTGTCTTCCCAGCATACGTTTTTCCCTGTCAGGAGGGAAGCTGCTCTTCACCTTTGTGAAGCAGAAAAAGTGTCCTTCACGACAGGTGTGACCGCTGTGCACCACAACAGCATATAAGGAGTAGAGGAGGGGTTCTCCATCTGGGTCAGACATGTATGGCCGAAGATCCAAGTACTCGGGGTACTCCACAACCTATGGAGAAACCAAGATGGCTCAGAAATAATCCTGAGCTACCACATGAAATAGCCTTCAGCATGTAATGGTCTGGGTGGGAGGAAACTGTTCTCTGCCAAAGCAGCTCTGCCAGAGCAGAGTCCATGGGAAGTCTCCTCTGCCCAGGAGGGAGCATGAAAAGCCCAACACGAGCAGCTAGTGACAGCGCACACTGCTTTGGGGAATCTCCTGCTCCAACGAGGAAGCTGCACTCGGGTTGCAAACACACCTGGCTGATCTTCCTGCTGGTCCGCTCATCAGCCCTTCCCAGACACACCGTGAGGACTCTGGGCTCATGATGGATTGTGACCCTCTTGGAGGCAGCAACCTTCTTCTTACACCTTGAACCCAAGCACAGAGCTGAGGGCTGAAATGCACCCGATCTTGCCTCAAGAGGGCCAGACAACCTTTCCTTTCTCACACCCTGGCAATAACTTTAATACTATTCCAGGCCATTAGGCCATATTTAAAAAAAGCCCTATCTCATTATTGCACATTAAACCTGAGAAACTGATTCTGCTTCATTTCATGCGGCCCCTCATGCAGAATCTGGTGTTAATATATTGTAAGAAATCTTCTTACTTGCTACATTTGAAGCACTTTTTCCCATCCATCTGCTTGGGTGTCACAAAGTCCTCCAGAGCTATGGTGAGGGATAAAGCTCCCTGGAGGAGTGAGAAAAGAGCCACTGAGCTGTGGGAAGTGCCCTCACCCAAACATTTCCCAGGAGCTGACAGGAAGGCCCAGGCAGCTGATGCTGAGGAGACCCACCATGACCCTGCAGGCAGTGTTTGTAAGGAGACAGAAGGAGGGGTGAAACGGAACATTTCCCTGTGTTCCAGGGGTTCCTGGGCCATCTAGAGCTCCCTCTCAGTGCCACTGTTCTGTTCAGCTACTGATGGTGTGCTGGGGCATCAGTAGTGAAAACTGATCCAACCCATCAGCCTGGGAGCCAGATGGGGGTTGAGGGAGGACAAAGGGAAGGGGGAGGAGAGTAGGTCAAGGGTGCAGAGGGGATAAGGCTACTTGTTCAACTTAAACCCAGCACCACAGACAGACCAGTGCCATGGCCTCTGCAGAAGGACACTGCCCATTCCACTTCCTACTCACCACCAAGATCCCTTGTGCTCGCAAAAGAGGTTTTTAAGACAAATGCTTTGGTTCTGGAAAGCTACAGGGGCCTTGGGACCTCTTGAAGCACAATTGCAAATGTCTTACTTTGATTTTCAAAAGGACATCCAGGAAGGCCATGTAGAAATCAGAAACTGTTTTGCAGCTCAGGCATGTGACTGGAAGGAAAATCAAAATGCTGAGGGAAGTTAATTGGTGTCAGTTTATGCTCGTGGGTCCTCCTACGCCAGTCATCACAGGACCAGCTGCATGTCACAGGCAGACAGAAGGGCACAGAAAATGCCAAGAAGAGAAGTAGTTGTGGAACCTGTTGTGTACCTCTGGATCTCAGAATGCCCCGAAATATTTGATGGATGATGGTAGTTTCTTGTGAAGAGATGTCCAAGCTGGAAATAAATGGCAAGGCAGAGAGTTACCTTCTCCCAGAGTTCACCTTAGAAAGCCCTGGGCACAGGTTTTCCTTGATGGGAGTACTTCAAGGAGTCCAACAGATTCAGGAACATTGAAAAGGGAATTTTCTTGTGCTTACTCGCTGCTTTCATCCAGACAAGCTCTATGCATGGCACTGAGAGTACACCGTAAGAACTCGTAGGCATCTCCTGGTAGGTCAGGCTTAAATTCTCCTATGACTAAGACAGAAGTTAGTAGTTCTCCCCTCAAAGAAGGCAAGAAAACCTATTGAAGCACCTGAAATTGCTTACATCTGAGGTCCCTGATGACAGCCCTAGGCCGGATGGCACTGGCTGAGGAATACAGGACCTTCCGAACGTGATCTTCCATGATGCACATCATGCAGAAACCTTGCTGATGACCTGAGGAAGGAGGGAAGCTTCTTAGGTTAGCAAAACAATGCCCAGGTGGAAAACCTAAGGAGGTCTTGAAGTTGTAAAGACTCTCTATTCCTCTTCTCTTGAGGTGCCAATGTCCTTATAAGCACGGGACATTTTAGTGCACAGAAAATATTCTTCATATGGAGGCTAAGCTGGCACAAGTTTTCTGTGCAATAAGCCAAAAGGGTTTGACTTGAAGGGACAGAGACCCAGGGCTAGGAAGAGGTGCTTTTCTGAAGTTGGATGCACCTTGATAGGACAGGTGGCTTTTAGTTCGAGTGTCTGAGGAACACTAGCTCATGGGGCTAACAGAGAAGGGCTGCCATTCTCCTAAATCCAACTGCAGGTTCTGGGAATCCTTGGGATGTGCCCAAGAGATTTAAAAGGAGATACTCCTAAAAGTACTCACAGAAGCGGCTGTGCTGACGAGAGAGCAGGTAATTAGCCAGAGGGGGTGTGTATGTCAGGCATTGCAGGATGACATTGAGGTAGCAAGTACTACCAAGGTTGTAAAGTCCCGCTCCAGGTCTCCGTTTTTGCCGCCAGCCCATGGAAATCTTCTCTGGGTGGAAAAGGATCTTTTGTGGCGGGTTCATTCCCTTGCCAATGACTGCAGGCAAACAACATTTGAAAAGAGATGAGACAACAGGTGACAGGTGCACTTTTCCATGGGTAATGGCCAGGCAGGGCCCAGAGAGCGGTGGTGAATGGTGCTGCATCCAGTTGGCATCTGGTCACTTTGTCCCCCAGGGATTAGCGTTGGGCTCAGTTCCTGTTTAATATCTTTACTGATGATCTGGATGAGGTGATCAAGTGTACCCACAGTAAATTCACAGACAACACCAAATTTGGTGTGAGTGTCGATCTGCTGGAGGGTAGGAAGGCTCTGCAAAGGGATCTGGGCAGGCTGGATCAATGGAACGAGACCAGCAGTATGAGGTTCATGACAAAGTGCCAGGTCCTACACTTGGGTAACAATAACCCCACACAGCACTCCAGTCTGGGGGCAGAGCGGTTGGAAACCGGCCCAGGCGAGAAGGACCTGGGGGTGCTGGTCAACAGTGACTGAACATGAGCCAGCAGTATGCCCAGGGGGCCAAGAAGGTCAGTGGCATCCTGGCTTGTATCAGGAGTAGTGTGGCCAGCAGGACCAGGAAAGTCCTTCTGTACTTGGCACTGGTGAGGCCATACCTCGAAGAAGGGGTCTAGTTCGGGGCTCCTCAGGCCAGGAAAGTCCTTGATGTGCTGGAGCATGTCCAGAGAAGGGCAGTGAAGCTGGGAAAGGGTCTAGAGGGTAAATCCTATGAGGAGCAGCTAAGGGAACTGGGATATTTTATCCTGAAGAAAAGGAGGCTCAGGGTGACTATCACTTTCTATGACTACCTGAAAGGAGGTTGTAGCCGGGTGGGGGTTGGCGTCTTTTCCCAGGCAACTACCAACAGGACAAGAGGATATATGGCCTGGAGCTCTCCCAGGGGAGGTTCAGGTTGGATATCAGGAGGAATTTCTTCACAGAAAGAGTGATTAGATATTGGAATGGGCTGCCCAGGGAGGTGATGGAGCCACCATCCCTGAGGTATTTAAGAGAAGACTGGGCATGGTGCTTAGTTCCATGGTCTAGTTGACATGGTGGTGGTTTGGTGAAAGGTTGGACTCGATGACCTTAAAGGTCTTGTCCAGCCTAACTGACTCTGTGATTCTTGATGTGAATATTGTGGCTTGAAAGCATTTTTAAATGCTGAGTTCACTATATGACACCAAGGACAACAGTTCTAACCACCAACCCAGAAACATCAGGGGAAGGTGTTTCCCTAACACCCCATTGACATCTACTGATAGAGAAACAGCTCTGGAAAACAGTCTGTTCCCCTGTTTAATCTGCCAAAAGTCCAACAAATCCACACTGATTTCTGGGCCTCAGGCCACCTTCCTTTCCCTCTAGAGCCTTGGATTAACAGATCTTCACTTTTCCTGACTGTAATGTGATGAAAACAAGCAACACCTGGGTCTGGCTGCTCTCAGGGAATGCCCCAGAATTCACTCCAGGTTGTCAGCACATCAACACTTAGGGATGGAGCAGTGGCCATGTCCTTCATCCGTGGCCATTCACAAAGTCCAAGCTGGCTGGTGAAAATGTTACTCAAAGAAGTCATTCCCTGTTGTAGCCATTGCTCCTCTCAGGTACAGAGTGAAAAGGTTTGGATGACAAAGGATATCAGGACCTCCTCCAGAAAGGTCGCCTGTTGGCAAAGGAAATATTTGTAGCTCAATAAAATGATAAAAAAACCCAAATGTTACCCAAAGCACCTTCAGCTGTCAAAAGCATTTTGTTGGTGCTTGCAGCTGCTGCCGAGGACAAAGAATACCTAGGAGAAGGCAGGCATGCAAGCAGCAGGGGAAGGAGCCAAGTTGTCCCAGTGGCTGGCTTTTGCTGGCCCACTCCTCAGGACACCAAGCACTGCACAGGTGAGATCACAATCGCCAGCCACAGGTTCCACATCTCTGCCACTGTTGTGACACTTCTGTGACACACAGCATCAGGAAGGTGGGATCCATCCCGTTCCAGACGTCTTGGTCTGCCTCACGCTTGTGAGGCTTGTGCTAACTAAACGACATTGTAATGCTTTACACGTGTGGATATGCATTTAACAGCGGTAATTAACAAGCTGCATTAAGATGGTTTCTCCAAGGATGTTTCCCTGTGGATCCCAACGCGTTTCCCACGTGCTCCAGTGACCAGGTTTTACTTTAACAAGGTGTGAAGTGCCATGGAAGGCCAATGGCAATAAATCCAGGATTTTGGCCTCATTCCCACATGACCCCTTTGCTGAATCCCATTGCTTCCTCATCTCACAACCAAATACTCCAAAGCATTCCCCTCGGACAGGGCTCCAGGGTGGAAATCATCCCATGAGTGTGGTTTGGCCACAGAAATCAGTTGGAAGGGCTTCATTTGACTTTTATTTCATTTTTTTCAAGTTATTTTATACTCCCAAGTGTCTCTCAGCTCACAGGTTTTCAGCTTCATGACACTCCTCATAGAACAACATGACAATTATAGTGTTTCAGAAACATAAAGTCCTCTGCCAAGGCCCAGGACCATCCACATATTTGTGAAAAAAGCAATTTCATCCAGATCTTATGAAGCAAAATCATAAAAATGCCCATTTTTTCATCACCTTGTCTCACACAATGAAATTAAAAACATTTTTCCTCCACTTTCCGCCTCAGAAAGAGTTTTAACTCTCCCGATAATTTAATCTTCATACTCCTGTGACCCTGTAAAGTGTGGTTTTAGGGGTAAAAATTAATTAAAAGTTACTAAATCCTGAATGCTGGAGCTGCAGGGAGGGCACCGGCCTCCCCGCAGGGAAGCTGCAAGATGAGGGACACTCACTGTGGCTCCAGGGAATTGCTGTTTTGACTGAAACTGCTCCAAAATATTCTTTGGGTTAGAAAGGGGTGAGAAGGGGCCATGTGAGGCAGCATTTCATCACTCCATGGGGTGTTATTGCTGCCTTTTTGGTTTTGTTCTGCCTTGACAACAGGGAAAACACATCAAATCTCTTATTCTTCAACTTCTGATT
This sequence comes from Machaerirhynchus nigripectus, assembly GCA_013397975.1. Classification (NCBI taxonomy): domain Eukaryota; kingdom Metazoa; phylum Chordata; class Aves; order Passeriformes; family Dicruridae; genus Machaerirhynchus; species Machaerirhynchus nigripectus. Next base: position 361,340 of record VZRQ01000711.1, read on the forward strand.
GACTCTGAAGCCATTTTATTAGCGATTCCCTGCTCACAGCTGGGGCACACGGCATCACTCCTGCTCCTCTCCCATGGCAACGGAGCACGGCCCCCAAACACGACTGGGTGCCCACAAGGGAATGTTGACCTCAGCCTTGGGATCTTGGTTGCCAACAACAGAACTCGGCCCTCGGACCCACCCAGTCCCTGCTAATGCAGCCCTCAGACACAACCAGGTGCCAGTAGTGGGAATGACCAAATGACCACGTGCCAGCAAGGGAATTCTGCCCTCAGCCATGGCCAGGTGCCGCCCACGCAGCATCCTTTTTTCCCTGATCCCTCCGGGTCAAAGTAAGCGCTTGTATTTAAGGAATATCAAATATTCACATTTACAGGGAGAATTCCAACCTTTGCAGGGGCTTATTGTAATGGTTGTTCTCAAGGTTATTTTAAAGATTATTTTCAGGCCCTGGCGTTCACTCCTGCATCTTAATTAGCGAGGACTGTGCTCCTTTGGAACCACTGAAAACAATATGGAATATTTTGGGTCTAATTTAAGGGCATTTTGCCCTTGTGCTGCCCAGTGTGATTCCTGTGCCCCCACTGAGCATCCCCGAGGTCATCTTGCAGGGGCTGCCATCCCTCACCGCTGTGATCACTGGCTTTAATTCACTCAACTCCTCTCACAGAGATCCAGGTAGCTGCAAAACGTCTTACTGCACATATCCCCCCCTCGGGGGAATGACAAGGGGGGAAATCTTCATAAATATCATTTTTGGGGATGATAGTGGAAGGTATTGTTATCTTTAGAGTTTAGTGATGTAGTGGATGTTTGCTTTCTTGTTTTCCTTGATTTCTATTAGTAGTTTCATATTGCTGCACCTCCAAATCCAGCTCAGATCTGCGGGAAAGAGGGAAAACATCAAAGAACAACCCCAAAAACACAGTTTCCCAGATCTGCTCATCAAAAGGGGTTTAGGAGGAGGTGGCCTGGTGCTGATTGCAGGTTATCGTCAGAAAATCCTCAAATCCTTCCAAATCCATTTTGCCACAGTGGAATTTTAGGGATAAAAGTGCATAAATAAGTGATGTTAAAGGTGAGTCCTTGCCAAGCTTTGCCAGCATCTGGATCCAGGTGCTCCCAGTATTTAGGATCTCCAGGACCATCCCATGCCAGGCACAGCCAGCAAGGATCACCAGTGCTCCTTGGTGAACTGAAAATGAGCCAAAAGCCTGCTGGTTTGGGTTTCAGAGTGAAACATGAGCTCCTGCTGGGAGAACTCGGAGTGAAATCCATCCAGTGGACAGACGAGGAACCACCCTGAAACCTCTCCAGGTTCCTGGCTGTGGGTTGATGTCCCTCGGAGTAGTGGACCCTCCTCTTGAGGTGTCTGCTGGTCTGGTCACCAGCATCATCACCATCATCAGCCCCCTGCTCTCCTGACATAACCTTCTCTCTCTCTTCTTTGCAGTTGACAGAGATGTCTATGGCAGCTGGGGCGTGCCAGATGTACTTTAGTAAGTCCCACAAGTTTGGGGTGGAAAAGGGGATCCCACCACCCTCAATCCCATCAGGGCTTCTCTGGTGCTGGGCTGGGTCTCCCAGAACCAAAACCCACCTGAGGTGTCCTCCAAAAGAGCTGAGATGTCCCGAAAGGGGTGGAAAACATCCTCCAAAGGTCCGGAAACACCCCAGTAGTACAGAGAATAATGATGGAATGGGAATAAATCCAATTTTTCAGTTATTTTACCCAAAGCTATGACACGTAGGGCTCCATTTGCTGCCCAAACAATATTTTGCCAAATGGTTCATTTCTTGTTCTGATCATGAAACTGTCAATAATTGTTGATTTGTACCATTATGGGGGAAAAGAGAATAAGCGGTGTGAGTGATATAGGAGGCAAAAACTGGCCTCTGAACACCCACTTGATCATTTAAATTGGTCATAAAACATCATTCTTGGACCGTTCATGTGTGTCTGTCATTAGCTGTAGCATTTATTAACATTAGTTTGTTACTTAGGTGTTGGCACTGCCTCCTTCAAACTTTTTCTGGTTTTTGCAGCGGTACTCAGACCTTGAACAATTTTTTGCCTGGATCCAGAAGGGTGAGTAACAACTCAGCTCCCTCCCCAAACCCATGCAACTTCCGTAACACAAACATCTTTTTCAAATAAAAACTGAGTTTCTACATCAAACGTCCCCAAAGGTCACAATCTTTTTAGGTCTGAGTTCGTGCAGCTGCTCATGCAGTGCCGCCAGCAGGGATTTTGGGGTGGTTTGAGGCAAAACTGGGAACAGGGAGAGCTGCTGCCGCACTGCTGGGGAGAGCCTGGCGCTTTCTGGGGCTGCCCCTCACCACTGCACCCTCTTTCCCCCCCATTTTTATTAGTTCTGCAGCAAATAAATGTTTGTAATTCCAGACCGACCGTACTGCTCTCTCAGCACAGAGGATGCAGCCTGTGCCTTTTTTTTTTTTTTTTTTTTTTTTTTTTTTTTTTTTTTTTTTTTTTGGAAGGTGCTGGGGTAGGCCTTTTCTAAATTCCTCCTTGGAGAGCCTTTCCTTTCACTCGCATCATTTCCAATCCCCTCGGTGTGTTTCTCATGCGTTTCCCAGGTGTGGGAGCCCTTCCCGAGCGCCGAGCTGAGCCGGCCCGTGGCCTGCGTGGGCCTGGCCCTGCCTGAGGGCGCCGGCCCGGGCTGCCCGTGGGGCGGCGGCG
>VZRQ01000711.1:377167-405156 GCA_013397975.1 Machaerirhynchus nigripectus
GGTACAGGGGACGGGGACGACACAGGATGGGGTCATGTGGCAGGGAGGGGGGGGATGTGGGGCAGGGGACTTGGAGCAGGGGAACAAAGGGAAATGGGATGGGGGTATGGAGTAGCAGGGTGTGGATGTGGAAGTCAGGGAGCTGTGGGTGACATTGGTGCCAGAGGAGGTGCCACGGGTGATGTCGCTGTCCCCGGGAGGTGACAGGGTGACACGTGTCCCCCCAGCGCTTCAGCATGGAGGGCATCTCCAGCATCCTGCACTCCGGCCTGCGCCAGACTTTTGGTCCTACCACCAACGAGAAGCAGGTGCCCTTTTTCCCCAAAAAATTGTCCGAATTTGTGCCTTTTCACTCCTCCTCCCTGCACTCCCCATTCCCCTGCATCCCCCAAGCCCCTTTTAAGTTTTTTAGTTTTACAACACTGCTCTATGCCCTACACCCTGCTAATCCCTCTTGGAAAAATTACCTGTTTTCACCCCAAAAAGTCCTCCCTGAGGAGGGATGGATTTGGGTGGAGTTTGCAGCACCCAATTAGCTCAGTACTCCCCAAAATACCTGCAAATTAAATGCAATTGCAGGAATTTTGCAGAAATACTTTATTTTTGCACAATTTGGGGTGATTTGTCTCAAGGCGATGCAGAAGCCAGGCCGTTTTTTGCCATTGGGTGGTTTTTTGGGGTGGCTTTTGTTTTTGCAGTACCTGAACACGGTGATTCCCTATGAGAAGAAGGGCTCACCGCCCTCCGTTGAGGACCTGCAGATGCTCACCAACAGTGAGTATTCATTCAGGCTGCTGTTTTGAGTCAGCATCAGATGTTTAGGGGACACAAAGGCACATTTTGCTCTGCTTCAGTGGCTGCAATTTGGGGTATCATTGCAGCACAGCCAGTTTGGGGGATTTTTAGCATCATTGCAGCATGGGCAGTTTGAGGTGCTACCACCCACGTTGCGTCATCATTGCAACAAACCCACTTGGTGGGGAAAATCCCTGGTTTGCACCACTGCAGCACAGCTGGTTTGCAGTCAACACCTCCCCCCACTTTATTCTCCTTTTACCACTGTTGATTTGGGGGTAAATCACCCATTCTGCTTTGGCTAATTGGGCATGAAAGTCCCTTTTTGTTTGGACGTTCCCAGGCCTGCTGCATAAATTGTATGGGGAAATTGTACAGCAGCTGTGGGGCTGGTTTGGGGGGGAAAAGGGGCATTTGGGTGGCAGCAGGGTCAGGCTCACAGCTTCGTTCCCCCTCACAGTCCTCTTTGCCATGAAGGAGGGGAATGAGAAGGTGCCCACTCTGCTCACGGATTACATCCTCAAAGGTACCTGCTCCCCTCCTGCTGCCCCGTGCACCCCTCGTGCGTCCTTCACGCAGCTTCCCTGCAGCTCTGGTGCCTCCGCCACAGATCCCTTCTGCATCCTCCTGCCTCTCCCTTGCATCCTTTGTGCATCCCTTGCCCATCCCTTGCCCATCCCTCTTGCAACCTCACCCATCCCTTTTGCCTCTCCTCTGCACCCTCCATGCATCCTCACAGAATCCCGGACACATCCTGTGTCATCCTTTGTGCATCCCCCCACACACCCTTCAGGAATCCTGGGTGCATCTCCTGCACACCCCTCCAGCATTCTCTGTATAGGTCTCCTGTCCTGCCACGCCTCTGGAGGTCCCTGTGCAGCTTCCTGCCCCATCCTGGGGCCCATCTGCTTCATCCACACAGCCTCCTCACCCTCTGTGCACCCTCTCTCACCACCCATGCCCCATCAGGCACCCCTCCTCTGCCTCCCTTGGGCACCCCCATCCATCTTCCCTGCATCTCCTGGGCATCCTTGCGCATCCCTGTGCATCTCCCACATCCCTCTTGTCCATTTCTTGTGCATCCTCCTGAGCCCTTGCATGTCCTTCGTGCTCGTTCTGTGCACTGTTGTGTGTGCAGTCCTTGCGCATCCCTTCCATGTTCCTCCTGCATCCTGTGTGCAGCCTTGTGCAGCACTTGTGTGCTTGTGCCTCCTTGTGTGCCCAGGTGCCTCATTCACACACGTGCAGCCTTTCTGCCCCTGAGCCCTGGTGCACGTGGAGCACAGGTGTGCACCCCTGTGCATGCCCAGATGTCCCTGTGCACTCTCGAGTGCCCTTATGCAACCCCCGGGCACCCTTGGGCACCACTGTCCGTGCACGTGCAGCCCAGTGCCAGCCTGTGTGTCACCGTGCACCCTCGTGCAGCACTCATGTGCATTCTTGTGCATTCTCATGCACGCTTGTGCACCCTCCTGCATCCTTGTGCATCCCTGTGCATCCTCATGGATCACAGTGCATCCTCATGCATCTCTGTGCATCCTCATGGGTCACAGTGCATCCTCATGCATCCCTGTGCATCCTCATGGATCACAGTGCATCCTCATGCATCCCTGTGCATCCTCATGGATCACAGTGCATCCTCATGCATCTCTCTGCATCCTCATGGGTCACAGTGCATCCTCATGCATCCCTGTGCATCCTCATGGATCACAGTGCATCCTCATGCATCTCTGTGCATCCTCATGGATCACAGTGCATCCTCATGCATCTCTGTGCATCCTCATGGGTCACAGTGCATCCTCATGCATCCCTGTGCATCCTCATGGATCACAGTGCATCCTCATGCATCCCTGTGCATCCTCATGGATCACAGTGCATCGTCATGCATTCCAGTGCATCCTCCTGCATCCTTGTGCATCCCAGTGCATCCTCATGCTTCCCCAGTGCATCCCCACACACGTTTGTGCATCCCTGTGCATCCCTGCACACGCTGGTGCCTCACTGTGCCATCAGTGCCCCCAGGCCTCTCTCTCTCTCTTCGCAGTGCTCTGCCCGACCTGACGCGGTGCTGCCCTCACACTCCCACCCCGGCGCCTCCAAAATGGGGCCAAACCCGAGGAAAAAGGGTCACCCACCCGCGGCTGCCCCACCCCGCACTTCCCCCTTTGCACAGCTGGGAATAAAGAATTCCTTACATTAATTAGGCAACTGGTGTCCAGTGTCTGTGTCCCCCCTGCTCGTGGCGGTGCTTTGCAACTTTTTGATGGCAAAATGCCGTTTTTAAGCGAAAAATCCCAACACAAACTTAGCTGCAGTGCTCACGAATATTCTGGGATCTATAAAAAACACGAACTTCTGGCTAACAAGCTGCTGGGTGCTCAGAGGCAGCTGCAACTGCCACCATCGAAGGGGTAAAATTCAGATGTAAATTCTAATCTCAGGGATTTTTCCCATTTTTTCACTCTTCTGCAGCGCGATTTTCTGCTAAAAATTGTGCAAACATCACCTTTTTTCCCCCAGAAAATCAACCCATTATTAAGGAATGGCTTATTAGGGGACAGGAAGGCTACCATCACTTCCATTTGGAAGAGAGAGAATTGCTCTGTTTTGGGGTTTGTCACTCATTTTGGGGAAGAGTGCCTTATTTGGGGGTTGTTGCTCATTTTTGGATCATGTTATCCATTTGGGGGGAAATTCAGTCATTTTGGGGGAAGTTACTTACTTTGAGGAGAGTCACATTTCCAGAAGAACCACCAGTTTGGGACAGCATCCTTTTGGGGCATGTCACTCATTTTGGGCAAGAATTTTTGGAGAATACACCTCATTTTGGAGTGAGCACCCATTTAGGGGGAGAATCACTCACTTCAAGGAGAGATTAGCCCCTTTTGGGTCCTCATCAGGAGCACCCCTCATTTCTGGAGACCTTAACTCATTTTGGGGTGAGCATCACCCGTTTTGGGGTTGTGTGTAACACTTTGGGGAAGCACCACTCCTCTGGGGGGAGAATCACTCGTTTCTGGAGAGCACAGCTCATTTTGGGGTGCACATCACTGGTTTGGTGGGTGTGTCGTTCATTTGTGGGCAAAATCCCATTGGAGCTCATTTGAGGGGGAACATTTTCATTTTTGGTGGACCGTCAGTTCTGGAAGTATAAATCCAATTTTGTCCACATCACTCAATTACCAGTTTGGGCCCATTCACCCACTCTGGGGGTAAATCACCTATTTGAGGGGAGTTTTCCCCATTTTGGGGGGTTACTCCTGCATTTTGGGTCTTCTCCACTCAAAGGAAGAAGCTGCCAAGAAAATACAGGTGCGACCCCTCATCTTGTAGCACTTTATAATAAATGGCCAGGAATTAATACTAAATTACAATGAATTCTTTATGAAATTACAGATTACATTCACGCCAGATCAGTATCCAAAAATAGGCATTTCTGCCCATTGCATCACTTCTGGTTTTTATCCCAGCTCTTGTTTGGATTCTTTTATCAACTCTTCAAGAGCCAGGAAAAAAAAGGACAATATGGGCAAAAAGCCACCAAGAAAATTCTCCTTCTCCTAGAATCTCACATTTAGAGCAGGAACCTGCAGAAGACAATTCCTTTATTTTTGCCCTGGTTTGCTTTTGCATTTCCTCCCATGCCACATTTTAAGGCGAAATACACCCTTTTGCTAGCATTTAAAATAAAAAAACCCAAAATACAGGGTTTTTGGCAGTTGCCCTCCCCCATGGGGCTAAAGCTCCACCCTCTTCCCATGTGAAGGGACAATACCAGGGAGAAATCATCTTTCAAGCAACAATACTGAGTTTCCTTCCACCCAGGCGAGTCTTGGGGATCGCCATTCAATTTTGGGTGAAATCTTGCATTTTTTAAACTGATTTTTTCCCCATTTTTAACTAACTCTGTGCCAAAATGCCTTGGGCAAGTTTTACTCTCGGCAGCCTTTGCCCCAACTCTGTGTCCAGTCTCGGCCCTTAAGGACAAGAACAGGGTGAGTTGGTTTTTTTCCAGATTCAGCAGAGGTTTTAGCACATAAATTAAAGGATTTGGAGGAATTTCCTCCCTCTTCCAGAAAGTTGTGTCCAGAGTCACCAAACAGCCGCAGCATCGGGGCCAAAGTTGGGAGGTTTGGGCAATCCAATGAGTCGAGCACCAAACTCTCACCCTCAGATATAGCAGAATTTGCACTCGCTGATTATTTTTCTCCCCCTCCATGCCAGTATTTATGCCTGTGAAGGACCTTTCTGGGGGAAAAATCCAAAAAGCATCAAGTCCTGGGGTGGGTTTGGCTTTTCTTTGCACCAAGAAATCCAAGGGACGGACGCAGCGGCCCACGGTGAAAACCCCCCTTTGCCCAACAGCATCCGAGCGTCACGTGGGGAAAACAACTTTCCCTAAAAATGCTTTTGCTTACCAAAAAATGAAGGGAAAAAGAAAAATAAAAACCTGAAATAAAAGATTAATCTGGCCACAATATGTGCCTTGTAAACGTGCGTCCTTCGCTGCCGTGCGCTGGCGTGGTGGTGCCCGCGCTCCCGTGGGCAGCCGCGGCCTCTGCCAGCGCTGCCACTTTGCTTTTCTCTCACTCATTGCTTCTTCTTGCCTTGTTTTTTTTTGCATTTTGGGGGGAATTTTGTATCTGGTGCTGCCAATGATTTGGGAGGGCGCAGGAGGAGCTATTCCAGTGAGTCACTGTGGTCCAAACCAAGGTCAGCGCCAGGTGCTGCTGGGAGGCCACCAGGCTCTTCCTCCAGCTCTTCCTCCTCTTCCTCCTCCTCCTCCATCTCGTCCTCGTCCTCCTCATCCTCCTCCTCTTCCTCGGTGCCATCAAGGGAGTCGTCATGGGCTGCCAGCATAGCCTGCTGCATGGCCATGGTGGCAGTGGCTGATGAGAGGGGTTGGAGGTTGTCCATGCTGAGCGAGCCTGGAATTAAAAAAAGTACAGAAGTAAGGACTTCCCAGCTAATACAAAAAGGACAAAAGAAGTGCATAAACCAAGAATAACTCAAGTGAAGAGCTTGGAGAGCACCCCGTAGGGTGTCCCACCTACCCCAGTCACTCCCCAGGGTCCAGTCCTTAATTTTTCTAGCTAATGCATCATTGAATAACAAGAAACCTTACTGAGACAGCAGATGCCCAGATTGGTTGGGCAGATCTTCTCTTCATCTTCTCTCAAGTCCTACCTTTCATTCACTTCATCTCGTCTGGTGTATGTTCATTTCTGCTCTCTTCACCTTCTCTTCATCTTCTCTCTTCATTTTCCTCATCTGTTCTCTGTTCATCATCTATCTTCCCGCCTTATCTGTCATCTGATCTTCATCTTCTCTATTCTCTTTATTTCCATCGTCTATTTTCTCTCCATCTTCTCTCTGTCCATTTTGTCTCATCCGCTTTCTCATCTCCATCTTTTCACATCTCCCCTCTCCTGCCCTGCCCAGCTCCTCAGGAGATATCCCAAGCTGTGCCCCATGGCCAGTACCTTGTGATGGCCAACTGGAAGAACCTTCTGGCATGGGCCACCTCAGGTGTTTCCCCACAGCACAATAAAGGGCTCTAGAAATTACCAATCAAGGCCATAATTTAATGCATGGCCACTCCCTCCTGGAAGGGCAGGGGCCACTGGGGTTTGTCCTTACCATCAGGATTTGTCCCTGAATTGCCACCCTGCTGCTGCAGGACCCCGGCAGCGATGGAGTTGGGCCAGAACCGCTGCGTGGGCCGGTGCTGAGATTTGATTTTCTTGGCTTTGGGGGCTGGGTCCGGGTTGCTGGCATCGAGCATCGGCTGCAGGATGCGCCGCCGGGCGTTTATGAACCTTTCCGTGGAAAAGAGAGAACGCTGGGATGACTAAGAGTTGTTACACCAGCACCGAGTTAAAACCACTTTATAGCAAATCAGTGAGATGCAACAGAATAATAACACTTTAGGGAGGAGCTTCGTGGTTCAGAAAGCTGGGGTTTTTATTTTATTTGCCAGTGGTGCATAATGGCTCTGCATTCATTTTTCCAGCTGAGTGGGAGAATGCTGCACATTGGATTTGCCAGGAGAGGGCACTGAGACCTTGCAAACCACTGCCAGCATTAAACACAACCGAGCTCGTCCTCCAGAAATCACAGAGTCGTAACATCACAGAATATGCTGAGTTGGGAGGACTCACCAGGATCACTGAGCCCAGCTCCTGGCCCTGTGCAGGACACCCCAAGAATCAGCCTTAACCACCCAAGTTGCCCCCCCAGAAAGCATTACACAGCACCAAAATAGGGTGAAAAACATCCTACAGCCAACAAAATGACTGCGTGGGCCCCCAGTATCTGCTCACCAGTTGTTGACTTGCAAGAGGGTCAGGTTGGTTTGGGCAGCAATTTGCCTCTTCTCATCCTCTGTGGGGTAGGGGTGCTGCAAAAAAAGAGAGATGGGGGAGCAAAATTACATCCATGCATGCAAGATGTCATCCCTGAGTAAAAAATAATGAAAACCTGCCTTTTATTTTTCATTTTCCCACCCTAAATTTGGTGGCTGGGTGCATTTGCAGAATGAAAGACTGAAGGGTGGCATCCAAGAGCATCAAGATTTCCCTGGGTGCCCTTAGGGCTTTTCCAAGGCTTTCCATCAAACCCTCTTCCTTGAAGGAAAATGGTTTTGGTGGTTTTTTTAATTCTAGCAATTTTACAGTGGTGGTTGTTGATAAACGTGGGATTTGGGCTTCAAAACCCTCCGTGACTCACAGTGCTTATGGAGGCATCAGTAAAACACCCCGGAACATCTGCTCTGGGAGAGCACCAGTGCTCAAAGCTTCAGCAACCTCTGCCAACTGTGCTAAAACGCTCTTTTCCAACCCCAAAAATGAAATTATTATCAAACCAGCCCCACACGTCATGTTTTGGAGCCCCAAGCCAGTGACAATTACCATGACTTGTTTCTCAGCTGTTAGCCCCCAAAACAGTGTGATTTCCTTGACAAAACCACCCAAAGTCAACGCACACTGGAGACTCACTTCCCACTGGGGCCTCAGTGGTTAAAAATGGCACCTTTTTTGGCAGAAATATCCCATTTTTGGTATATTATTTCCAGTATTCTTTCTTCCTGCTGGTGCTCCAAAACTTCCAATAAAATGATGAGCATTTTTGGTTGTCTGACACCAGAGGGAGAAATCTCACAGGGAAGCCCAAGCTTCTTCTGACCACAAGGGGCAGGCTGAGAGCAGAAGTCCAACCACCCAGCAGAAGAATTTCTTTCAGTTTTTCAATTCCGTTTTGGAAATTACTTAAATTATGGGTTTCTCCTGGCACCTGGAAGGAAATTGCTTTGCCATTTCTGGTCTTCTCAGTCCTTTTTGTCCAAAAACTCCAAATCTGCATTTCTGCCCTCCAGAAACACGGGAGATGTGTGACACAACCAGGGATCGCAGCCCAGCAACGCTCCTGTCCTCATTGCAGTAAGTCCAGAATTTCCCATGGAAAAAAAAAGGCTGGGAAGTTCCCAGCCTGCTGCTGCTTCATGTCCTGGCTGATTTTTCCACAAGTTGCTCCTTGGAGCTGTTACCTTCTGCGTTACCGATGCCTTGGGGATCTCCCACCTCTCCGTCTTCCAGGAGAGCAAGCCTTTGCAACCAGTTTCCAAGGGATTTCTTGGCTGAATTGTGCAGGGAAAATGTGGGATTTTTGGCTCTTTGCCCTTCTCCCAGCCCTGCTGATGAGAGAGAACTCTTCGTGCACGAAAACATCCAGTTGGCATCGAAGCTGCCTCTACCTTCCATCTCCAGTCCCCCCAAACGGGGTGATTTTGCAATTCTGTTTTGACTGATTGCTGATGTGCTACAACCCTACCTGTGTGGTAGCTCTGACATTCCAGCTTGCTAGAAAAGGGTAATTTGGAGCTGTTAACTGCAAAAAAATGCTCAATTATCCATCTTCAAAATATCATGGGGGTCCCCTTCCAGATTTGTTTGCTTCTTCTTGCCCCACCTGCAGTGACAGTGGTCATTCCCAAAATACTCCCAAAACACAAGCCACTTTGCACCTCCAAATACAAATTCAGACAAACCACCACCTGGATTTGAGGATTTCTGGACTTTTTGTCCTTGTTTTCCCAGCTTGCAGGGTGTTTTGGTGGCTGTGGTGCTCACCATGAGATGCTGGAAGAGCCATGAGCGCATGATGTTGGTGGCGTGTTTGGGCAGGACACCCCGTTTGTTCTTGGACTTCTTGTCCTCACCATCAAGGAGGGAGGTGAGATCCAGGTTCACCTGTCAGGGGAAAGGAATGGGGAGAGAATTGGTTGAAAATTGTGATGGGCAACCCAGAAAATGCACAAAACCAACCCAAAATGGGAGTGGGATGAGTACAAAAAACCTGGCACTTACAGGAGCATCCCAATCTCATTTCCTGCTCCACCAAATCTGCATAAATGCAGATTTTCTCCCAGGATCTGTATCTTTTATCTCAATGTTTTTGTCAATGCTTTGCAAGGGGTAATGGCACTGTTGGGGACTGTGATGATGATGCCATGACCAATTTCAGTGTGTGGTTTAGGACCTATGAACACTTTGAAAAAATAAAGTAAAAAAACCCCCCAGACCTCATAAAAAGATAATTTTCTCAACTGAAAGTTAAAACCCTGCCACTCACTAACCCCTTGCAAACCCACATTCCTCACCCAGCTGATTTCCACCACAAGGAGGAAGATGCCATTGAGCCAAAATTTGATTTCCCCCAACCCTCCCTCCAAAGAAATTAAGAAGAAGCATCTTGCTGCAAGAGAAGTTTTAATGAGGATTCAGGAACCAAACTGAAATCTAAGCACTTGAGTTAAAAAGGGATTTTTTTTCCCCAAGTCTTCATCAAAACACTTCTCCTGGATGAATTAAACATCAGGCCAGCAGGTCCCTGTGATTCCCCTGGGCTCCAGCTGAATAAATCATGCCAGTGGCACAGGAAGAGCATCCGAAGGTGCTTGTCCAGGCTCTCTCCCTGCCCCAATATTCCCTGTGCACATGTTTTTCCCACCACAGAGGGTTTTGCTGCAAGATTTAAACCTGCAGCGGAGAGATACTAATAGAAAGAAAATTTTTAAGCATTGCACAGGCAAAAAAAACCTGACAGGGAGGTGCCACCCCTTTCCAAAATGCTGCTTATTGATCGTTCTATAAGAGGTTCCTGCAATTAAAATGGGGCATTTCAGAAATAATGGGGGTGAATTTTTGCTGCTCTGGCCCCGGGAAGCAGTGTAACAGAAATTGATGGGGGTTTTTTTTTTCAGATTCCTGGGGAATAGGGGTTGGGAAGAGCTCATGGACAAGTTGTGCTAATAAATCCAAATCATTGTCTTACTGCAAGAATGCAGGGATCATTGTGTAACTCACTGCAATGTCAGAAAAAAAAAAAAAAAAAAAGGGAATAAAACCAGAGCAAATGGCTGAAAAATATCCCCAAATTCAGAAAGGAAGACCTAAAGATGAGCCTTTCCCACAAGTGCCATGATTGCTGTAGTGGACAGGCAATGCCAGTGATCCCAGATCTATAATGTATCAGCAATGATATTTGTCCTGTCCTATCCTATCCTATCCTATCCTATCCTATCCTATCCTATCCTATCCCATCCCATCCCATCCTGATCTTATCCTATCCTACATATAATAATTAATATGGAATATAGAATATAGGATATGTACAACACACAGTATATAATAAAGCATACAGAATAAAGTGGAATATGTTCTATCACACATTATAACAGATACTGTCAGATATTGCACAAAATAATGTTATGTATTAAAATTATATTATTATTATTATATGTGGTCATATTTTATAACAATAATAGAAGCTTTGTTATAACTTCTTAGGTCATTGCTGTAATTTGTTAGGTACCCCAAAGGCACCTGGCAGATGGGTTTAATCAACGTCTCTTGCCAATTAAAAATTTAAGATACTCCGAGGGTTGAATTGATGGAGAAACGGGGGGATTCTGCCTGCTGCAGTGCAAAGTTTGGGCTAAAACGGAGCTGTGGGGTGGGAAGGGCTTACCTGGGCACTGGGGATCTGCAGGGCACCGGGGGTGATGGCTTGGGCGAGGACCTGGCCCTGCGACGTCACCATCGTCACGGGCTGGTACAAGGCTCCACCTGTGGAAAACAAGACATGGGGGGTACCAACACCCCCAAACCCCCACCTGCCCGCCACGCCCCCCGCGGGCCCTACCTGGCACGGCGGGCGAGCTGCTGCCGGTGCTCATGGCCAGGTTGCCCGGGGGCAGCGTGGCCGCGGGCACCACGATGCCCGGCGGGGGGTTCGACGCGGGCGGCAGCGCTGCTGGAGAGCTCTGCAGCATCTCCTGCAGAGAAGAAAATATTCAGCCCGTGAATTTTAGCGCGTGGGAGCACGGGAGCTTTATTTTTTTGCCCCCCTACAATAAATTTGCCCCATTTTGATTTTTTTTTTTTTGGTGGTTCAACAGGACAAACTGCAGAAAACGTGACTTTTCTGTTTGTTGCAATTGCAAAGAAAGATGGAAAAACAGGGATTTATGCTCTGCAGAGCTCCCACGTAGCATCTTCCCCAAACTTGCTTTCTTTGTGCAGTCACTCTTTTCCATTAAAAAAAAAATGAAAGGGGAAAAAAAAAAAGATCACAAGGGACCAAAAGGAATTTCTTTAATCATTTTCTTTCTAAATATTTCTATTCTTTCAGTGCTTTGACTGGGACTGGATGATGCAGCCTTTGCTACAATTCAGGGTGAGCACCACGGTTTTCCTTTGCCAAAATAAAGAGTAAAATAATGAAGTTAACAATATTATACCCCATTGATACCATTCCTTGCAGCTTGAAGCTAATTTCTTGCAAAAAATGGGCACTTTTTGAGCCAAAAGCTGTAATTTTACTTTAAGGCCCATCTCTGGAGCAACCACCAAAAGACCCCAAATTGGATGATTATTTGATTACTTATTTTAATATTGAAATGACTGTTTGAGTATTTAATGTGACATTTTGGGAAGGGGGGAGTGCCACAACTGAGGCTACAGGGGGAACACAGGCAATGGACCCCAAGTTTCCACATGGGCAAGATTTTGCAAATAATATTGGTAATACTGATAAAATTATCTTTTTAAAATAAGCTCAAGATAACTATACCTCTCTAATTCACCCAACTGGAATGAAAATAAAACTGCACTGATTTTTTCTCCCTTTTCTACTGACATTCCCATTCTGCATCACTTCCCTGGTGTCCAGCTGGTTCTCAAGTGTTGAACATAATGTCAATAAAGGGGATGTTTTTTCACCTTTTTATTCATTTTTCCTACATTTTATTGCGTTTCTTCAAGAATCCTATTATTTGGGTTAAGAAAAGAGAATTTCCCTGGATTAATGATGTGCAATGACACTGGAAAAGGCAACCATGCAGACGTGATCAGGGTGGAACAAGCTGCAGCTCCCTTTCTCCAGGTGACAGAACTACAGAGACGGGACTCTGAGTGCACCAAACCAGCTCATGTTACACCCAGACGTGGCTGTGCTGTTCTGTGGGGGGCTGGGGTACTCTGTGTCCTCATCCCCTTGCTCAGTGGGGGAAACCTGAGGTCTGCTCCTTTTTTCTCCTTCTCCCCACCACATTCAGGCAGCTTTTCCCTCATCAATCACCACTGCTTTGCCCGGGCCCTCATTCCCAATAAATTTCATGCTCTTGCTGTTAAAACCCCCTTATGGCACTGTCCCCTCCTGTGATACCAAACTGTTGAACCCAATGCCTCTGCCACACGTTACTTTTGTTGGTTTTGTTATCTGGAAATTGCTGTGAATTTTTCAGTCTCTTCCCAGACATTCCTCTCCACAGCTGAATTAATTTTAAAAATGCAAATACGACCGTACAATACTTGCACTTTTTTTTAGTACTCCTTCCCCACCTCCAGTCTTCTGGGGGATGTGGCTTTCAGCTCAAGAAATCAGTATTTCTCAGGATATAGAGAGCAAAAATCAGTCTCTTTTGCACACTCTTGGATTTTGCCCTGGCTAGGCATGTAGCTAATAATCACAGTGGAAATATTCATAAAAACCAAGCGTGGTCCAGGAGAACTCCAAAAAGCAGCCAGGTATGGCCAGGTGCAACCAGAGGTTTGACAACCTCTAGTTTTCCTCCCCTGCCTTGTTTTTCCATGATTCTTCCTAAAGAAGGGCATCCAGAACACCATTTTTGGAAGTGCACTGGGAAGAAGCAATTTGGAATATCAGAAAATGGGAACAAGAAACTGCTGTTTCCAGGTACAGTGGTCAAAGCCATTCTCAGCAGTATTTTGTGATGAAAAGAACTGCCTTTGTTTTTGTGGTGCAGAGGAAAACTCTCCCAAAACATCGTCTCACTGGTGAGATTATCATCACTGGTGATATTATCATCTCACTGGTGTCCAAAAAGGCAGAACACTGGTGACCAAAAAGGCAGGTAATTATTACAAAGAGCTATTAAAGGAACTAATGGTCTTTCTGCAGCAGAGCTGTGAAACCAAAGTGACCCAATGGAAGTAAAGGCTCTGCCTTCAAATAAATATAGAGACGTATCTCCAAGAAGATTTAAAAAATATATTTTGCATACCAATTGCCTCAGATTGCAAATGTCAGCCAAATTCTATTAGGCTTGGCAGTTTTGCTGCAGTGGAAAATATTTTATATTTTATATTTTGAGACTCCAGGAAGTTCATAGAATCCTAGAACAGTTTGCGTTGGAGGGGTCCTTAAAGCTCATCTCATTCCACCCCCTGCCTTGGGCAGAGACACCTTCCACTATCCCAGGGTGCTCCAAGCCCTGTCCAACCTCACCTTGGACACTTCCAGGGATGGGGCAGCCACAGCCTCCCTGGGCAACCTGTGCTGGTGATGCACCAGCCTCAGGTTGAAATGCTTTCGGCAATTTTGAAATCTGAGTGTGAAAAAAAATGCATCACTAGGTGTCTCTGCAGACCCACATCTCGGCACTGATCAACAGCAAAACATGATTTCTCCAAGTTAAAAGTCACTTTAATGAAGAAAAAGACCTGGGACATTGCACAAAAAAACCCCCTTTCTTACAATAAGGCAAATGTCCAAGTGCCAAAATGCAAGAAAGTGCTAAAATTCAGTGCTACTTGAGCTGCTGTCCTTCCCCTGGTGCTTTATGACACAGACATTCATTTTTGGGTGGTACAAAATGTGTAAAAATATCTGTCTCATCCTAACTCTGAAAATTACTTGTGCTGGGGGATATGGGGATTAGATGGAGAAAAAAAGAAACCAAGAAAGAGCTTGCCAAGGAAGAGCTGGCCAAACTCAAACTCGTGGAAGACGATTCGTAAGGCTCC
Source organism: Machaerirhynchus nigripectus (assembly GCA_013397975.1). Taxonomy (NCBI): domain Eukaryota; kingdom Metazoa; phylum Chordata; class Aves; order Passeriformes; family Dicruridae; genus Machaerirhynchus; species Machaerirhynchus nigripectus. The sequence goes on from VZRQ01000711.1 coordinate 391,291, forward strand.
TTCGTGAATGGATGGGTGGATGGAGATGACAAAAAAGTTGGCTTTAAACAGCAGAGAAATCCAGGCTTGTTCACAGGGCAAACTTGGATAAATTGAGATCTAAATAGAGAAGCACTGCACTGAGTTCCACCAAACAAACTGTCCACCTCCAGCCACCAGCAGCCTGGGCTAGTGGATGGTGTCGCTGCCCATGGCAGGGTGTTGGGACAAGATGGGCTCTAAGGTCCCTTCTAACTCAAACCATTCTGTGATTCTGTGGAGAAGTACTGTGAGAAGAAGAAATGCTGTCCTGAAAATGCCCATTTAAACACTGCCAATCTGAAACAAGAGCTGAAAAATACAAAATTTGATTCAATTTTAAATGTCCCTGGCAGTGCTGTGGCTCCCAATGTGACTGGCTTTGCAACTGCTTTTTTCTTGCAAGTGGAGAGCAGTGAGGACCCCTTTGACATCAAAGGAAAGTTGAAGTTAAGCATTGCATTAAATTGGTTTCCTCCCTCCACCATGAAAGAAGGACCTCCCCTCTCCCATCCTGGTTGGAAAAAGCTAAAAAAATATTCATTAAATAAAGGGAGGGGGCTAAAAAGAGCCCAGTGAGGACTCGAGGTAGAGGAATGAAGCCAAGTTACAAGCAACCAACAAAAATAGGAGTTGCTCAGTGGACTTGCAGGACAAAGAGGCAATGACTCAATCACAGGACAAAGCAAAGCACAAAATTGGAAAGCAATGGAGGAAAGAGGGCACAAAAATCTTTGTAAGGTAAAGAAGGTTCAGGGAAGAGTCATCACATTGGAAAACCCCGTACTTGTCACCAAACCTGGCCAGCACCAGGAATCATCTCTCGACCTGGTGACATGAGAAGATTCCAGAAACAGTCAAAACACCTTGTTTGAGTGTTCTCTCATCTTCCCATCATCTCAGGCACTTTGCATCTCCAAAAATTCTTGCATTTTCCATCTTAGAAAGCAGAAATAACAGCAGGCAAAGGAGCATCCTTTTTGGATACACCAGGGAAATCCAACAGTGATTGTCCTGGGATGACATTTTGACAGGTCCAGATGTTGTTTTCCCAGTTTTGGTTGATACCCTTGTTATTGTGTGTCTATAATTCTTTAAACATGTCCTGTGGCAAAAAACTTCGCCAAAAACTGAGATATTTCACTTTCATGACAAACTTGGTGTATCTCCTCACAAAATGATTGACACTCCTTCAAATCCCTACGAAAACCTATTTGCTGAGAAACCTCCTTCATTGATACTAATTGCATTTCATTATTTAGATTTTTTTGGAAATCCTAAATTACTGGCCCATTTGATCTTGCACCTCCCCTCAGCATGAAACTAATAGGTTGATAATTAACAACATCATCCCACTTGCCATTTTTCAAACATCAGTCCTGTGACTTTTCAGCTCTCTGGAGCATCCTTCGCCCCTAAAACTCCACTGACAGATATAGAATATTTCCACCCTTTTTTTTAAGCCTTATCCATGCAAACTCAGGTATAGTCAATGAGTAGAAGTACTCGGGCACTTGACATGGCCTAGCTGGACACAGAGAATATTTGCCATTGCATTGTCACCAGTCTGTCCTCCTCATCCCATGACCAGATGAGATGCTGGCTCTTTCCTGGACCACCACCGTGAATATCTCAGCTCCACCTGCTGAAAATCCCTTGGTGGCTGAGCAAACATTTCCCCTCCAGTTGGGTCTTCCCTGGGTGCGTTCCCTTTTATTCAGCAACTGCCTCCAAATCCTCACTTGAATTCCTCAACTTTCAAGTCTTGCCCAGAAGGAAAATGTCAGCAGCTCCAGGTTTCCAGGAACCAGAAGCGCTTGGTACCTCTCCATGGGCCTGATTATTTTCCAAAGACTTGTGCTAATTTTCTGATATGATCCCCACCTCTTTGTGAGACACTAAATCCTCATTACTTTTCCTGACCGATGCATTCTAATTAGATCAACACTTAAAAAAAAAAAAAAAAAAAAAAAAGGAAGGAGAGGAAAAAAATTCACAATAGCCACAGGACGGCTTTCCATCTCATTAACTCCCTCACTTATTATTTTCATGAAAATTACTGATAAAAAACGTGCATCTCCATTTGCTGGGACCGGGAGCTTTGTCGGCTCGTATCTAACATCTCTCTCATCACCCGGGATGTGAGCTGTTGCCATGGCAATGCACAATAATAGAAACTAATAAATTACAAACGAGATGCTCGTTGAGCAATTATTGTTCTCTTTTATGCAAGTGTCTTGCTAATTTTGATCATAAGGAATGCTTCCATAAAGCAGCGAAGGGATAATAAGTCTATTTCTAGAGATTATTAGAATATAGAGTGAGGATGGGGTTTCTTAGATCAGTGATTAAGTGGTTTGGTGCTTTCAGGGAACCCAAATAAGAAACGGAACTTTTCTGGGGGGCTTTTCCCTCATCACATTGGGAGCTTCCAACTCTGCAGCACTTGGAGCTGGGCTGCTAAAAATGGTATTTTTTTCCTTTCCACCACCTTAAAAATGCCCCAAAAGCCCTGAGAAGGCCCCACCACCTGCCTCCCTTTTAGGGAGAACCCCAGGAGCTGCCTGGGTTATTTTGGGTTGGCTGCAGTTATTTCTTTTGGGATTGTGCAACCCTAAGTTCCATATTTCTACCCCAAAAACCAAACATCTGAGAGAGAGAAATCCCCTAGGGGAACACAAACAAGTATTTTGGGATGCGCCCAGCCAAGATTTATCCCCTGCACTGCAGATGCCCGTGAAAACCCCAACCCATGGGCAACTTCTTTTCTGAATATTGAGTTACAGTCCCTTATTTTGTCCCAAAAGCCACCAAGGTTCAGCTTGGTTTGGGTACTTCAGCTGATATTTCTGCAGTTCTCAGGCATTGCCTTGTACTCTTCCACTATGCTGGAGGCACCAAATGTCTTCTTCTCCCTAAATAATTCTTCTTCCAGCTAAAATCAAAATTATGCAAAAGAAGGAGTCATGGGAATGTTGATCATGCTGGGGGAGAACTGCAAGATCTGCTGAGACACAAAAAGGAGCAGTGAAGCCAGAGAGGGTTACCTGAGACCCAAAAATCTGTTGAGCTTCGTTGAAACAAAAAGGCAGAGAAAAGCAGTGAAGAAAATCATGATGTTTCTGTCCTTCCTGCCAATAAATAGCATTTTTTCATGAAAAAATGCAACTTTCTTGTTTATATTCCCATACACTCGCACGGTTCCCTTCCCCTTGCACTTAATTGCTGCAGCATTAGAGTTTAGGAGTCTTTCACTCTCTCTTTTGCAGAGCCACAAACATTGGGGTCATGGCTCTGCCAACCCATGAGAGGAGGGACATAAATAATTTAAGATAAATAAAAAAAGCCACCACAACATCATTTATTGCACTCTGTGAGCAAGATACAGGATTTTTTTTTTTTTAATTCTTGGGGATGGACCCTGATGACTTTTCAGGAGGCCACAACTCCTGTAGGGCAAGCCTGAAACCTTGTTGGCCCAACTCCCTGTTGGCCAACGTGCAACAGTGACGATTAGAGAGGAAATTTAAGGCATTACCTGGGGGTGGAGGCTGATGGAGGAGGGGTTGGGGGAGTAGGGCCCCCCCAGGTCATTCCTGAGTAGGTTGTCGCTGTGCATCTTGGTTTTGAGGCAGGTGATGTAACGGTTGCAGAAGTCCTTGCACAACTCATTGACCTTCTCCAGCTCCAGGAGGTGGATGCGCAGCACCTGGATCGCCTTCACCATCTATGCGAGGGCACAAAGTTAAAATCAATATTCTCGCCCAAAATCTAACGTAGAACTGATCCCTACAGCAGAATGAAATTCATTTCCTTTCTCAACACACCAAAAAAAATCAGTATTCTCGCCCAAAACCCATCCCAGAGCCCATCCCTCTGCACACCTGCATTTCTTTTCCTTGCCCATCAACCACAACCCTGGTATCCAAGAGGAAAAAATTCACCAAATTCACCGTTGCCTTCATGGGAATTGCTCCCCATGCCCAAAAAAAAGTACAAGCCAAACCCCTCGTTGTTGAACAGTGTTTGGTTATTCTCTGGAGGCCACTTCTTCTAACAAGATTACGGGGCTGCAACTCAGCCGTGAGCTGCTGCCGGTGCAAAGCCTGGGCCTCATTAAAACGTACCCCATAAACCTTAAAAAATTTACACATAAAACATTCCTCTCGCTGAGCTGAAACCTTAAGTTTTACAGCCGCTGTTTGAAATCTTGCATAATATATAAAATTTCAGCTATTCACTCCGGGGCAATAAATCCGGTTTTATGTAACAAAGCGTCTTTGCATTTCAAAGGGTGTTTTTAACTTGCAAATTTTAGTGGTCATCTTTACAAACTGCAAGTTGCCACGGTTGGGAAACATCCCGAAAAATCCAGGGCCAAACTCCAGTGGCAGCTCCACGACAGAGAAAGTGGATTTTTGGTTGGTGAACAAGAGGGATGATGGGCTGCAGCTGGAAGGATCTTTTATTTAGGTTTTTTTATTATTATTTTTATTTAGGGTTTTTTTAATTATTTTTATTTTTTGCTGGTTTTTTCTGGGTTTTTTTTTTTCCCCTCCTCTGCAGTTGACGCAGGCAAAGCACAAGGTGGAGGTGTCGTGCCCAGGATTTCCGCATCCTCCCAGGGCTCACCGGCCATGAAAGTCAATATTCAAGGGCAAAGGCAAGAAGACCTGACACATATATGTAAAAAAATAAATCTCTCAATTATCTCAGCTCATTTGCTTAGGGTCTCATTTTATGTCCCTGCTCCGCTGCGTCGTATATCTGTCCGGATAAAGAGTTACAGTCCGACGGCGTACGTGCGCGGGGTTGTAAAAAATACAGATGCTGAATTAATTGACTGTGTGGCACTCGGCAGCTGATTGAGTTGATAATGGTGAGATCTGACCTTTTTCTAATTTCTAATTATGTGCATCTTGGCAGTGAGGAATACATGACTCTTATTCTAATGATGGCTAATGCCACCGGCCTTTTCATCCCTGCTTTGCCATCACCAATTTCTGGCAAACTGGTGGCCTTAAAAAAAAAAAAAAACCAACCACAACACCCAAAAAACAACAACAACAACAACAAAAAGGACAGTGTAAACAGGGGAAAAGTGTCAGCTCAAGAACAGGTTGAAATGTTGAGCTTTGAGCACTGCAAGACTTTTTAAGCCAAAATTCCCTTCAACTGGTGCCTTCCACCAACAGGAATGTGCTTCTCCAGCAGCATATTAACCACCTCCTCTATCCTGATGCAGGTTGCCCACACTGAGGTGGATGGCTCCTCCTTTTTTGGAGGAGTTCTGGGCGTTGGATAGAATATATACCTCCAGCTATGCACTAGAACTGGAGCAAACCACATACACAGAGTCACAGATATACAGAAAGACACAGCAATAGACACAGATACAGATGAATATGGATGTATCAAGTGCTGCAAGGTGCAGCATGGGATCAATCCAACTGCCCATGGCCAAATTTCACCTTGACAGCAAGAGTTGCTTCAGAATACACCTAAAAACCATGATTGGTGTGTTGTGGAGGTTTTTTTTCTTTCACAAACCACAAAAAAAACCTGAAAAGAGCCAGTGTGGATAAATTTCCTGCACTATTTGCTGATGTTTCACCTTGATATGTATAGAAATTGGTTTTCCTTTCCCAAAATTTTAGATATTTTTTCTTTTTTTTTTGCTTCACCTGGCTCCATTTGTCTCCTGCTGCTAGACCATTACACCCATTTTTATGCAATTTAATGCAGTGGGGGCTTGTTGGTGCACATCAGCATTTGTTCAGTCCAAAAACAAATAATCCAGAACATTGGTTGGGTTGTTGGTTTTCTTTCTGATTGCTTGTACCGGGGCAATTTCTGTTCTTGACCACAAGTTATTGCAAAATGGGTTTAGCAATATGCAAAAGGGGCTTTGCATGGCCTGCAAATTTTTTGGAGGGCATTCCGCAGACTCTTGGCTTAGGGATGCTAAATAACTCTCTTCAACAAGCTGAAATCAGTCACAAACGTGGGATTTTACTTCACCTTGAAATCATCTCTTGCTTTTTTGAAAACAAACCTAGATGCACCTAGGTGAGTTTTGCAAGTTCTTCCCTTTGTGATACGTCATCAAAATCACCTCCTTGATATCTGTAATAATTAGAAAAAGTAGCTTGTGAATTGCCTGATTTTGCTTCTTTTCTGGGGTGGAAATCCCTCTGCTACATGTCCCAGGGCACACATAACCCCCAGGGAAGGTGTTCTGCTGTTTGCATCATCAGAGGTGCGCAGAACTGCCTCTCCAGACCTTAAAAATTTGCTTGTGGAGCAACAGAATGGTGCCACGAACTTGTCTACCCACGTTTGCCACGGAGGCCACGTTTAGATGCTTTCTGGACAAAATAATGGGATTTGGGGGTATTTCCTGAGGTCCACACAAGAGAAATCCCAAGCAGAGTCTTCTGAGGCACCTTCCAGCAGCAATGGATGCAGTAGGAAATTTGAGTTGATGTGACAGGGAATCCTCCAAACCCGGTCCAAGTGTTCCAAACTGTTGATATCCATTACCTTATGGAAAAAGCAATTATTTTGCTCTGCTTCTGGGACATGAGCTGGCCATGACACTTCAAACCAGATGGTGCCAGAGGACAATGCTGACACTATTGCATGTGGCACTGAACAGCAGTAATTCCTACAGAGATTGCAAGTCTTGGGGCACAAACCAGCCAGCGATCTCGGCTGTTTCCAGGAACCTCGTTGACCCCATGGAGGTTGTGTGGGAAAACTAGCCAAAAGGGGGCAGGAGGGTTGTTCTTAGAGGGGATCTTCCAGAAAATGCCTCGGAGAAGGTCCTGAAGAAGGTTTCACAAGGTCTGTGGGAAACATTGCCAAGATGACCAGCACTACAGAGCCCAAAGACATGGTGGTAGATCTTCATTTGTTCCTCACCCCCTACCTTTTCAACACCCCCCAAAAATCATCTGCCAAGCCCCAGCTGCCTGTACCAGGTTGTCCAGCTCGGGGTCATCACTGAAGAAGGGCTTGTGTTCCTGCTCCTGCTGGTGGACAAAGTTCTCAATGTCGACATCAAAGCTGGCCGAGGTGATGCACTCAGAGCCCTGCGTCGCCTGCTCACATTTCTCAAAGAGCAACGTCAGCAGTGGGAACAGCGGGTGCCTGCAGAGGACAAAGGAGACCACCCATAACGCCTACTATTTTAGATCCCATGTCCATCTTTACCCCAGATCATTTATCCATCCATCCATCCATCCATCCATCCATCCATCCCTCCATCCCTCCATCCCTCCATCAATTTCCTCCCAGTCTGTAAGAACCTAGTGGTGCAAACCTCACTCCCAAGTCACACTGGAAGTGCTCCCTCTAGATCTCTTTTGGCAACCAAAAAAAAAAAAAAAAAGCTTAAAAATTGTAAAAATCACTATCTTCTCCATCAGGCAATGACTTGTTCCAATGTCTTGGTGTTTTCCATCATTGCACCAAAGTCAGGATTTCCTAAATAGGCAAAAAGGCTATGTCTTGGACATAGCCAAGATGTCTTGGAGCCATCTGCTGTCCAAGTGGCTTTTCCTTTCAAGGATGAACACCAGCACCTGCTCAACCATGGTAATATTTTACCTCAAAATGTCTCTGTTGGTTGGAGAAGGTGGATGGGGACTTCTATCTGCCTGCAGCATCCTATGGACCAGCCTTGTTATGGGCTGCTCCTCCACCAAGAGGTCTCTTTGTACCTCTCACAAGTCCACAAAGATGGGTCAAATCCCACTTGTTTCTTACCATGGGATCTTGAAAACAAAGATTTATGATTCTTCTTGAAATTCACGAATGTCTCCAACGAGGACACTAAATTGATGCAATATGAAATGCAAATACACATACAGCACCAAAGCACGTGGACAATATGGGGCTGAGGACCACGGCTTAGTGCAAGCCTTAGTGAGCCTCGCCAGCTGTGCAAATTAAAATCAAAAGTGTTTTACGGAGTCTTTCCAGGCAGAAATGCAAAATGCTCCTGCAGGAATGGAGTCCCACAGCACTCCAGTTATCTGAGCACAATGGGATTGGCTCCACCATTTTACCTCCAAAAGATGGCCCAAAAGATGATTATGAATCACTTCCTTACAGCCTTTTTGAGTCAGAGTCAGGCGAAGGGGTTAAACCCCTTGGCTAAGTCTTCATTTGCAGCCGCTAATACCACAGCATATTATAGTTTAATCTGTCCTGATCCTGGTTTAATGCAAGATTCACCGAGGCTGCAGCAGAGAATGGCGAGGGGGGGAAATCATTTCATAATTTCAGTAGCCCTGCTGGAGCTCAGCCAAGGGATATGAAAGGCAAATTCCAGGCGGCAGGCTGAATTATTGGGACTTATGAACCGGTGGCACCGCAGCAGGTGCCTGCTGCCACTTCCAGAGCTGCTCCATCAGTTAGGAGCAGAGGCATGGAATTACCCCAAGGATGGGGGTTTGGGGAGGGGAGAAGGGGATTGCAGCCCCTGTGCAAGTTGAAGCCCCTTTTCTCTGAGGGGTTGCCTTGACCAAGGGGGGATTAAGGCCGCTGCCAGCATCACCCCACGCTCCTCAGTACTGATAATGGGGGCACTGCTGCTACAGCACCCCAGGAATGTTTTGGGGCTGGCAAGGAGTAGGAAGGGGAGGCACATGGCTGAGGGGAGAATGGTTTGCTTTTCAGCTGAAAATAAAACAGAATAAAAGATTTAAAATTTAAGATAAAATAAAAAAGAAACAAAGTGGAATCCAATCCAATCAAATCCATTGATAAATAAAAATAAAATTAAATGGAACAAAATAGTTAAATACACAAAATCACCTGTCTTTGTTTGACCAAACAAAATAAAATAACATTAAACAACAACAAAAAGTACATTAACACAAGGGGAAATCAGGGGGCCAAGACCCCCAGGGATGGGTTATGGGAGGGCACTGAGGGCACTCTCTGAGTGCAGTCTCAAGGAGTGCTGGAATTTGGGGTTTTGCCATGAGCTTTATGCTGAATTGTTGTGGAATTTGGGGCTTTTTTCATTTTAGCATGAGAAAAAACCCATCCCAAACCATCGTTTTCTCCATTTCCAGCCTTTCTGTGGCCACACCACGCAGAGGAAAGGACGGCCCACCATGGCAGGTGGAGGCTGTGGCACAAAAATTGAGAGCTGGAGCCCCTTTTTAATATGAAATCTGCAGGTGGGGGGAATAGATGGATATCCAGGATGCACAGGGGAATCAGGAGGATTTTCCCCTCTGTGGGTGTTACGGAGATGGAAAACCACCCCTGTGGCACGAAGGAGAGTTTTGGTGTAGAAAAATCTGCTTCTGCTGATTATGGTTTTGCAAAAAAAAAAAACAACCCTGTTTTGTTTAGTTGGGTTTTTTTTTTTGCCAGGGAATCCTCCAAATGAAAGGGCTGAACCAGCCCTGACATTTTCCTGCAGGAGAGAGGTCGTTTGCAGCCACTAATAAAAAGGATTCGACACGGGCTAATAAAGAGGAATGAATTCCTCTAATGGCCTAATTTCCCACCTTCAGCCGGGTTTGAGCCAGAGGCACAGCGGGCACATCACAACAGGAATTTTAGTTTTTTTCCCACCCCTTTTCCCCTAAAAAAACCCCAAACAACCCAAAACAAAACAAAACAAAAAACCACACAAAAAGCCCCCCGCCAAACTTAATGCAAAGAAATCCAGCCATTTCCCACTCGGAAAAATCCAATTTGTGGTGCTCGGGTGGTTTAAGCATCATTTCCCTTCAGGAGCATCATCTTTCCTGGTCCAAAATCCATTGGGAAGTCCCAGCCTCGCTGTTGCATAAAGTCAAGAAAACACTTTAGCTGGGAGAAAATTGCAGCTGAGAAGAGACACCGCTGGACCAGTCCCTGCCAAGCTGCTCCCACACCAAGAAGGGCAGGGAAGGATTTTTTTTTTTTTTCCCTTTTCCCTATTTTTTTAACGGGTGATAAACCTCCTGCTAGGGCATAAAACCCGGCAGGGTGACTTGTCCATCGGTTTTTATATTTCCCATCACATTTTCCCAGCAATTTCCCTCCAGCTTGATCGACCGACGCTTACAGCCGATGCCTTCTGCCTTGGTGCAATTATTGAAAATTAACAAAAATCCATTGTTTTGGGTGGAGGGAAATGGACCTAGGAGGGCTAAGAAAATCTTTGTGTGCATTTGATGCCCAGTGACATATACATCATCCATTTTAACCACTGGGTAGGGGAATATTCAGCAAGAAAAGGTTAATCGTATGTAAATGTATAATATATTACATAAATATATAGTAGTATATATTTATTTTATATAAAAATATATTTCTGGGGTTGTTTTGGCTAGTACCCAAAAATAAGCATCCAGGTTTGGGCAATAAGTGCACACATGGAACTAGACAACAAATTTCCCCCCACTTTTCCCGGGGGAATACCTCCCATAAGGTGTTTTTTGCATGTCTTTGACCCTCCAGTTAAGGCGCTCAAAACTCCAAGGGTGGGGTTTATTTTTGTTTCCTTTATCCCACAAATGCTGCAGAACTCCTCAGGGAAGGGCAAAAAGAAGATGTTTTTGTCCTCAAACGGTTTCTTTTGCTCTGAGGAAATGATTTCCATCGTTGGGAGACCTGCAGCGAATAATCTTTTGTGTTTTCCTGGGAAAGACTGAGTTCATTCCATACCTTCATCCACCCTTTCAGACCTTTCAGCCTTGTAATACTTGAACACTTGGAGTACAAATATTCTAATTCCTTCAAGTCCAAGCTGCAGTTTTTTGGTTCACAGGCCCCCACAGCCCTGGTCATTGACAGGAGGTCAATCCTTAACCTTAAACTTTAATCCCAATTATATTAGAATGCTGTTACTCTTTCATCGTTCCTGTATGTTCTAATATTGTAAATGATCACATATCACTTGTATAATTACGTCTTACTTATCTAATTATACTATTTACATAATTAGAATATTACAGCAGTTATACAATAACATTACTGCATGTATTACAATATCATCGATTATTATCCCCAAATTGACAAAAAAGGGACTGGAGGGCCATCCATCCCTTGCCCATCACTGCCCACATCCTGCACAGATGCACAAACTGCACTTTTCAGGTTAATGTGTGACTTTACTCCTTGTTCAGCCCCAAATCACACGGCTTTGCCCCCCAGAAAGGCGAATTTGGGGTTTTTTTGAGGATGAATATTTTGAAGGGGCAGAGATGCTGCAGAACAAAGTCCACGAAGGAGCTCCATCACCATGCGTTATAATCAATGGTTATTATTGCTAAAAAGGAGCTAATTGCTAATTCCCCCCTTCCTGTGTGTTAATTAATGCATTAGAAGAACGGCAGATTAATAATGCATAATAATAACGAACGCATCAACGAGCCGATCCAGTAACCAATGCATTAATTAATGCATCGCCGAATTGATGCAATAACCCTGCATTGTAATAACGAGACCATTAATTAAAACGCATTAATGAATGCAATTATCTTGCATCACCTGTAGACAGCCCTCTTGTCGGCCTCCAGCTGCGCCTGGGGGTCGCCGCCCGCAGCCGGCACCGGCGTGTTGGTAGCCGCCGCTGGCGTGGTGAGATGCACGGGCTGGGCTTTGGTGGGCTGCTGGGCTGTGGCCGTCATCTGGGGAGGGCAGGGAGTAGAGGAGAGAGGGGGAAGAGAAGAGAAAACGAAATAAAAATCGGGTTTGGGGTACTTTTCCACGCCTCCTGCAGGGAATTTTGGGAGTTCGGAACGCGGCGCTCCGCTGGGGCTCTGTGCAGGATGGTTTGGGGGAGGTAAAACATACACAGGCATTTTATCTTTGCCTGGAAAGAGAAGGCTTAGGTTTTTACCACATTTTCCCCCACTTTTTCCACTTTTCACCAGGGGAAAATGCAGAAAAAAGCCCCACCATCTTTATTGTGTGGGGTAATTTAGGAAGGGATGTTTCACACAAGTCCCAGATTAAATCAGCTGCAACACTGTGGTTTGCCAAGAGTTTTTTCAAAGCAGGTATTACTGTCTAGACACAGTCATTTTCAATTTTATCCCAAAATTAGGTGAGCCTCTTCCAGCTCGCCAAGCCCAGCAATGAGTCATCTCAGAGCTGTGAGAAGACAGCCAAAAAAAAAAATCAAACCTCTTTTGGTGCCCGTGCCCAAATCAGCCAACTTTAGCCCTGACGCTGCAGATGTGATGGGAATGTGCTGGGCAATAAATCATCCTGACATCCCACACTGTGCTTGTTTTAAAAACAGCAACGGCTTTAGGTAAACACAAACCTTGAAGATGGGAGGTGTGCCCGTGCCATTGCTCCTGCGAATCCCTGAGCATCCTTCCAGCACCACCCCAAAGCTGTCACCCCCTGGAACAGGGTGAAACCTGCTCAGGGGTATTTTTCACTTAAAACTATAAACTCCATTAAAAAAAGCTCCGAAGGATTTGCTGTCCAACGTGGGCTTTGCGTTATCGTCACAAGATTCCGTTAAAAAGAATTTCAGGGAGAATTTGAAACTCTTGGGGTTCAAATGTGTCAGCAGCACCCCAAATCCAGCGGTTTCAGCCTAAAATCCCACTGGAAAATTATTGCAAAGTGGTTGGTTTGCCTGCTTCTCTGTTGAAATTTGTAAAAAAATTAATATTTGGCTATTTTTACCGGTAAATGTTCAGCTCTCCCTCAAGGCACGGAGCAAAAGGAAGCTCTGGCTCTTGCTAAATATTATAGATATAATTTATTTATTTGTCTAATATACTTATTTCTGTGTCTATATATAATTATATATTATCTGTATTTTTATAATGTTTCTTCCTGTCTGTGCTTTGATATAAATTATATATATTATTTGTCTGACACACTTATATATTTATTTCTGTATATATTTGTATATATACAAATAAAAAACATATTAAAAAACCCCATATATATGTTTTATATTCTATATATTTTCTTATATTAATTTCTTATACATTTATTTCTTTATATAGAAATGGACTTATATGTACTTTGTATTTATTTGTCTAACACGCCTCTAAATTTACTTGTGATTATTAATATATAAAAATGTTCATATACCCAAATCATCGTGTCATTAATTAATGTAAATGTATATATATGTATATTTACACACAAATATGTAAAACTTTGTAAACCCAAGCTGGACCAAAATCATGACACCTTTTCCTTTTAAAATGTTTGCCTTTAATATCTCCTGCCTGACCTTTTGCTGTCGCTTTTTTTCCATTTTTTTTTCCTTTTCAATCTCCTTTATTGTTCATAACTCCAAAGTTGGCTCCAGCACCTGCAAATTCACCTGGCGCTATTTAATTTCCAACTCTCCCAACTCTCCCAACAGGTTCCATTTCTGTCCCCCTTCCCTTCCCTGGTGCTAAAGAAATGAGGGATATTGGGGCTTCACTTCCCCTTCTGATCCCAGCAGTTCGGATTCCTCTTTTCCCCCCCAGTTTTCCAGTTAAAACCAAAATGCCAGCAGATTTTGGGATGCTCCAGCCATGTCCTGAATATCTCCTCATCCTCCTTCCCTTTTCCCCCTTTCTTCTCCCTATTATCTCCGTGGAAAATTACACTTACAAAGGGAAAAATGGCTTTTTCCCCCAACCTTCTCCCTTTTTTTCCCCCCTCCTCATCACACTTATTTACCAGGATTCCGAAGCCCTTCTTGCATCCTGCCAAGCTGACTATTTCCAGCCAAGTCTGCAACTAATTGAGCTATTACCCAAAAAAAAAGAGCCTCCTTTGGGGCTGCTCCGAAGCCATTACCTCACCTTGGACTAAAGAAAAGAATAAAAAAAAAAAAAAAAAAGAAAAAAAAACTCCAATCCCATGAAA
>VZRQ01000711.1:405183-433347 GCA_013397975.1 Machaerirhynchus nigripectus
TAATTCCAAGTCCATGGAAAAAGAGGTGAGAGGATGCTGGGATGGGGGGGGGGATTTGCAGCTGAATGGGGAGGGAGGCAAAAATGGAGCCAAAAATGGCATTTGGGGGAGCAGGTGGGGATAGGAATGGAGAGGAAAGGCAGCAGGTTCCTGGTAGTGGGAAAATGGGGAAATGGGGAAATATTTGGGTATAAAAAGTTGTAAATGTTTCAAAAATATGCAGGTGGGTTTCAGTTTGGTATTTTTTTTCCCCTGGAAAATGGCCAAAAACAGTTGCAGGAGGGGGGGAAAAGGCGAACAAAAAAGGAAACTAAAAAGTTCAAAAAGCTGTTTAAAAAGCAGCAAAAAAAGTGAAGAAAAAATTATAATGATAACAATAATTACGTAACAGTTAAAAATTTGTTCAAATATGTCTCAAATATGTTCAAAATGTGTTTACAAATCTACCGGAAAAGTAAAGTTTTAAAATGTTACAAATATGTTCAAAGATGTAAAAATTAAAATATTTTATAAATATGTTAAAGATTTATATAAAATATAGACAAATGTAAAAAATACGTTTGCAATTACATAAAAAACTAAAATGCTTTCAATTGTAGAAAATATATTAAAAGATGCTAAATGTTGAAAAAAAATTTAAATTATGTTAAAAATGTCCTTAAAAGTACATTTTAAATGCAGAACAGACAAAAAAAGGACAAAAGGCTTGAAAGATGTAAAAAAAGAAAAATTGTAAAAAAAGAAAGCAACAATGAAATTTTTAAAGTAGCACATCAATAGTAAAAAAACCATTTTAAAATCCCTGTGTTTTTGCAAGGCTCCTGGGTAGAGCAGAGATTTCTGAGGTGCTGCTTGCTCGATGCTGCTCGAGCTGAGTATGACACTTTTTTGCCTTGGGTATTTACAAATAATAATTTAATTTACAAATTTACAAAATTTTTTTTTTAATTTACAAATGACAGATCGACAAATTTCGCATTTCTGGGGCTCGGGGAGGATATTTCTGGGCTTTTCCCTCCTTTTGGAAGGAAATCCTCTGCTGGTGCTGGCAGCTGCTGCTGGGCTCCGGGGGGGCTCCTGCAGCTTCCAGCGCCATAATCCCCCTTCTTTAGATTTTATTTGAAGGCTGTGGCCAAAGACATCAAGTCCAGAAAGCAAATCCCCTAAATCATCATTTATCCTATTCCTCAGTGTTCTGCTGGGAAATTCCTCCGCTGCCACCACACATTCTGAAAGCAGCAGTTCCGAGCCCAAAAACTGCTGAGGACACCAGGAACTGGGGGGGAGTTTGTGGCTCCTACTGAAACATCACAATCTCCACCCACTTTTTAACCTGTGACTGTCTCAAAAATGTTTTTATAATTAAAACGATGGAACTGTGGTCATAATTTTTTATTTTTGTCCCTGTTATAACCACCTAAAAAGCACATTTTAGGGGAAGGAGAGGAGGAGGAAAGATACTTCTATCGCTTTCTGTGTTGAAAATTATGAAAAATCAACTTCTCCATCTGACTTTTAATTTCTTTTCAATATATATTTATAAAGTAACTTATTTATTTATTTATTTGTTTGTCATTCTTGTCCCTATTGTAACCACTCGGGGGGAGGGGGAAGATGTTTTTTATCATTTTCTGTGCTGAAATTTATGAAAAATTGACATCTGCATCCAATTTTTTAATAACAGTTTTTCTTAAATACATTTTTTAGAATAAGCAAATAAATAAATAAGTAAATAAAACCCCTTTGCTCCCTTTTTTGTCCCTGTTGTGACCACCTAAGGAGCATTTTTTGGTGGGGCAAAGCTGCTTTCACCACTTCTGGTGCTAAAAATACCTATTTTTAAAACAACCCCTTTTTGCCTGGGAAATGGCTGAAGACTCTTCCTCAGCTTCCTGCTTTAATTCATTACGGAAAACTGATTTTTATGCAGACTCTTTAATTTTCAACAGGTAGAGAACTCCAGGAGTGCAGCCGTGCTTGGTGTAAAAGATGCTTTATGTTGCACTCCTTTAACAGATAGGATGAATGAACCTTTTTTTTCCTTCCAAAAGGCAGCTTTTCCCATCATTTCTGCTTCCTTTTTGCATGTTTCTGGCAGTGAGGCTGCCAGCTTGCACAGCCTCCGCTGTAAAACACGAATGCAAAACTCCCCAAATCCCTTTTTTTTAGCACTTTTCTCCCCAGAGTGGTTCCCTTGATGAGGAGGAACTCACTGTAGCTCTAATAATCAATGATTTTTTCATTTATCACCAGTCCCCCCCATTTCTTCCCCATCTTTGGGGAGAAGAAATTTGTATAATTTGCTTTTCCAATCCCTAGAAATCCCGAATTTTCAGGTGAAAAGTTCACAGCAGTCAAAGACGAGTCAAAAAAAAATCAATTCTTGGCTGCAGCTTTTTCCTCCAAACCCACCAAACAGAAAGAGAAACGCTCCAGCGACCCCCTTGATGAGGTAAAAAAGGAAGGGTTTGGTCAGCAAGGCTCCTGAGGGCCCCCAAAATTCAGCTGTGTCGAAACAGGGGGCAGCGAAGGGACAGGGACGGGGAAGGCAGCGGGGACGCCTCCCAAGGATGCCACGGAAAAACGTCGGCTATTTTAAAAGTCCCTTAAATTGCCCATTAGGACTCAAACGGTGCCGTGGCTCCCTGCTGCGTAAGCGAGAAAGGGGAAAAGAAAAAAAATTTGGAAAAAAAGCCCTACTGGAAGCAGGGCAGCGAAGCGAGTAAATGATGACACAGAAGTTGGAGGAGCCATAAAAACCCCACCGAGGTGTCGTTTGTGAGAAGTGACCTTTTCCCACCGCGGGAAATGAGTAGAAAGGAGACACGGGTGGCTTCGAGGGGGGGGTGTAAAAGTCAATTTATTTATTTTAGCTTGCAGAGGACAGGCTTGGGGGTTTGGGGGTTTTTTTGGGTTGGTTTTTTTTTTCTGGGAGGGTGAGATTTTTCTGCTTTTGCAGATGAGAGATGCAGCAAATGGGGAAAAACTCAGAATCTTCCATATGAACGGGAAAAAAAAAGCTGCTTTGAACATGGGGCTGGCTCAGTGCACAATACAGATCACCCCTGTTCAGTCACTGCAGCTGGAAAAGCAGAAACGTGATATAAATTTACCCCTAAAAATTCTCAGGATGGGCTTCAAGGTGCAGGACCACCTCCAAAATCCATCCTCAGTTCCCAAGTCCAACCCACTGGGGTGCTCCAAAAGAGTTTCTCTTGGACAAACTCCTCTTCTTATAATAACCTGACTCCATAACAATGCTTGGGAAAGTTATTTGACTACTTAGAGCACCACTGGAGATGAATCTTTTCTCTCCCCTGCCACAGGTTATTAAAAAATGCCATTGAAATAAATCAAAGTCCATTCCTGTGACTAAACCTGTCCTGGTTTAGTCAAATGTTTCATCTTTCCAGCTAATTAACCTGCTGGTTGCAATCACGCCACCACGCTGGCTTTCCAAGAGGACCCAAAGACCCCCAAATAAGACAAAAAGGGGAAAAAAACCATAGTTGTACCCAAAATCTTTCAATCTTGGAGACCGACATTTTGCCAGGTTTTCATTTTGCCAGTCTCTGAGACGAATGCTCTGGGGTGAAATACTTTGCAATGGCCATTACTTAGGAAATCGAGGTAATGAATGCAGGAGCTGGGGGTCCCGAGGGGCCTGGAGGACACTCACCTGTGGGGTGTCTTGGTAGGGAGGAGGAGGAGGCACTGTCTGGGTGGCCATCATCGTCAAAGCTGGTGCCGGGGAGACATGGTGCATCCTGCTTGGGAGTCACATCGAGAACCTGCGGGCAGGAGAGCGAAGCTGCTGCATTACGAGGGACCTCTCCCTCCTCAGGAAAACCCCACAGAAAGGGAAGAAAGGAAAAGCACAGGAAGGAGAGGTGACATTCCTCACATGAGCGCTGCGCTCTGCCGCACGGCCCCTGGGAGAAACTCAAGACGATTTCATGACCCTTATCACAAACGGATGATTTTTTGAGGTTTGTGATTTTGGATAAGGAATGCACCGGGGGTGAAGAGAAGCAGGTCACTGGCAGGGGGATCTTCACTGGAGAGCAGCCAGGCAAAGGCAGAGCTCTTGGAGATGATGGCTGCCATCAGTGAAACTCATTGTATTTTCTCCCTTGTGAACCCTGGTGCACCCAGGGCATTTTCCTTCCACCCCTCATGCCTGACCACGGTGCCTAAATGGGGATTTCCATCCCCTTTCCAGGTATTCCTCTTTTCTGGAAGCAGAAAGACGAATCATAAATGCAAAACTTGCCATTTTCTTAAATTATACACTAAACCCTCCCAAAACAATGTGTCTCCTCGCCTTTGGCCACCACGGAGTCACGCCCTCAAGCACTGCATGCTCAGTTCAGAAGGGACATTGAGAATCCAGTGTGGGGATTCACCAACATATTTAACTCCTGTGTTGTGCTGCCCAGCCCAGCTGACCCCTGTGCTGAGGTGACTGATCCCATGGTGACTGAATGCACAGAGATGTGGAAACTCTTGTTTGATTTGAACCAGGGAGCAAACCTGGATTTTGCACACCCCATAGACCGAGGAGACAGTCCTCATGCCGGCCTCAACCTCTCTGGAAGCTGCTGCTGTCTGACAATGCAGAGTTATCTGTCAGCAAAACAAATGAATTTTTTTCTATTTTCAGGTCCAAAGGAAATGGAGGAAAAAGAGGGGCACCACCTCAAGGTGGTGGGACAAATTTGTAGTGGAGCACTTGGCTGGGAAAAGTCCCCAACGATAGATCTGGTGGCAGATGTGACCCAAAAGCAATTCTTGGCCCTGGAAGTTCCTCCTCTCCCACTGTTTCACTGCAGCTGTGTGGTTGCTTTAGAGGAAAAGCCAATAATCTTGGCTAAATTCTTAAAAAAACCTCTGTCCTGTCCTCTCTGAGGCTTGGAGCTCTGTTTTGTACAAACTCACAAAGTCACCCAGAAAATCTTCCTGGGCCCTCCAAAAGTGCATTTCTTCCTGCCATGCCTCCTTTTTGTACAAGATGACCTCTCTCCAAGGGAAACATCCGCTGTGATGCCCACCAATGCACTGGTTTTCCCGTTGGCTTCTCACCTGGAGAAGAGCCACGGCACCATCCCATGAAGAAATGCAGAAAGTTACGTAAAGTCCCCTGACACTGTGATGGAATATAACCAAAAAATAGTGTCAGCATGGCTTTCACCATGTGATGGCGACAGGCAGGGAGGTGCAGGGGAGAGGAATAGGGGAAATGATGAGCTCAGTCAAAACCGAGGCACATTTTGGGAGTCTTTGTGAAAAATTTACGAAGTCCCCTCTATGAGGTTGATGGTTGTTTGGGGGAAGAGGTGCAATATTCTGATCTTCTCGAGGCTTCAGGCTTTACCAGGCACTATGGTCACAAATGCACCACGTCCAAATGGAAAGCCAAGTGCTGTGTGCATGGGATGAGCATCAACAACTCTTATTTATTTTACACGAGTAAATGAGGCTGTTCTTTTTTATACTTTGCACAAATATGGATAACCCATGAACTGAGCACTAAGAAATCACACCCAAAATCCTGAGCATTGTGAAGGTAGATCAGGGTTCTTGCATGACGCAGACCTCTAGCAGCGAGGGTATTGCATTTATGGGATTAAAATGATGCTTTTCATCTTTTTCCTCCCAACAGCAAAATAGCAGGAGGCAAAATTATCTGCTCCTGAGTGAACTCACAGCTTAAAATCTTTGATGTCCAATGTCAAAACTCAGCTCGCAGCTGCAGGCACACAAATATCCGTGTCCTCGGGGGGTAACACCGGGGAAAAACCTCCCCACCAGAAACAGTTGCAGCTGGGGAAAAGCAGAATTTATCACTGTGACAGTCTGGACATCTGGGTGGGAAGCTAAAAAAAAAAAAAAAAAAACATTGCTATTTTGGTAAAAATACCCTGCTTGGCATGTATGGTTCCTGCCAGGAGCCATCCTACAACCAGCACGCAGCAATTCACTGTGGGGTGTGAGCTTTTTGGGTGAGTCTATTCCCAGAAGGTGGCAGCCCAGAGCCCCATTTAATTGCTGAATAATATCTAAGCTGCTCAAAGCAAGCCGTTCATTGAGGTTTATGGGTGTTGATTTGTTTGGAGAACAGGACTCACAACCAAACGTGTGGGGGGGAAAAAAAAGAGGATAAAAGTGGGAGACAGCTGTTGCCAATAGCAGGATATTTATCTTGGGGGAAACAAATGCACTCGGGCACTGTAAATATCCAGGAAAGCGTCTGGTGCCCACAGGAAAAGCTGGACAGGTGTGGGAGCCCCCAGCCATGAATCTCAGGATAACAGTGCAGAGCCGTCAGCCCCATGGATTTATCGGCAGCCAGCACAGGGAAGGGTTGGGAGCTGCTATTATGGGCATTAACCCTTCCTTATTTCTTCTATTTTTTATTTTATACATTAATCCCCTCTCTTCTCTTTCTTTCCCCCAATTTTTAAATTAATTTGTCTGCGTGAGCTCTTGACTACGGGCATCCAGATATGGGAAGGAGCAGAGCATCACCAGCCCCCTGCCAACTCCTTCCAGCCCACCTCGAGGTAATGTTCAAATCTTGGGTGAGGAGTGAGTTCTGGGCATCTGGAGATCAAGGAGGGCAGGAATTGCAGCCAACTCCTGTGGGATTTGCACAGAAGAAAGAAATGGTGAGCAATAAAACCCATAAAGGCTCTTTCATTTCCGGAAGCAGCAGTACTTCACATTTTGGCAGCCACTTGAGATCAAAGTATCCTAAATTTCCTTATGAAATAAAATTATTTCAGCTATCACTGAAACGTTGCCATTACGTTGGAAATGTATTTCCCGAAGAGCTCGTGCCTATCTAAAAGACTCTCAGATTTACAGGCTGGGGTATTTTACCAGCAATATATTACATCCTTCTTCAAGTAAAAATAATTAAAGACTAGGTTGAAAAGTTGGGGGTTTTTTTCCATGTGGCCACTGATGCCTTGAAACACTAAAAAAACCGAAGTATTGTCAGTCACCCACCACCCTCCAGGTGAATATGACCTCTTTGATTAATAAAACAGCCATGAACCCATATTAGGGCTGGTTAGAATTAGGGCTGAGTGTGGAAAAAAAAAAAAGAAAAAAAAACTAAAAATCCCTTTTATGGACTCTACATCACCGGTCTCAAAGAAAAATGTTAATATTCAAAGTGTAAAGCACAATTCTTGTTCCTGAACCAATGGGAAAATGGGGATCACTTTTTCTGGCTCTTTGAGAAGCTTCTGCCCCACAGCAATATGTGCAACTGATAACGGAGGATTCAACATGAGAAATCAGAAAATCAGCTTTTCAGGCATTTCTGCTTCTCCACCTGAAGCACCAAAATTATTAGAGATACTTGAGGATGTTTTTTCCAGCCACGGAAGGTATTTTTCTGTATTAAGGGAAGACTGCCTTTTCTAAAGGGGATTTTTGTGAAGAGGGGATGCTGTGAGATTTGCGCCGCCGCCGTGTCAGTCACGCTCCCTCCCCAGCAGGCTGCGAGTTTTTTATGTCACCATCTTCACAGAGGGCTTGTGCAGGCTGGAGTTTATGATATATGCATTCAGCTCAGTTAAAATGAAGAAATACAGCAGAGGAGGGAGGGAGGAAGAGGGTCCTCCAGAGGACGATACATCTCACTCGGAACTGCCAGGACAGGCTCACTCTCGGCGGGTGATGCCAACTCTTGATTGGCCATAAAGCAAATTAAGAGTGACCCTCTCCTCTTCAGTGTCTCATTTCTATCCACAAATCTTCACCTTTTTTGCTTGTTTTTACCAAAATTCACGCATTACCCTGAAAGATGAATACCAGGTTTTCACACCACTAAAGGAAGTCCCTTATGCCACCCTGAGCTTATTAAAAATAAACCAAATGTTATTAAATGGTCAAAACCAGAAAAGAATCCAATTTTTCAAGACATTACCCTTTCCTGGCCATTCCTCCATGTTCAAGGTTGCTTCCAAACAGACTCATGTAACACCTCATCCGGGGAGATCAGGAACATTTGTGCAAGAGATACCACTGTGTCACCAAATAGGTTTAATTTTTTTTTTAGGACTATATGGTAGCCAAATTTCCTCAATCCAATCCCAGGAGGTTTTCTTGCCCTGGGAGCATCTTTTGCTCTCGGCCAAGACACTGGATTTACCCAATGCTGGATTTACTCATGGATTTCTAATGGATTTAAAGGATTTACTAATAATTACTTTGTACCCTTCCCAGCATCCCGTTATTAGTTATTGCCAGGTAAAAAAAGGAGGAATTGAGTCTGTGTTTCTGCTACAACGGGTTAAAGCAGATAGTGATTTGATATTTCTGCAGAGTAAACTCTAGACCAGAGCAAATCCCTTTTCTATTTTTCTCCTAAGAAAGCAGTTGGCCAATACATAAGCACTGGGATGAAAGGTAGAGGGAAACACCGTGCTGGACAATGCCAAAAAAACTCTTGCCAGACACCGGTTTGGAATGTCACTGGATGGGCCCCTGAGCACCAGGAAAAGGAGCATTTATTTATTTAATATTTTCATCTACGTATTTAATGTTTTTATTTGTTTAATATTTACAAGTATTTTATTTGTTACTTGTATTTATTTATTTAATATTTCCCAATCCTCCTCACAACTTCAGCTCCTTAGAAAGGATGGAGCTGCTTCAGTGGATTTCTGGTGAGAACAACAATTACTGCTAAATATTTCTCTCCTCTCCAAAGATACCCATCTCTGAAAGGCTCCAGGGATATCTCTGCAACATAAACATGAGAATAAAACCTGCAAGAGCCAGTCAGAGCTTTAGTAGACAAGGTTAATGTACCTTGAACGGCAGCATTAAACAACTCTGCTCATTTTTTTAAGTGGAGAGCTGAGATACCTACGTACATTTTAAAGTGTTATTTTTATAGGGGAAGACCATTAAAGAACCTTCCAAAACAAACCAGCACAGGGAAACATCAAAGAAGCTTCTTCAAAGTAACCTGAGAACACTTGAATTTTGTGCAAACCATCCCTCTGCCCAAGAAAAGTTCCCAGAAGATCACGCTGTGATTTTTTTCAGCAAATCAAAATGCTTTGAAGTGAAGTGTAGCTGAGGAACCCCAAAAATGCAGAAACTTCCCCTTGCTGGACATGAAATGTCAAAAAAAAAATTTCTGGTTGCCTTGTAAAAAATAGGGAGCAGAAGAATTTTCCAACAGTTCTTCTCTGAGAGCAATCACCTCTGAATAAATTATGTCCAAAGTCTGAAGCCTTGCCTTATGCTTTCAAATCTTGGCTTGTGCTCTTCATTTCCCATTGCCACCTGCTAATTCCATGAGTCAGGAATCACTGAGCACCCACATTTCCATCGTGCAAACACCAAATCTCAAACCTATGCTGGCAATGAGAAGGTCACAGAATTATAGAATAATCTGAGCTGGAAGGGATCCACAAGGATCGAGTTCAGCTTCTGGCCCTGCACAGCACCGTCCCCAAGAGTCACGCCTGAGAGTATTGTCCAAATGCTTCTTGAGCTTTGGTAGCCTTAGGGCCACGACCACTGCCCTGGGGAGCCTGTTCCTGTGCCCAAGCACCCTCTGGGTGAAGAACCTTTCTTTAATATCCAACCTAAGCCTCCCCTGACACAACTTCAGGCCGTTCCTTTGGGTCCTGCCACTGGGCACCACAGAGATGAGGTCAGTGTCTGCCCCTCCTCCTCCTCTCACGAGGCAGTTGCACACTGCGATGAGTCCCCCCTCAGACTCCTCCAGGCTGAACAGACCAAGTGCCCTCAGCTGCTTCTCATGCAGCTTCCCCTCAAGACCCTTCACCATCTTTGTTGCCCTTCTTTGGATGCTCTCTAATAGTCTAATACTGTTCTTCTACTGTGGTGCCCAAAACTGCCCACAGGACGCCAGGTGAGGCCACCCCAGAGCAGAGCAGAGCAGAACAATCCCCTCCCTCACCCAGCTGGCAACGCTGGGCCTGAAGTCCCCTAAAACAAGAATGTCCCTCCTGGCTGCCAAGGCACCACTCACTCAAATTCAACTTTCCATCACCCAGGACCCCAGGTCCCTTTCTGCAGAGCTGCTTTGCAGCATCTCATTCCTCTGTCTGTCTGTACTTCAAGGGTTGCCCCACCCCAGGTGCAGAATCCAGCACTTTCCCTCGTTGAACCTCACGGTGATGGCCCAGCCCTCTAATTTGTGAAGTGCCTCTTTGCAGGGCCTCCCTGCCTTCGAGGGAGTCAACAGCTCATCCCAGCTTCGTGAGCTTGCTTAATGTCCCTTCCAGTCCTGTGTCCAAGTCATTTACAAAAATGTTGAAGTGCACAGGTTGGAGGATGGAGCCCAGCAGAGCCGCACTGGTGACAGGCTGCAAGTCTGATGCCACCTCATTCACTGTAACCCCTTGCGCCCTGCCCGTGAGCCAGGTGCTCAGACACAGTTATCCAGCTGTGGGCCAGACATGATGGCCAGAGGATACTCTGACAAATGGTATTGAAGGCTCCATCCCCAAAGCCCCTGCCAGGTTAAAAAGAGCTTCTCGGAGGACAAAAAAGGCAATGGCAAAAAATTTGATGAGTTTTGGAGACATGAGGTGGAAGAAGAGGATTAAGCGTGAGGTGAATGAGGTGGTGGGAAACTCTAACATTTGTGAATCCTACAAAACTTCTGTCCCAAGACCAAAGGTGACATCAGCGCTGTGGCTTGAGGATGGGTGGCTGAGAAGAAACACGCTCAAATCCTGTCTTGCTCTGCAAAAATTTAACCATCATTCAAGTTCTTCCATTCCAAACTGACAGCTGCAGTCCTTCACCAATGTCCTGGTTTCAACCAGGACAGAGTGAATTTTTTGCAGTAGCTGGGAGTGAATCTCAGCCTGGTCTGAACTCACCACAATGAGGAAATTTGGGTCAAAAAAGGACTGGGAAGTGTTCACAGTGTGAGATAGATATGCTAAATTTTTTTCACAACTGTTTTTGCACAATGACAAAAGGTATGGCCTGGCCTCAGAGGTGCATCTTGTGGTCATAGGGACTTCAGGAAGAGGAAAGCTGAAATAGTTTTGTGCCTGGAAACTGGGGGGGACCAACACACAGTGGAGAAAGCCACGGGAAACCAAGTTGTTTCTCAGAAGCCTTCAGGACACGTAATTTCTATCATTAACCACTTAGAGTGATGCCAGCCTAGTGCTCCAGAAGGTAATTAGGTGGGCACCCACCATCACATCTTTCTGTGCCCTGAAAGGAAGGTGCCTGAACCTTGCTTTTGCTGAGCTCAGGTTTGGTCTCCCTGCTGGAGACACTTCCAGGCCAGGCTGCACTTGTGTCCTCCACAGACACGTGCTCATGTTCTCCACAGTTCCTCCAAAGAGAACAACCCAGCACACACAAAATACATGGCAGGGTACCAAGTCCTTTCATGCAGGTACTGGGCATGTACCAAAACACAGATTGGAAACAGGGCATCGAGGCAGGGAGGATCCCCCCAAAAAGTGGTCATTGTGGTGACCCCAATCCCCCCACACTCACCAGAAGAGTAATTTCAAAGTGAAGCCAGCCTGTGCCTTTATCAGACTAAGGAGATACTCATCACTTCCTTCACCATGTGTTTTTTGTTTTGGCTGAAGCAAGGCCACCAGCAGGAATCAAGGCTTAAAGGGCAGCCTGGAGGAAAAGAATCCTCCCCTTACCGGCTGCTTCTTACTAAAAGGGACTTTCAGAGGAGGCGAAGGAAAGACCCAAAGAAAAGATGCTCTGCTGTGCCATGGACCAAATGAAGGTTTTGGGTTTTTCCCTGAGAAGCCCCCACCTTAATAAAACCAGTTTAAGAAGAAACCAGGGACTTTTGCAGAATATTTACATAAATTGAAGGTGCCACTCCCATTTCCAGTGGCCAAAGATTTCTCTTTGCTCCTATAGGAGGGAAGTTGTAGCCAACAGGGTTTTATTTTCTGCGTCACCTGCCGGGTGCCCTGGTTTTGGCACGGATCAAGCACATTCCTGTCAAGCCCTAATTTTAGTGATCAGGGTTGACTAAAGGACTGTGAAACCCTTGGTTTCATGTATATCTTATTTTAAGCTCTGCATTTTGTTTATTTTTAGCTGGTGACCACTTCTCTGCACCCTACTGCCGGCTGTGCCAAAATTTTGCAGTGATAACAGCCCATATTTCAGAGTATTTTCACAAAAATATATCTGTGTTTTCCTCCAGGCTGCTTGTGCCTTGTAGGGCTCTTAACAATATGTTATCAACACTTGAGCTTTAAAACAAGACTCCCTGCACAGACTGATTTCTTTTTTAAAAAAAAAAAAAAAAGTGTAATTCTCCCCTGAAATGCTCACTGCATTTAGGGAAGGGTTGATACAATTTAAATGCAACAGAAAACAGCAGAAATTCCTCCAAATAAAGCTGCACCAAGGTCATGACTCGCCACAGCCTGCTCAATTAATACACATAATTGCACAATTAATATATATAATTGCTTAATTAATACAAAGCAAAGCAGCCTTACTGTTAGGGGGTGCTCAGGGAGCCACTGCCCTGGAAGCGTCCTCCCACTGCCCCGAAAACTGGGTAGGGATCACAACCTGGGAAAGCAAACATGAAATATTTGAATAATGAGAGAAAATGATGAAATGAGAGAGTGAAGTATTAAGCAAAGGATGAAGGTCTGCACTAGGAAAGGTATTCTGCACTGAAGCCATGGTGGGCAAGTCCGCTCTTAATGCAGTTTTTTTGAAAGCTGATGGGGAAAACAGAAGGAATAGAGGAAAATGTAGGTGGGAATATCCCCTGGAGATGAAAGCAGGACTGATGCCTGAGCTAGATCAGGGTTTTTCCCCAGCAGGTTTGAACATCTCCAGAAAAACAACAAAAAATAAATCAGATTTTTAGAGGTCGAACCGAGATATGTCCAGAAAACGAGGCGTGCGTGTTGCTGGTCTATCCACAAAGGATGGAGGTCGACGTAGTCCTGTCCCGTCCTTTCCAACTCCTGGTTGGTGCTGAAAGCTCGTCACGGGATCACACTGAGGGTTACTGGCACAATATAGGTCTGAAAAGGAGAGAAAAGGGATAAAGGAATGAAATGGCACTGCTGTCGGCTGTGCCCCCATTCCACGTCGGCAGTTGCCATTTCCCTGGTTAATTACAATCTTTGCTTGAGTGTAAATGTGGTTTTATCCTTGGGTTCAGACAGAGTGAACTGGGGAACAGCCACTACCTCAGAAATGGGGGAGCTCCCAGACACTACTAAGGAGAAATCCATCCATATGTTAGAGATGATCTTGCAACTACCAAGAATCTGGTCTTTATGGGACTGGGATTTCTAGGCCCATCTCAGCAGTTTCAGTGCAAAAACAAAGATGGGCTGAGCAAGGACCAGCACAGCCACCGACACAGGGTTGTTTTGTGTTTGACTGCAAAAAAGGAAATACAAGAGATAAAATTCACCAGATCTCTCCATATATATCACCCCTAGTGAGCCCCTCAGATCTTCAATATCCATCTGATGAATGTCCCTCAACATACATCACCTCCAGATATTACCTCCATGTCTATAAACATCACCTGAGATCTCCAATATATGTCTGATATATCTACTTTGATATATATCTCCTGGTAGAGAGCTCCTCAGATCTCCAATATAAATCCCTTGTATTATATATATATAGTCCAATATATGTCCCTTGATGCACACAACCTCTGCCAAGCTCCTCCGATCTTCAGTCTACCACTGATGTATCACCTCGGTACACACCAACCCTCGACAGCTCCTCACCAGTGCACACCTGCCATGCACATCTCTGATATGTGGCACCTGGCTGGAGCTCCCCAAACCTCCGTCACGCGTCCCATACGTCTGACGTGGCACGCATCATCTTCAGGGAGCTCCCCAGAGCTCTGATGTATGTCCCTGGATACACGTCACCTCCAGAGGGCCCCTCAGATTTCCAAACACACCCAATGTACCTACCCTGATACATATCAGCTGTGACAGAGCTCCTCGGATTGCTGATCTAAGGCCTGATGCACACAGATGTATGCACACCTCGACGTGCTGAGCTGCTGGTTTGAATGCACGTCTGATATATGCACCTCTAGTCACTCACCACCTCCCAAGAGCTCCTCAGATGCCCAGCATACATCTGAGATACCTACCAACACGCACAGCACCTCCAGAGAGCTCCTCAGAGCCCCACGACACACCTCTCAGGGATGCATCTCTGCTATACATCACCAGCAGAGAGCTATGTCTCGTGTGGTGAGGCCAGATAGGAGACCTATGAGGACTGTTTTCCCTGGTTTTAGTTCCATCCCAAACCCCTGGCAATAACAACACGTGCAGTTCTGTGCCTTCACGGCAGGCGCCCATCGTCTCAGCCAGGAACACGGGTCCAAAAGAGTTACATGGGGAAGCTTGCATAGGAAGTGCCATTTCTGGAAACCTGGCCTAAGGTCATTGCCCACGGAGAGATATGGAAACAACTGGGTCATTTCAGGGCAAAACACGGCAGAAACATGGAAAACCTGCTTAAAGGTGCCTCTTGGCTTCCCAGGCCAGTGTAGGTCTTGCTGAGAGATTTAGAGACCTAATCTGGGTTAGACTAAGTGCTCAGAAGGGCCCGAGTCCAAAACTCTTCCACCACAACAGCAGGTGAAATATTAAGGTTATTTATGGTAAAGAATTAATGCTCATGCCTTGGAGGAGCATGAATGGGCTGATGCCAAATACACATTGTGAACCTGAGACTTTATTTTCATTGGATTTGTCCTGGCATCGTGATGAAAGCTCGTGTTTTGCACCAGTCCTTCATCCCTGTAAAGACTTTTTTCCATCACACAGGAAAGACTTTCGTCATCTGGGCTTGCTGTGTGAACAAAATGTGAGGACTGGAGGAAAAGAGGCAGAAATAAGGCTCTGTCACTTAAAAGAGCTGTAAAAGGCTGGTAGACTGATTTTCATCCTTGGAGGCGGTCAGGCCTGAGGTCTTGGATGCTGCATGCGTGTAGGACAAAAACATCTGCAACTTCCACAGAAATGATGCCATTTTTTGTCCCCATCACGAAGAACACCAAGAGCCAGCCCCACCAGGGACATCTCCCTGAACACCCTTGCAGAGAGAGAGAAGTCTTTTTGAGCCAGCGCACACTTTTAGCAACTTCAAAAGGCATCCTTTGAAGTTTAGCAAAGGCCTTTGAAGTCCCCCCGACACGAAAGGGAATGGAGGAGATGCCTCCTTCAAGATGCTCCACCACAGGCAATGCAAGGCAGCAAGATCCATGGTGTCCCAGGCGCTCATGGTTGGATTCAGCAGCTGCCCGAGGGTCATAAATGAGACACCATTTCTGACAAGTCATCAATCCCCCCAAATGCCCTAAATCCTGATCTAGTTGACCTGAATAGCATCCAACAGCAGAGATGGGAGCCCAGTATCCTGGGATGTCAGCCTGAACCCCGGTTGCAAAAAGCCAAGGGCATCCCTGTTAATAAAGATTTAATGAAGTGTGAGGGAATGCTAATAAAGCTGACATTCAGCAAAACAAAATTCAGGATCTCTTAAAAAGTGTAGGATTTTAAAGCAAGAAGGCTTTTCCCAGCATGTCACTTTGTTACTTCCAACGTGAGCAGGCCATGATGCTTCCAACCTCATCGTGTCAATGATGTTTAATTGTGACTATCACATTTTAATAAACATAATGCCAGCTCCTCTGACCTAGGGGGAAACCACAAATGGTGAAATCCCCAATAATGCTTGGTTTTGTTGAATTATTTTTATACTTCACACTATGCCCAGCAGCAAGCTCTACTGGCTCCAAACTCCACACCCATGGGGACAACCAAAGAAACCCTGTACTTGAAAAAAACAGTACAAACGCAGAAATCAAAGCTCAGATTTCAGTTAACCCTTTAAGGAGCTCCAAGGGATGATCATGACTCTCCAAATGCCTTCACAACACCTGCTGCCATCTGCCATGAGGACTTCCGTGATAAAAACCTTTGGTGTGTTGGGTTTTTCCCCCCACAGTGCAATTTCTGTAGCATCTCCAGCCTCTGGATAAGGGCTGGGGCCAGGTGTTGGAGATGCTCAAAGGGGCACGGAGGAATGTGGTATTTTCATTTCACAAGTAAAACTGGTGATGCACAAACCCCACTCTTTCTCAGAGAGAGTGAAAGATTTGAGATGTGCCCGTACACCCAAATATTTTTGTATTTCTGCAAAAGCAAACCTGCTTTGAGGCAAAACACAGCTGGGAGAGACAAATCTATTGGTGGAGCCCTGCTGTAGGTGACTCACGTTACCCAGACGGGGCACGTAGAGAAATACTGGGCATCCCCACCCCAGACATGCACATGTGGACACATCTGGATCCAGGGAACAAAAGCAGCCTCTCTACACTGCGCTGATAAATAATGGAAAGGCAAAGTGCCCTGCAGAAGCAGCACCATACTGTTTGGCCTCGGGCGAGACGGAGGAAAATTCGGTACCCATGAGGTCTGCAACAGTGGGATTAATAACACATCAATTTTAATGCAGGGTGGCTTGTGCAGTTTTTTCCCTTTTCCCTTTTTTTTTTTTTTTCCTCCCTGCTTCACAAACAGCAAAGTGAATGTTTGAGCATCTCAGTGGGGGGTTAATGAGGACTCTGATTAGTTATTCAGATTTGCCGATGCTGCCTACATCCGTCCTCGGATGGGGGAATAACAGGAAAGGGTTTGCAGAAAAAGCTCTTAAAGATGACCTGCTTGGCTTCCACAGCTCAGGCAGATGAAGGTCTTGGGGGGCCCACGTTACAGGGGTCCCCAACCCCAGAATCCTAGTGCCAGCTTTGGGATGGAAAAGCATATTTTCCCATCATTTGTAGGGGATGCAAAAAGCTGCTGCACGTTCAGCCCCACCAACTCCTGTAACGTTTCCGAGGAAAATATTTGGATTTGGGGGATTTTTTTTCACGTGAAAAACAAATTCTTGGGTGACCTTAATAAAATTTGTGTGCAGTAATGGTCAGAAGCGTATGACCAAAAATGATGGATGGACAGATGCAAGGACACGTGGGTTCATGGATGCAAGGATGTATGGGCGCACAGATGCACTGATGAACATACATGGTGACAAGATTCATGGATACATGGAGGCAAGGGTGGAAGAAAGGATGGCTCATCCTGTAAGCCACCACTGGGCTGCAAAAATGCAACAACTGCTGAAGTATTTTCTACAGCATCCCAAAAAATTCTAACAGTGGTTTATGTCCTTGTGGAAAAGCAATGAGCTCACCTCCTTGCTCCTTGACCCTGGGATATTTTAAGCAGGTTGAGCTCACATCAGTATTTTAAGAAGGTGGAACTGCTGTATTTTGGGGTTTCTTTCCAGATTTAGGCTTTTGTTCTTCACCTGTATCAAAAATCAAAAGGGAACCTGAGAAAATAAATGGCAGGAGGCCAAAATGATGCCGCAAAAGGCCTTGAGGATGGAGCCAGGGTGTTTCGTGGCATTGCAAAGGGGCTAATAAAAAAAATAGGCATTCTTTTAGGATTCACTCTAGGATTCATTATTTCTTCATCAAGAAGAACTATTTGAAGGATGAGCAGGAGGGTGAAGGCACTCTCTCAGTGGTAAACTCATTCTAACAACAAATGTCAACACTATTTCTTCTTGGGTCTAGAGACCCAGCTGGCTCTTGCTCTGAGCACCACTCAACCTAGCATCCAACAGGGGTTTGGGGGGCCTAAACTCCCTGGTATTTGTGCCATTTCCCACAAAACCTGCCAGGATCTCAGAAGAAAGACAAACTGGAGTTACCCTTCTGATTTCACGTTGAGGCACTCCATCCCAAACAGGCTCTTTTCCCAAGGACTGCCTCCATATGCTTTGTCTGGGTTTTAAACGGTGTGTTAATTGTTCTGAATTAACAGCTCCAGCTGGAGAAGCAAACAAGCAATTTGCAGCCTTAAGATAACACCCAACTTATCTCAAGTGATTTAAGTTGGGATTTTTTTTGTTTGGTTGGGGGTGTTTTAGTGATTTTTTGGGGGGTTGGGGTTTGGGGTTTTTTTGAGGGGAAATAGCACCTTTCTGGTTGTGAATGCACTGTCCAGAGCTTGGCTAAAATCACTCAGTGCACCCAATCTACCAGGGGTGGCCATTGGCACATGGCCACGGGAGGAGGTGGGATTGTAGGACAAGGAGAAAAAATGAAAAATTTCTGCATTTCACTTTACTTTAGAGACAGGGAAAATATAATATATTCTCATCACTGCTGGGCAGACCATTGACTGCAGAAGGGCTAAGGATTATTTTCTCCCCAACACCTTTTTTTTTTTTATTACATAGAATCAGAGAATCCCAGACTGCTTTGGGTTGGAAGAGACCTTAAAACTCACCTTGTTCCAACCCCCTGCCACAGGCAGGGACACTTTCCACTATCCCAGATTGCTCTAAGCCCCCGTCCACCCTGGCCTTGGACACTTCCAGGGATGGGGCAACCTGTGCCAGGGCCTCACCACCCTCACAGGGAAGAAATTTTTTTTACAGTTCGTTTCAAAATATTCAAGCTCTCAAATAGACCAAAAAACCCATCAGCAAACTCTTTAAAGATTTATCCCTTTGCACTCTTTCATCTTTTTCCCTTTTCTTTTTTTCAGTTGCTGCTAGGTGGAGGAAGGGAGAAGGAAAGACCATGATGATTATTTGTTTACAAGACTGGATCTTCAACGTGCATATATCAATTTTTTTTTTAATTGCCATTTCAGCAATTTAAATCCTTTCTAAGCTCACTCAGGGTGTGGGATTCAAGGAGGAAAGCCCACCCCTCTCTCCCCACCCTTCCATGCCTGCTTTTAAGAGGAGCCAATAGTGCTGGCAGTGAAACAGACTCCACAAGATTTCCACGATTATGACCAAGTGTCTGCTGCCCAGTTGAGTGGAAACTCCTCTTGCTACCTGTCGTGGTTCCAGCCAGGAGAGGGTTAATTTTTGCTGTAGCTGGGAGGGGTCGTGTCCAGGACCTGGTTATTCTACACCACTTCACATCATTTTGGGGGGAGGGGCAGGAAAGGGACTCTCTTCCCAGCCGAAGGGAGCAGCTCTAGCTTCAAGGTGAGCATTTTTGTAAGTGAATCACTCTCTTTCTTTGCACACTTTTGTTATTAATATTG
Source organism: Machaerirhynchus nigripectus (assembly GCA_013397975.1). NCBI lineage: Eukaryota > Metazoa > Chordata > Aves > Passeriformes > Dicruridae > Machaerirhynchus > Machaerirhynchus nigripectus. The sequence goes on from VZRQ01000711.1 coordinate 424,332, forward strand.
TTGCTGTTACTGTTTGTTTTCTTTTCTCATTCGTGTTTCCAGTAAATTGTTCTTGTCTCGAGTCATCTTTTTGATGATGATCTTTGCCTTTAGTCCCTCCAATTCTCTTCTCCAGGAGGAGAAGGGGAGAGCAAAGGGGATCGAGCGAGTGGCAGCGTGGTTTGCAGAGTCTCAGTAGAAGCACTAAATTGGGGTACCATCCCTAAACTGTGACTCTACCCCTGCCAAGACCGAGTTGGGATTCAATGTCCATCAACCCCCAGCAGTTTTCCAAGAGCATCAGATAACTGGGTCGTGGATGGGGTCATGGTCCTCCAACCACATGGTCTTCTGCTGAAGCCGGGACAGTTTGTCTCCATTTTGTCTCCTTTTTGCAGAGAAAAAGGGGTCTAACTGTGCCCTGAAGACACGAAGAAGGGACATTAAGATGCAGTGATGCATCCGCCTCCAGTGATGGGAGGCACCTCCAAAATACAGACCCAACTCTGGGGCTGTGGGACTCAGGCAGCCTTGGATGCCCAGATCCCCAGTGCCAAGCTGTGCTACCTGACGACCTCCTGGCACACGGATAAAGTAACAGGAGAAGCGATAAATCGCTTTGGCACCTTCCCTGGGCATGGCAGCCCTTGATAAAAAACCAAAACTCGAGGGAGGGAGTCTGACACCACACCATTCCCAGTGCATTCTGTTGCGCAGATTAATCCTTCTTGATGGAGAATTACAATTAGGGCTCCGTCTTAAGGAGATATCAGCAATCAGATATCTTATCAAATGCCACCTCAATTATTCAAATAATCCCTGGCTCTTAGATTTGGGTGCTGTTTAGGGAAAGCGGTCCGATTAATGTGCTGACACTTCCCCATCACGTCCGACATCCTCAACTTCATGTCTGATTACAGAATTTGCATTCAATTTAATTTTTTCCATCTGGAGTAAATGAATAATCCGAGTACCTACCCCAGCCTTAATTACATTTGTTAAATTAAAAACCTGGGATGTGAGAAATTTAAATGCATGTAGCTCCATGGCCAGACAAACCTGCATGTTCAACCTGCTGCAGCCCTGCCAGCTCCTGCTCCAATTTCTCTTCCTTCCCCACAGCCAGGCATCAAGGAAATTACAACTAGAAAACAAAAATTCTTTCTAAAAGATGAAACAATAGATGATCTTTTGACATTTCCAGCGCTGTTTGCAAGGGAATGAGATAAAATGTAATAAATTCATATACTTCTGTGTGTTTCTTGGCTCCAGCAGCTAAAATTTCCATCTCTTTATGCAGGAGTCCTGGGGAGCAGAAATCCTTGATAATGCCAAACAATTCGACACTTTATTTTCTCTTTACTCCACACCATGCAAAACACAGGCTTCAAGCTGCCAGCTGCTGGGAGTGAAACCAGATGCCACATCCCTTTTCCATATGGAAGCAGAAATCGCCCCGTCTGGGGGGGTCCTGGGCTCCCCTCGGTCGCAGCCCTCCGTGACCCCAGGGCTGCTACTGGCACACAGCAAAGCCTCTCCAACAGGAAAAACCACTATTTCAACGGTGCATTTGTCATTTTTTACACTCAGCCTGGCTCAGGCCAGATCCTGGTACCATCAGACCCAGAGAACATAAAACAAAATTCGCCCCAAGCCACCGCATTTCCTAATTTTAAAATAAAGAAGGTAAACGGAGAGGTGTAAGTAAAACTACTTGATAATTTTTTTTTAAATAAACTTAGCAGAAGCTTGCTGAATTTCCCTTCTTTTTGAGATGATGAAACTTAAAAGGCTGGAATTCATAGGTGGACTCAGAGTGGTGATGAGAAAAGTGTCCAAATAATTAAAGAATAATTAAACATTGAGTGGAAGATAAAGCATTACCAGCTCAGACCATTTTAGGAGGAGTATTTCACAGATTAATTGGAAAAGGGAAATGTCAATAAATATATTTGGGTGTTGACCTAGATGTCAGCAGCAATGAAAATGTTGAGGAAAGTCTTTTCTCAACACTCACAAACACTGAATTAAATAACTTACATGTGAGTGAGTGCAATGACAACAATCTCCCAGTTTGAGGCTTGTGAGACCAGTAATAAAACACAGTTAAAAATATTCAGGGAAAGCCATGCTCGGTGAGACAGCTGAGACAGCTGAGAGCAGACTCAAAAATAGTTTTCCCTTTCCTCCCAGCATCCTTGCACCTCAGACAACACTTCTGCACTCCCAGGAAGCTGGATTTGATTCCCCAGGCCAAAAAATCCCTTCAGAGGGGTGCAACAGAGCATCCCCCCAGGCACAGTGGCCATCAGATTTGGCCCTCAGAGCAGGCAACTCGGATGCAGTCTAATGGACCTGTGGTTCCTCATCCTTCCTGACTTCCTTCTGCTTTGTTTGGAGTTAACAATTATAGTTCCGGAGAAGAAAACATCATGTTTTAGCAATGAGGTCCCCAGCGAGGCTGTTTAAAAATTAATTAGTGCCATGCAACGTATTAGCGATGAATAGTAATTTTAGCTTTTGTACCTACTTCATTGCCTTCTACATGGTTGTTATTCCAGCTTTTCCATGGTCGTCCCAGCCAACCAGGACCTATACAGAGCATACCAAGGAAATTATTGGCTGTGTCTCCTGGAAATACCCAATTAACAGCAAACACACACCCCAACGTGTTCTCTCTGAAGCTTTTAAATAAATTAAAGTCGTATTTGCTGAGCTGGCTGGAAGGTTGGGAACCTGCTCTGCTCACAGAGCTTCCAGTCATCCCAAAACAGCAGCTGTCCAAGGGTGTGAGCCTGGCTAAATGCCCCCTATAGCCCCTGCGCAACCTGAGTGTTGTTGTATGGGGGAGGCTGTGGGTCGTGGCTTCATCCAGGAGGGAGGACAGAGGTCCTCTCTCCATGGACAGACATGGGTGGAGATCGCCCAACCCTGAAGATGGAGAACCTTTAAGGATGGAGGTCTGCCAACCCTAGATGTATCTGCCAGCCCCAAGGATGAAGGTTCTCCTTCAAACCCAAGGAAGAAGATCCCCATATCCCAAAGATGGAGATATACACTCCCAGCTCTGAAGGTGAAGATGCTGAAGCCTCAGGGATGGACCTCCACAAAGCACAAGGAAGAATCCACCTCACCCCAAGGCTGGGAATTCCCCCCGCCACAAGGAAGTGGATCTCACAACCCTGCAAATGGAGATCTCCAAAACCCAAGGATGGGGACTCACAAACTTCAAGGACAGAGCTCCTAACCCTGAGTATGGGGATCCACCAACCCTGAGGATGGAGATCCTCAAAACACAAGGATCCTCACAACCCTGAGGATGTAGATCCTCAAAACACAAGGATCCTCACAACCCTGAGGATGGAGATCCTGCAGACTCCAAGGATGGAGATCCCCAAGAATGGAGAACTTCCAAGGAAAGAGAAATCCCCTCCAGGACAAAGACCCCCCAAACCTAAGGATGCAAACCCCATCTTCCCCAATCCCATGAAGGGCAATCACCCCCTGGGACATCAGTGGCTGAAGTCTTCACCCCAGACTTCACGGAGCAAGACCTGGGGGCATTATCCTGGTCTGGTAATGGCCACCTCCCAAACTGCAACCCCAAACGAGCCACCAGCGTGCTCCTTTTGGCAGTGAGTGAGGCAGCAGGGACCAAGGCACCTCGCTGTGTCGACTGCCTTCAGGTGGATTGCGGAGCTAAGGGGAATTTGCTGGGACATCTGGAATATATTCGTTTTACAGCATGTTTCATATCACAGACAGGTACTTTGAAGCAGTTAAGTAGTAGCAGGGCAGCACGTCCCCATGGGTGGGCTGCGGTTTGCGCTTTCAGCCCGAGCTGCACCAGCATGACAAAGGGGCTGGGGAGACAGAGCTGACGTTTTCCAAACAGCTTTGTGCCTCTGGGGGCAAATCCAGCAAGAAATTAAAACCCAAAAGGCCAAAAAAAAAAAAAAGAAAAAGAAAAAGAAGAAAGAAAAAAAGGAAGTTTGCGATCCCCACATCTAAGTGATGTTGATCCCCACATCAGGCTATTAACAGGCCCATCACAAATTGTAAATGACTCAGATAAATTAAATGGCTTAGCAACTGTGAGGAAAGGCCCTTCTGAAGATTCATTTGTTTCGCAGAAGAGAAATTATTGGGGAATGTAAAATCTTTTTCAGCAGCTTGACACAGACACCCTGTCAAGCCCACATGTTGATGCTCACGCAGCCCTGGGAGGCAGGCAGCCCTGAAAGGAAAAGTCGGAGAATCAGAGAATCCCAGAATGGTTTGGGTTAGAAGGGATCTTAGAGATTATTCATTCCAATTCCCTGTGATCGGCAAGGACCCCTTCCACTATCCCAGGTTGCTCTGAGCCCTGTTCAGCCCAGTCTCGGACACTTCCAGGGATGGGGCAGCCACAGCTTCTCTGGGCACCCTGTGCCAGGGCCTCAGCACCCTCACAGGGAACAACTTCTTTCTGATTTCTAAACCTCCTCTCTCTCAGTTCAGCGCCAATAAAGTCCTCTGCGAGCATCCAGAAGCAGGGGGATACAGGCGTGTTCCTGCTGCCGAGCCACTAACGAGGCTGTGCCTCCTCCTAGCAAAACTATTAAATGCCTCAGCCAACGAGGAGGTCTGAAAATGGGATGATTTGACCCAAAACGTCCCCATGCTGAGGGAAAGCCAGCAATTGAGATGCAATTAAAAAAGAAAGGGGGACAGTAACATGGGGCAAGAAATCAGGGCTGCAGCCCTGGGTGCAGTGAGGTGCAGGGATGCCAAAACCTGCAGCGATCCCCCAAGGCCCACTGAGCTGCAGTGATTTACCCCCCAAAGCAGGGAGCCACTGCTTTCCTCCCGTGTTAATTCATGAAATTCATGTGTTAAACCTACCTGACTTCAGAGGCAAAGCCCAACTCCCCATTCACAGCCCTTTTAGCTCATGCAAAATTGAGGGGTTTTTCACCTTCAGACACTATTTCGCCGGCAGCAGCAGCTCAAAGCCCCTTTTAGTGGAAGTTCAGAGGTATAAAAGATGCAAAACACCCCTAAATTATTCACATGGTGTTTCAATCAAAGCCACACTATGGGATAAAGGGAAGGATCTGGTGACCCTGGGGATGTCTCCCCATCCCTGTCTAGATAGAAAAACCCTTCTTGTATTTATTGGGGAGAAATGAATGGGGGAGAGAATAAAATAAAAGGGTTTCCTCTATCCAGAAAGGGCTGGAGAGTGAGGAGTGCAAGGAGTATCCATTTTCCAGGTGCACCCAACCAGAGAACCCTGGTTGCATTTGCCCTTTGGCAACACTGAAGCTTTTCCAAACTTTTATAGCACCAGAGGAGTAAAATCAGAGTGGGGCACGGGAAGAGAAATTGCTAACCAAGAAATCGAGCAAGAAGGGATAGAAAAAACCAAAAAGAAGGAAAATTAACAAGAAACTCAAAAATAATACTTTCATATTTCAAATACAGGAGGTTTTCAAAAAGGAAAAGCCTTGGAAGATACTTTTTTCTTCCATTTTTTTCCTCTCTATTTTGCTTCTTCCTGTTTCACTGAGCATCCAGGTGCTCCTGAGCAGGGATTTCCATTTCTCTGGCTCCTTCTCGGGGAAAACCCCAACAGCCCAATACAAGAAAACCCAAAATCCCATCCCAAAAGTAGGACACCAAGCCCTGCTCAATACAACCTCAGTCTGAGGCTCGCTAATTACCCGGTAATAGTATTTATATGCTGCCGGCACGCTCGGAAATGCAGCTCCCAATAACCGAGGTCAGCATCAATATTAATGTCCCGGCTCGACTCTCCATACGCAGGGACCAACGAGAGACAAAAAAACCATCACAGCAAAGCGGAAAGAGGGGCAGAAAATGCATTTTAAAAGTATTTTTCTGCGTTGGGGCAGGAAGGGAGTGCTCGAGATTAAATGAGGGGAGCAGCAATAAGAGCAAATACAAGTTCCCGTCTCTGAGGCTTAAACCTTCCAGCAGCGCAAAATTTTTCACCATCTGTAAGCCCTTCCTCAAACTTTGAGTTTCCCCACAGGTAGGAACAGGCCAAAAAACCTCTTCTTTTCTTGTGATGGGGATAGATTTCTAAAACTCAGGGCCTTCCCCTAACCAGTTACTCTAAGACGATCGGCTTCAAATATTCACCCCTGCAAAATTCAGTCCTCTTTTGGTTGTTCACACAAAACCCCAGGCTTTGGGTTGGCACAGCTGGAAACAACCTCTGGAAAGCGCTTCTTTTCCAGTGGTAGTTCAACCCCTATGTAACCCCCAGATTCAGTATTATATTGCATGCAAATGTATACAGAATATTTGTAGAAATGCGGCCACGCAGGGCACCGTGTGGGTCGCACACATGTCCCAGCAACACTCCATGATTTGATTAAAAACCGTCTTTTCCGAATAATTTCTATGCAGAGACACTTGTCACACCAGGAGCGTTAGGGCCAAGTTTAAATGGAGTTAATAAACTATTAATAGCCTGCAGTAAGGCTGTGATAGATTTGAGCTGCATGTGATCAGCACCCCTTGGTACAAGGCGTCACTACCAATGTCCGTGCTCGGTGAACATCGGAAAAAATCAGAGGCCTTCCATGAAAAATGCAGTTCCGGGAAATCTGGTATTTCTCATGGAAAGATGCATGTTTTCAGGATTTCCTCCACCAAAATGAAAGCTGGCTGTTTAGGAGCAAGCATGGATGTGGCATTTACTCTGCGGAGCGTCAGATGCGGTGTCAACCTACACCACTGACATGCTAAATGTTGATTAGTCCTGAAAGAAAATCAACGGAAGCCATAAAGTTCATGCCCAAGATTTCAACATCAAGACATTCCCAGATCATCATTTTGCGATGCTTTCTTTCCAATGCAATTTGAGAATTTCCTTATTTTCAGTCGAATTCCGAGCAAGAAAAGGGCAAATTGTGGAAGGAATGTGAAAATAGATGCTCTGCTTCCCCCAGCCACTGTGGTTATGAAGCCTTTAACTGACACATTTTGAGCTGTTATTAAACAACACCAACAAGTAACACTGACCCTTCAGAGAAGAGCCAGCTCTGTACTGGTGACTACAACAGCAGTAGGCAACACATTAACCTTTCAAAGACCCAGCCCTGAGTTAATGACGACAATGGCAAAGAGGAAAATGTTGATCCTACAGAGAAGACCCAGCCCAGCATTGATGACTACGCTGTGCAGAAGCAGGACTCAAGCCAACTGCCTAAAGACTGCCATAAAAATCAAATGCTACGATTAAGTGATTTCAGATATTGCAAGGAATCCCCAGAGACTAATTAGAACCTCGTTTGGCAATTTGGGTGGAAAGCGCACTCTGCAGTTGTAGCCTTGGCCATCAATTCTGGTCAAACTTGAGATCTTCCTAAAGAGCCATTGTGTGACCCAGTGGAAATGGCAATTTTTCATACGGAATTTTTCCCAAAGCTTAAATTGCCTCTTTATTAAATATTTCTTAGTTCTAAATCGTGGAGAGAGGCTGCGAGGTCTATTCCAGGAGGAGCAGCCTGTGAGAAAAAGTCAGAGGGTAAAAACTTCTCAGGGAAAAGAAGTGAGGACTTCCACTCGAGGTGCTGATTGGCACCACCAGAGGACCCAAAGATAAACCCTAAAACAGGAGGGGTTTGTTTTTCTTCACTGGGGTGATGAAAGAAGAACCACGAGAAGGAGTAACACCTTCTTCCACCTCCTCCACCTGCAGATGGTCACCACCTTTTGGGCATTCCAAGCAAAACCCTGACAACCCACCACAAGACCCCTCCCCACCACTTCCAAGACAGATGAGTGAAAGGAGAGTGCCTTCCTCCAACGCCTCCATCAGCATCAGAGAAAACACCTAAATCACCACTCCTTGCAAATCCCTCCCTGCCTTTCCCCTCCCCAGCGGCCGCTTTCCCCAGAGGATCCTCCAAGATGTCCAAAACCTGCTCAAAACCATGACCTGCCGAACAAATAACTGAAATCAAACAAGAAATTGAGTTAATTAATAAAATTGGGAACTACTGAAAGTCAGCACGCCTCACAATCAACGTGCCATAGGCCGCCCGTGCCAGACACGGCTGCTGTAGCAGTGCTCCATGTTGTCCCCCACTGGTTTGCCATGAAATGGGAGCTGCAAGGACTGAGAGAAGTAAGAGTAATTTTGAGGATTGCTGCAGCTTTTCAGCTCTCTGATGAGATATTATTGGCTGATCTCCTACACAGCTGCTCCCTGCTGAATAGACACATCCCACCTCCAATGCCGCTGGCCATCAACCAGCGTGGGAATAAAAGCAAGTTTTGGGTTTTTTTTTTTTTTCAGTTGATGTGAATTATTCGGGGATTTCTTTTGTTTTTGGCTAAGGAATACGTGGTGATTCATCCAAAATTGCATTTAGACAGAAAAATTCCCTCTTTGCTGTCTCATCCCTACCTAAGTGGGCAGCTGTGAGTGGTCCAGTGTGGTGACCACCATCCTACAGCGAAGTGTGTCAGGACTATTTTATACCAAAAACTGGGGAGAAATATATTATTTCTTCAGCAATAAATGCTCCTTTTCCCAAAGTGCTAGTTCAGAATGGAGAAAAACATTCAGTTTTGAAATGCCTCAATGAAATTTAATTTTTGGTTTGAATCAACAGCTTCACTCAGTGCCATTTTAATGCTATTTTATGCTGAAATGTCAATTGGAAACTAACATTTTAAAATGTCAAAACATTTCACGTCTGCAGACGGTGCCGATAGTTTTTTGCTTCCATGTGTCCAAACAGAAAATGCTTTTGGAATTTTACCATGGAAAGAAAAAAAATTTTATATATTTATATATACGTATATAAATCAATATTTTGACTTCTTGGAATGAAAACAAAGTTAAAATACAGTATTTCCTCTTAAGATGCAAACAATATTTTCTGACAAGCTGTAATCACCAAAAAGCAATCTGAGCCAAATGTTTGCTACCACTGTCTGTTATAGCTCCATGGAAAGAGAAGAGCAAGAGATTTTTGATACTGTAGGCTCTCTGAACCCTTTTTCTGCCCATTAT
>VZRQ01000712.1:0-67623 GCA_013397975.1 Machaerirhynchus nigripectus
TTGCATCTAGCAGTAAGTGAAAATAATCCTTTGTGTTGACTCCTCCGTACAAGTCCTTGTAGGTTTCACAGGCTCCTAGCACTCATTTTCTCAGAGCTATCTGTTAAACAAGAGCTAGATTCCCATCTTAGTTACTAAAAATTTAATATTTTACTCCAATTTGTTTGAAATGGAAACCTCATTTTAAAATGGAAGTTTTCCCTTTCACCTAGCTCTTGCACAACCCCTTTTTGTAACAATTTTTGTGGTCCCTGTCAGCTTTGACAAATGTACTCTGGTAAGTGTCCCATGGTGAAGATACTTTTTCAATTCTTTATTCTCTTTCAACAGGAGTGTGTGTGTGTGTGTGACTTTGTTTTAAAGGGAGTCAAAATGCTGAATGCTTGTGCAGTGGGGGGGACCAGTTTGGTGGATGTGATACAAGGCAACTCATACTGCATCAGATAAACACCTGACAGCAGCAACACCTTTTCCTCATGTACAGCCTCTTACTCTTCAGACCAACAGAAGCCTGAGGAAAAAACCCCCACCCTTTTATTATTTGCATGATTCAGTCTCTGTCCTTGTTCCAGTCTCTGAGTGAGATTGCTTTGCTGTCTTATTCTTTAATGCTGAAGGGAAAATGGTTTTGTGTATTTGTACTTCACAAAGTCCCACAGAGTCACCAGATTGATTTAACAGGAGCAGACCAATGTGTCAGGTCTGCAATAAAATACAATCTCTTTGTGTCTGCCCTTTTGTGATCTCTTTCTCTCTCTATTTTTTTTTAATAACAAAGCAGTGTCTTGGTAATGAGAAACCTGACCATAATTTAATGTCCTTGAAATAAGTTTTGATAATAAAAAAAATTGAGTAATATTAAAGATACATGTGGAAAGATTTAAAGATACATTGTGGAAAACATATTTTTTGTAAAGCTATTTTTACTATGTCAGGCTGCATTTCAAGTTTCATGACATTTTCAACCACACGCATTTAAGAAACGAGTTATGAAGACCATTTTTTTTAGTGAAGTGCCTTGTACTATGCAGTACAAAGAACACACTGATGTTTTTCCCCTGTGGTTATAAAAGCAGGCATTGCTAACAGCACCACCAATAGATAAGATTTTCTGATTGTCTGACTTGTTGCAGCTTTGCTGTAGTTAGCCATTTTGGGCCCAGAAATTTCAACAGGGAGCTAGACATATTTTTATGGGAACAGTGTTGGAGGCTGCGGGTGGGGGCAAGAGTTTCTCCATGGGCTTGGAGGGAAAAATACTCTTTCTGCACTTCAAAATATTTCTATGATTATTGGAGGGTGGAGATTTAAAGCTCAGAGCCTTTGGAGCATGGACCCAACATTTCACAAAAGGTTTTCCTAGCACACATGGCTTTAATGACACAGAGAGAATTTGCAGCTCTGTGTGTGTGTATGTCCAAACTCATTCAAGGAAGTATGGAGGCTGTTTCATAAGCTGACTACTCACAGTGATACCCTCTTGCCTTAAAAGCTATGATCAGTCAAAATCCTTGGAGTTCATTAGTTATGTTCTCCCAACAGAGAGGCTGCACAACCCACAGGTGGGATGTAGAGCTCTCCCTGCAGTGGTTTCTCCCAGACATGTCATAAAGCACTGGTGTAGTCAGGGCCCCCTGAAGCTATACTTTGATACTCAGATTTTTGCTTTCCTAAGTGCGTGACTTTGCATTTCAAAGTTCTTTTTGTGTTGTGTTCACCACCTAAAGCAATGCTAGGCAACAGTCAGTGCTGCTCATCACATAATCACTCAGAATCAGGGCTTTTGTCACTTTGGCAGCATTAAATGTCACATAAACTTTGTACTCTTTGCTACAAAAAATACATGCTTACACTCTCTGCAACAGCTCTCTCGTTTCCACAACATATCCTCCCTTCAGTTCACACTTCTTATTCCTCACTACCTTGCTTTGCTGCCACCTTAACTCTGACTTATAAACAGCTTTAAAAGATAGCAGTAGGAAAATGGTTTCTGGTGCCTGTGTAGGTGCAAGAAAAGCAGGGCATTGATGAGTGCATATTCTCAGTCTTTCCATTATCATTAGCCAAGCATGGATATCAGACTGTGGACATAACACCAGGTCACTGTTCAGCCCTTTGGCATCCTGTATATTGTCATCTGCCCCTGCTACAGACCCTAAAAAGAGGAGTCTGAGGGTTACCAGTGAAGTTTGCTGCCTGAGTAGTGCTTACACTGCCTTCTCCAAAAGGTTATTCTTAATTGTGTTTTTAGGCACCACAGCATCAGTCTGCAAGCTAATGATTCCTTCGCTCTCCGGGTCTACTCCTTAAAAATTTGTTCTGATTATTTTTTTCACAGCCAAGAACACGGAAGAAAAATTCTCTGAATTTGCTAAAACTACAGTTCACAGGAAGGCATGACCCCATTTCTCAGCCACCTCAGATTAAAAAACCATACAATTTTTCATTCTCCTCTTTCTTCTCATATGGGGTTAAAGTCACACATAAAGTACTGCTACATAAAGTCTTAAATGAATTAGGCTTTTTCTACCTGGAGACTGGAGTATCTGTCATATCTCTGGAGGTCATTAAATTTGCTAGGTAGCTACAGGACAGTCTGTCTGTACCTTCTTCTTTGAAGGCTTCCCATCGAGAATTCTTCCCACCTAATTGCAGGAAGCAGCATATCCTCCTTATTAAACTCCAAGCACTGAGTACCAAGGCATTTGCAAATTACTTGGTGTCATTAACCTTGAGTTTAGCAAGACTTTAGGCACAGTGGCTTGTACTGTCCCTCTAGCAAATTGGAGAGATTTTGTTTGGAGTGGTGGTGCTAAGTTCTAACTTCAAAGTTTGCCCCACTTTAAGCTATGAATGGGATTTGATCCCTTCCAAACTTACTCACCCCATGATTCTGTGGTATTTTATATGTGCAGGTACGTGTGCATCTGAAGCTGTCAGACTGTTTCTGCCCTGTCATGTTCCACACTTACTGTTGACTGATCACTGGTTACTCAGGGCTTCAGGTTAATGTTTCCATTTAAAGCTGAAGCTTTTATCATCTTTATAATATGCCACAGAATTTATTATAGAAATAGGCAGGAAGGCAAGGCTTATTTATTATCTGTTTTGCTGCAAAACCCATATTAGGAGCATAAATGACAGCAATAAACTAAAGAAAATAACCTGTTCAGACCAGGAGAAAATCTATATCACTAACTCCCTGCATTGAACGGTTGTTCCAAGAATGAAGGATTTCCTTGTTATTAGGAATGTGCCAGGTGAAGAGAAGTTATCAGAAAAGCTGCATTTCCTATTAGCTGCTACAGAATGTTGCACACGTGGCAATGCATATTAATCCCGCTCATGTCCATCAGCTTAATTAAAACCTCCCCATTATTGAAATCTATAACTGGCACGAAAAGGTATAAGGGCTTAGGAAAGAGTGTTCATTTAGGCTGTTCACTGGACAGGTCTCCAGTACTGCTAGATTATTTCTGGTAGGAAGTAAACAATTTCTGTTGGATATCCAGCAATTTGAAAAATATTTGGAGGTTACAACCAAGGCCAATGTTTGTCTGCAAGTGTTAATGAGAAGTTAATAGCATTACTGGATGCTTTGCAGATGCTTTGTCTGGGCTTTTTCTTGTTTCGTTTTTTTTGTTTTTTTTTTTTTTTTACTTTTGGCAATGACACCCTTTTATCATATATATATGTATAGACTAACATGCATGTACAGTACCTCTTTGCACAAAAATTGAAGATAATGTCCACTGACAACACACTTATAATGCAGATATGTTAATATTAATATATTAATATATTTCCCCACTTCTTTCAAGATCTGTCTGGGAAAATCACTTCACCATTTATTGGTGCCATCCTCTTCAAAATTTTAAGAACAAACTGTTAACAAACTTTTTTTCTGTTTTTTTTTTCTTTGTCTTCCCAAATTGCCTGCTTGAGGCACTGTGTTGTTCCAATTTTTTAGTTGAAAACAAATCTTAGGTTCACTGTGCTGTACATTCTAGGAGATCTCTCAAATAGATTCTGCTGTTTGAACAGGTTGAGTTGTGAATGGGTTCAGACTATGAAATTCTGCTCAGTGTGAAATCCACAACTGAATGCAGCAAATTCTTTACTCAAAGTGATTATTGAACAATTTATTTTCTCAATAATAAACAGCAAGAAAATCTCCTAACAGAAAAATAAAGAAGTTAAACAACTTGTCAACATCAAAATTCTTTCAGACCACAGAATATAGTTGAAGTAGTTTGCCCAGTATTTCAGTCTGTATCCATAAAACAGAAGTGCCACTGTTAAGGTAGCTTAATTTCTGACAGAGAAGTTGTGAAACACCTTGATTGTTGAAATTATTTTGGGAAGAGAAGGTTAATTATGAAAGATTATTCCAGCAATTTAAGCACTTCAGTCAAGGTAAAGGGAAGCAAGTCAGGTGTTTGTTTTCAAACAGACAATACAAGTTAAGATGGTAAAAATAAAATTATGGTTGTGATTTGTAGAAAGTTAAAAGAAGACTTCTAAATTTTGGAATTCAGTTTGTGATAAAATCACAGATTCTGGGGAAAATTATTCAAGGAAGTGTGTACTGAAATACCCAGAATCTACTTAAAACAAAGCATTTGAAGGACGTGCCTGAAGTTTGAGAAAGTTAGATGTTGCTTTAATGTTGTGGTATTTATGAAAATAAACCCACAATTTTTCTGCAAATGAGACTGAGGCAGGAAAGCACAACACTGTTGTCAATGTGGGAATCCACTGAAACCATGACTGAAAAATCCAGAGTGGACAAACAACTCACACAATATAATATCTCCATTTGTAAAAGGATCACAACATCACACAGGCATTTACAAGCATCAGCACAGATCTGTAGAGGAAGGAACACACTTCATAGCAGTCAAGAAAAACATCATAGCATCACAGAATCACAGAATATGCTCATTTGGAAGGGGCCCACAAGGAGCATCAAAGCCCAACTCCCAGCCATGCACAGCACCATCCCCAAGAGTCACACCAGGGAGTGTGACTGAGAACATTGTCCAAACACTTCCAGCACTCTGTCAGGTTTGGTGCTGTGACCACTTCCCTGGGGAGCCTGTTCCACTGCCCAACCACTCTCTGTGTGAAGAACCTTTTCCTGATATCCAGCCTTAACCTCCCCTGACTCAGCTGCATGCCATTCCCTTGGATCCTGTCACTGGTTACCACAGAGAAGAGATCAGTGCCTACCCCTCCTCTTCCCCATCCACCTGAAAGCTTATGGAACACAACTGATTTTTCATGCATTTCCATTTAGGTGTACCAGGGACACCAGTATTAGCAAAGACAATTCAGTCTTGGTAGGAGTGAAACTCTGGTCATATAGAGGCTAACTTTTATTATATAATACAGTTGCACCAGTAAGTGATTGGATAAAGAATGATATTGAAATTTATGGAAAAGTTAAAATTTCTAATAGTACCAGAAGTAAAAAAAATGCTTATTATTGAGCTAAAAAGATGCAACTTCTGGATCTCAGAGACTGAATTCGTGCAATGGACAGACAGTTGTCGGCAGCAACTGAAAAGGAACCTAAAGATGCTTCTGGGAAATAAAGGAACTCTCAACAGAATACGAAATAGACAGGAAAGGGTCAAGATGGTCCATGGCTCATCTACCCAAGAAAGTTTCTCTTGCCATAATTTGGGTCACAATAAGAAAAGCCTGTTGCTCTAGGGAGAAAAAGATATTGAAGAACAACTGAATGTATTGTGTTTACAGATCATGTAGAAAGCAAGAAAAACCTTGAAATATTTCATTTGCATACGAATGACCTAAAAATGGCATCTATTGCAATGTCTCTAATGAGAAACTGAAAAGGCAGTAATGCTCTGGGAGGTGACCTTATGAAACTGGGGCATCCATATATGCATGATCATTATCTCTTCATGAAATGATTTCCTTAGGATGCCATTGGGTTGCACTTGGAGCCACAAGTCAATACAAAATATTTGACAGTATAAACAGTACTAAGTTACACACAAATGATGTTAGATATGGGGGGAAAGTGCAAAAAAATCCCATCTGGAGGCCTCAAGTAACTCAGAGACTCTGACATAAACTAAACAAATTAAGATGTAAAGTGTAAAGATACACTCCAGAGGATCCCCATGAGAATGTCTTCCGCAGCAGACTCCTCACATGAGGGAGTTATAAGGAAATTTGCACCTATCAAGCTGCCTGCAGCAGCAGCTTGAGAAGGCTACTAAGACAGGAAGGGTAGGTCACAACCCGGTCTGTATTTAACACTGTGAAATTACCACAGCACCAGTGATTCACTGGAGGTCACATGAACTCTGAAGACAAGATGCCTGTGCTTGTCAGGCAGCTGTCAGAGTCATTTTGGTCTCACAGGTGTCTTGAGACAGATAGAGCAATGCAGCAAGTCCAGTATGGTTTGTGAAATGTGATAAAGGTGGTAAGCAGTCATGCCAATGTGCAGTGAACTCGTCCCAGGTGCAGGCGACCCTGCTGCACCAGATGGACACAAGCAGAGGTGGAATAGGTCTTCTCATCCGAGACAGCTGAGCTCAAGGACCTGAGACAGCAGGAGCTGAAGGGCCTGGCTGTGGCAGAAATGACAGCATGGATATTAAAACTGAGATCCAAGGGTCCATGTGATGTTACAGCACACCTTGGGAGTTAATTGAACCTTGATAGCTGATGGTCTTCGAGATTCTGAATTGCATTAAAAATCACTGATGGTGTGGTTAGAAAGGGGAGTTGTGGGAAAAAAAATGAACTTGCAGGAGGACCTTAAAATAGACACTCGGCAATAAATGATTACTGGTTCCTTTCCTACTTCCATCAATCCAGCCATAATTGGTTTATTACCCCCTCTGTTGTTGTGCTCACAGCTTAGAGTGGAAATGTGAAACAGCACGTTCTTTGTATTTCCTTTAAAAGTGGCAGGAACAGCCTCTTTTCCCTTGCAGGGGATAGGATAAGGTCTCCCACACTGCTTACAGAAACCACATCAATAGGAAGCAAAAGTACGGACAAGAATACAAGGAGGAGGTCGTAAATGTGTTCTCCCCAGTGGCATTTTTGCAACAGGATGATTTCTCTGGCTTCAGATCCCCCGATCATAATAGCAAACCATCTGCTCATGGAAAGAGGACACTTCAAGAAAGGATATTTGGCTTAGTCATCCTGTCACATCACAGCTTTGCAGGGTTTCTTTTATTCTACTAAAGAGGTTTTTATTTTAAATCCTGTTTCTGTATTCTTTAAAGAAACATTTAGATGTTGTTTTTATAGTTTAATCTGGCAATTCTTCTAAAAAGCATCATGTGAGACAAATAATTGAGCATCCTACAGAAGTATAAAGCTAGTAATACCAGCAATTGCAGTAACAATAAAACACAACTGCAGTTAAAATATTATGGAATCAGATACCCCAAAAGACAGTTTAAAGCACACACGGGCTCTTTACAGTAGGAGTATCAGCCACATCTAACACCAGTGACAACCAAGGATGTGTACTGACGTTTATGGGGATGCAGGACTGAGCTCCCTGTGGCAGATCCAACTCCTCAGCAGGATGCAGTCCAAATTATGGACCTGTGTAGGCTAAGTTCATAGGGCCAGCTCCTCCCTGATCCTCTGCTCATGGATGCATACACATGCATGTTACACCGTCCTTCATTTTCTCTCTGACCTTCCCTCTTGCCTCTTCTGGCCTCTTGTCTCTGAGGTTCCAGGGTAATGTGGACAAGTTGGAGGCAGAGGTACAGTCTAGTGGGACAGTATTGTTTCATTTCTCTGCCTTCTGCTGCCTTTCCTACTCCTCCAAGAAAATCCCTCTCTAGTAGATATGGAATATTTGTTTCTGTTACTCTCCAAAGCTTGTCATAAGTTTCAGACTGCAAACAAGGACCTGGTGCTAATGTTCATGTGCCTTTTTGGTGCCTTTTTGGTGCCTTTTTTCCCCTCCCTTGTTGTCATTCCTTCACACTTCCTATCATTCATAGCCCTCTTCTGGCTCAGCTAAGTTTGCTGAAGCAAAATACACGACAATGTTTTTCAGTGTGCATTATGTCTTTCATTCTGATTGAGTTCACATGTGTTTTTAGAGCTACAGGTCAAAAGCTTCATTGCCCCCTGTTGCTTTATAAAGTATTCTTCTAACTAAACAGCACATACCACAGACATGCCTGATCATCCCAGCAAAACATGAAGCTACCCACACCAGATTAAAGATGAAGAAAACAGCACTTGCCTGCACACAGCAATTCTGCGTAAATCCAGAGACAAAATGAAAAGCCTTGCCTCTGCTCAGACATGGGAAAATCTACTGTGAAGTGAAGCTCAGCATGTGAAAACAAGCATTTCTGAAAAAGCAGAAGAGGTTACTGTCCCATCAATTGCTCATATCCTCCTTGAAGCTGCTGGTTACTATCCCTTGTGGAACCTTGTCTTCTGAGGGTCCTTATAACATTACACACTACCCTTTCACCTAAGGGTGGCTTATCCATCCTTTCACCTAAGGATGTATCTGCCCTGAGACACCAAAGAGTATTTATGATCCGCAGCTGTGGAAAACTCCAAGATGAGGTGGATACTACTATGTACCCATCTCTGGGACTCCTCCAAGTGTACGCTCGTGAGGTTTGGGTTTCTCAAACCAACCTCTGCAGAATTGTGCTGGTTTAACAACAGCTACACCATCATTTTTCACCCCCTTCAATTAAAACATCTAAATTCCTATCCATTTATATCTGTCCAATCATATGTTCAACCAATCATATGCTTATTCTCTAAGTGTTTATAAAAAATATCTTCTCCTGTGCTTGAGTATTTTAATAGCCAGGTAACTGAATACAATGTTAACACCTAGCACTTGCTCATTTTACAGACAGAAGTATGGACTGTGCTTTCTCTAGTTAGAAGAGGAACTGAATACAACACTTGTCAGTGCATGAAGCAGTGAAATTTGCTGTGTATTATTTTTTTCTGCCTGAGGTGTGTCTAGGCTTTTTGACAGATTTTAATGCCAGTAGAAACTGCAGCTCCGAAGAAGAACGGTCCCAGCTCCAATGGCTTTATGTTACAGATGTGTTTGTCAAAATAACAAAGTTCTGAATGAGTCCAGCCTCAAGGCTCTGATTCCACTGAGCAGAATTAGGAACTTCTCCATCTAATTCTAATTTCCATCTGATTTTCCATATTAAGCTTTGCTTCAGCCTTGTATTGCTTTTGCTTATTTTGTAGAATATATGACAAGTCAAGTATGTTTTGGTGGAACTGGCGGGAGCAGGAAGGGAAGATTTCAGCCATGAGTTTTTGCTTTGCCATTCAGCATTATGTTGTGACTCCAGACATGCTGACAAATGCAGCAAGCAGGTAGGTGGGTTTCAAAGGTGAGCCAGGGGGCTGGAGAGATGGCAGATATGACTTTGCATGTTAAACATATTGCAGTGGCTGTGCCTGCAAGGTTTCACATGCCCTCCCCTAGAGAACCTGATATTTCTTTTCATACTTTGTGGTATCAGACTTTGAGGAAACACCTGCAATATTAAGGCAGTGTATTTTAAAAGCTGCCTTCGCTCTCATGGGTTTGGAATGATGAAATAATCTGACATTTAAATGGGACTAACACCAAATGCTGATTGTGTGATATCTTGAAGGATTGTGTTTATTGGCAGATGCCCACAAAGGAGAGTTGACAGTTCACCTTAATGTGAGACCACCAGAGGGAATATTCATCAGGTAAAATGAAAGGGATCAAACATGCCTGACAGAAGAGTCTCATGATGGCTTGACACCTTGGATATTTGCATGAGAATCTGCTCACCTTCAGCTTTACTTTTCATTAAATCAAAGTGTACATTGAAAACTCTGCCTTGCCATCTTTGCAATCCCTCTCCATTGACTCTGTGGTCTCCTGTGAGACCATGTTTTGGGAAACTTCTCAGGCTACCTTCCTCTCTAAGGCTGCCTGCTAACTTCTTTCCTGGTGCTCCCTTCTTTGCTGTTCAAAGGACATACAGCTCTGGCAACTCTCAGTTGCTCAGGGCCTGCTCAGCTGATCAATGACCCACGTGCCATCGGGTTCGGCACCTGAATATTAACTGATTTTTTTTTGTCAGGGAAAGCTGGAAATACAAGAACAGGAAATTCTCCAAGTCTTACAACTAGATCTAAACATTGCTACCTTCTCTTCCATCCTTTGACCTTACTTGTTTGTGTTTATGACTGCTGACACCAGTGAACTCTTTGATTGCCTTTTCTTTGCCTCTGAATAATCAATAACAGGACTCAGGAGCTCAACACTTCCTTGCTCAATTTCAATTTTTGAAAAAAACTTTCATAAAAGAATAGGAAGGTCCTTGCTGAGCCAAATCCAGCAAATCCAATATCCTGTCTCTGGCAGCGGCTAAAGATGGACAGCCAAGAGTAGTACAATTGGTATATTCACAGAGTACTCTCAGTGTCTAGTAAAGGGCTTCCTGTGTTTGCTTTTTTCCTGAAAGGTATTTTTCTGTCCCAAACGATATCTCTTCTCTAATGACAATTAGGTCATAACTCTCCAATCTATGGATGAAAAAAAAGAGAATGAACTAAAGTGATGGGAATTTTGAAGACTATTTTACCTTAGGTGTCCAGATAGCCTGCCTGGGAATAGATTGCAAGTTTTAGCTTTCTTCTATCACAACACTTCTTACTAAAACAGAAGAGAGCCAGCCATCTTCAGTGCTGTCCTGGCTTTGTTATGAAAAGGGGAAGGGGAAACTACCATGATTACCTTTGCTCTGGTTTTGCCTTTTCAGCATATTTTAGTATTGCCACATTCAATAGCTAATCATTTGTTTCTCTGAAATACTCTTTTGAGACTCTTTGGATCTTGTAGGAGAATTTTCCACTGGAAAAAATAACAAAAGGCATTTCTGTGGGAGTGGTTAAGCCTACTATTATCTTGAGATGAACCAGGATCCCAAATTTTGTAGTATTAAGTTCTTTCAGTCGCTCCTCCTTCATGTCTCAAATCAGGTACCATCCTATGAGTAACACCATGTGTGCTCCAGACATATTTCACTGCTATCCAGGAAAATTTTACATTTACTCCTCAGACACTAGTGAATCCTGCAAGAGCACTGCACTCCCATGTGGTGCTTAAACAACAAGGCTTAAAACCTTCTTAGAAAGAAATCAGGATCTTCATGATCACATTAGTTACATTGCATATATAAGAGATAATTCTGCAAGTCATCCTTGGAGCTGAGAGCTGCTGAGCAGATTTTACAGTGTGACAGTGACCTCAGAACCCAGTGGTAGCAGATCTCCTTGAGCTACCTGAGAACCCTGATATTGCTCAGCACTCTGGTGTTGAACATTTACAAGTACAAACTATGACTTTTCAGAACACTTGCTTGTTTCCCATTAGGTTGACATTTCCTTTTTAGATTCACTTCCAAGCCTGAGGCATGTGGGCTTTCTAAGGTGAAAAAGGGTTGAATAAAAGCTGGTGATTGATTGTAAGAAAACAATTTGCAAGGAAAGGCTAAACAACAGCATGTCACTTCATCTAGAAGCACTTGCCACTTGAAAGCTCAGCACCTGCCATTCTGTGACATTCTGCGACATTCTGCAGCAGTCTGTTTCGATCTCCTGATATTGGCAGGTGTTTGGTGGAACTCAGTGTAAAGTAAAAGGGTTAAAAGGGGTATTAAAAAAAAGGGGTATCTCAGTTTACCAAAATATGACATATTTAAGAATCCCTTAGAATTTATTATACTTAGCTGTCTAGAGTGCTAGAGGGAAATGCTGACTATGAAGAGGTCATGAGGACTACGGTAACTTCTAAAAGGTATAGTACATCCCTTATTCCAGTGCTCTTTATTTTTGTAGCTGTCTTTATTTCTGGGAATGCAATAAAGTGTATTTTCTAAGAATTCCACTGTGTCAGACTAAAAAACACTGTTGCAGTAACTCAACACACTTTCTGTGCAGCACCAAAACAGGTGAAGATAGAAACAGGCAGTCATTTAAAAAAAAATCTATTCTTCTAAAACAGAATGTCTCATCCATAAAACCCTTTGGGTTTAGGAAAAAATCAACAACCCACAACACCCACAAAGCTTAATTCAGCCTATTAGTAGAAGCAATTCACTGAAGCCTTCCAGAACACTGGAGGGTTACAGTGCTTGGTTGAGAGAAGCAATGTGGTACAGTTGCCCCCTCTTACACAGGGCATATGCACAACCTTCCCTTAGAACCCAGACATGAATATCCTCCCCACAGGTCAACCCTCTGACTCAGGATTTCTCTCTGTTTCCTGATCCGCAGGGAGCAATTAAATACTCCTCTCCCTTGGCCCTGGAAAAACCACTGATTCTGCAAAGTAAACAACCTCCAGACTGGGAAACCACAGGAAGCCCTTTATAACACTTAAGCATTCTTATGTGACCATTTAACCCTTTAGACAGGCAACCAAGAAATTATTTTGCTGACCAAATGACCAAATTGAAACCCTGCATCCCTCAGTGAAGGACATGTACTCTTCCATCCAGTGCTATCGAGTTTTTAACACTGCAAAGTGATACAATTTGGTACCAATTTGTTTCAGGTAGTAACAGCCGGACCACAACAACGACAGAACATTTCTCCTGGAGGAAAATTTCTAGCAACATTGAGCATCTGCTCTCTGAGTCAAAAGTTGTTCAGGAAAGCTACACAGCTATACTGATGTGATAACATATTTTAAATAACATATATACACACAGCTCAAGGGGGCTTTCTTAGCTCGGGTGGTTGTCACCGGAGTAATTATCCAATTTTCAGACTAGCACTAGCGAGTGGGGTGATAGAGCATCTGTCTGCCTCAGCTGTAGAGACAAGACCTATGTGGTCGAAGTTTGTTAAGAAAGCAGTTTATTCACTGAAGAAACAAAAGATTGACTGAAATTACTTGTATTTATCTGATGAAGCATCTTGCCAAAAAAAGAATGAGGAAAAAAATCAAGCAAATGCACAAAACGGAATTGTTTTCAAGTTTTGTTTTGATATCTAACTTCAGTATGATATGAAAAGGGAGAAAGAAACATTCAAAAATGACATGAAACCTTTTGCAAGTCAAAGAATGAACTGGATGTTTTCTGGTTTGTTTTGATCCACAACAATTGCTTTTCCAACTGTAATACTGGGACAACGACTTACAAAATCAATTTGTTCATCTCTAGCCATTAAGTGTGTAATGAAGCATTCAGTGTGGTTCGTGGCTACATTGAATAAACAACTTTTTTCATTAACATTTTTGGCCTGAGAACTCATGAACACCCAATAGTACTCCTTGTTGTGCAGCTTATGAGAGCTGCAGTATGAATCCCAGTCAAAATTCAAGACAATATTGTATTTTTACTGAGCATTTTAAGTATTTCTTTATGGCAGAATCTGAACAAAACAATCTGGGCAAGGTGATCTAATGATATACATGTCTTTTCGGCTGGAGGAATATTTGTTGGATTGTGCTGAACTATCTTTCCCAAACTAATAGGAAAAAAAGAGGTACAAACACATGTAGCAGGAAAAAAATTCTGCATCATCCTGCCAGCCACGTGGTTTTGCTGCATTATGTAGATGTCTCCCATATTAAGCTGTTGCAGGCATCCTATTGTCACCTTGAGGATGAATTTTAATTAGGCACAGTATAGAATAGTGTTAATAATTAAACTCATGGCCCATATTTTACACGGAAAAGGTGATATGTACAGCATACAATTATAATTTGATTTCCAGATCACCTTCTCCATAATAGCACAGAGGGTCTTAGACTGGACCCACAATCCATCTAGTCTGGTATTCTGTGATATGATCTCTCAGTTACTGATTTCAGTAATGATACTGAAAATACAGCTATTATTCACGACTGTATAGCTGATATATATTCAAAATCTGTCCAGAAACCAGAAACCCTCAGCACAATTCAGGTATATTACTTCAATGCATGTTAGAGGATAAGTGCTGTTCTTGCTGTTTAACACAGGAGCTGTGAAGTTCTAGTGCTAAGACATGCCTAACTGAAAACCTTGGAAAGGCCTATCCTTCCTTTTAGTTTCAGTATGTAAATAAAGCATTCAAAAAGACTTGGCCCATACAAAGTGAGCATGAATAGAAATTGAACAGAAAATACTTCTCTAAAACCAGTCTGGAAACAGGTGAAAATGCAGCCTGGGTACAACAGAGGGGGCAGAACCGGGGTCAGGTGTTGGTGGTTGACCCAAATCTTTTGGCTGAGGGTCAAAATAAACACCCCTTCCAAGTTATTTCCTGCCCCCTCTCATGACAAAGTTAAAGTCCTTCAAGCTTATTTGTAAATATCTACTGGAAATTGTTTTTGCCTGGCCAAGAAGTGGAGGCAGATCCTCCTATCTAAACTAAAAAAAAACCAACCAACCAACCAACCAACCAACCAACCAACCAACCAACCAACCAAAAAAACCTCTCTTTATGCCATACATCCAGCCAGAAAGAGACCACTCTGAAATCTGAGAAGACTGCAGGTCTGGGGAAGACTAAACTCTGGATTTATTTTAAGACATTATCTCCTACTGGAGAATCCATTCTCATGTGGGTTCCAAATTGTTGGAAGAAAAATGTATATTGTGTGTCATGTAGCATCAATAGAGATCCCAGAAGACTACAAGATCCACCCTTGTATTTGTTCTATGGCTGAAAGCATGGACTTTATGTGACCAAATGCCACATCTGTTTCTCATTCAGAAATGTAATAAAGGCAACTTCATTTTGCTCATGTGACAGGGACATACTGAGTCACGCAAGGGGAGAGGGAGATAGCAGAACCCAGGGAAATGGAAAGCTAATGGAGAAATTTTCAGAATATTTCTATTCCTTTTCCTCTCATTCCTCTAGGACAGCTATAGCATGGGTTGGTCTGAAGTTGGAGTTGTTCCTGATTGCATGCTTTTGTTTTATTATCCAGTAGTCTGTGTTATCTGGACAAACTAACTTTGAAATGTACTGATATTCTTAAATTGATCAAAATTTTGAAATGCTTAGATTTGCTTGGTTGAACTGATTTGAGCAATCTCATAATCCCATTGGCAAATAGCCTTGATTGGAAATAAATTCAAATCTGCTCTTAAAAATCCATCATTCTCTGTTGATACCAGAAATCACCTGCCCGGACATGTGCAAATAAGGGATAAAGTTTTGCTTTAGTAACAATA
This sequence comes from Machaerirhynchus nigripectus, assembly GCA_013397975.1. Classification (NCBI taxonomy): domain Eukaryota; kingdom Metazoa; phylum Chordata; class Aves; order Passeriformes; family Dicruridae; genus Machaerirhynchus; species Machaerirhynchus nigripectus. The sequence goes on from VZRQ01000712.1 coordinate 15,231, forward strand.
TTAACACACAACTTTGAATTAATTGGGTTGGTTATTATCACTTGAAAATTGTACCATCCCCTGTTGAGTTCAATTTCTGATATAATGAATATATATCTGAGCACCTTCATTTTCTTTCTTGTCACGGCTGTTTTGCTTGAAACTATTTTGCCTGGGACATGTAATACATTCATAATAACTTTACGGTCTCTATTTAACTTAAGATTCAAAGATCTAAAAATGCCGAGGAAAAAATACAACCGAGGCACTACCTAGGTACATTATTTGAGCATACGTAGTTTATAAACCAGTATTCTCAAGGACAACTCAATGACGAAGATTTTCTTCAAAACTCACTAGAAGAAGGATGACACATGCCCAGGACAGCACAATATATTTGGTATTTAGAAAAATAATTTGACTTGTAAAAGGGAAGGAAATGAGTCAACAAGTCTAAGAGTACCAAAGTCATGCCTACACCTCATCACAGAGTGCATCCCTCGACTATGCATGGCCTAATTTAGTAATGCCACTTCTGTGTGGATGTGCCACACCACACCTGAAGCAGCACTACTTCCTTCACATCAGTCTCATTTAGCTCACAACTGGGTCTTAAGCTGATTATCTCACACATTTTTTGACCCCTCTCTTGCAGTATGGATAAGCTGTACTGTGTACCTCTCCTGACTCAGTCTCCAGTTTTAAATGAGTTGTTTGTCTCTCGTGCCATCTGAAGTTCCTTAGGCTGTGTCCTGCACAGGCATAGGAAGACCTCCTGATGGGAGAAGTGCTGAGCGCTTTCACTCTGCATCATTATTTTCTGAATTAGTAGGCATAGTTTGCTCTGTGTCAGTTCAGTCACCTTCATGCTGGAATAATGGGGATTTTAATTACATGATGTTAAACCTCTCTCTCTGATGTAGCCATGTATTGGAAGGCTCATCATCAATTCAGCAGTCGATTGAGGAAACCTTGGATAATGAGAGTTTATTAACCCAGGTTAATGAGCCTCAGGCAAAAATGAGGGACTTTGCCCAGCTGAAGAGGAGCACGGAACACAAACAAGGCTACATGGGCAGAACTCAGCCCTCTTGAGATCTTCCCAGGAAATGACAGAGCATTTGGTAGAAATACCAGCAACTGGATGCTGAAAGCAGAACATCTGTGTTCTCAGGAGCTACTTCTTTTAATCGTGTCCTCCAGACCTCTGAGGAGAGGCAGTTATTCCAGCAAGTGCACTGGCAAACAGGGAAGAGAATGGCTCAGAGGAGCAGCAAGCAAGATGAGTGTCTCTCAAGAAGTCCCTTAGACTCTTCCTTCAGGGTCTCCCTGAGGGAGATCTTTCTGTTGTCCACCCTGGAACTGGTAACATCTGTGCTTCCAGGACAGACTCCTCTTAGTCCCTGGATCTCATACCCTGTCCAGAGAGGTGCTAAAATTGTGGAACTAAACGTAAGCAACAACCTACTGCCTCCCCTGGGAGTCTTCTGATAAAACAATGTCCCTCTCACATGAATTCACACAGGTACAAGTTCCCGCGGAATGACTTACCAGGGACAGGGAAAAGGGGGAAATCCCATGACATCTGGAACAACTATCAGCTGTACAACTTTAGCCTCTCATGCACGTCTCCTGTCCTGCTGTTCTGCCCTGCCTTGGCAGGACATCAGTAGGTAAGGAGGTGAGAAACAAAGCATCATTGCAACAGAAAGAGCATTTATTTAATTACAGCTACTCACTCTTCATAAAAGAGTATGGATTTTTCTGGTTTTGTTTTTTTCTGCCCTTTTTTGAATAGATGTGTATGCAGCTGAAATAACAATAATATTATTTCAGAAGTCATTTGCTTATTTGCAAGTTGCAAGTAACTGTCAATCACAGCTAGAAAGAAAGACAGATGTTAGCCAACAGAGGAAAAATGCATGAACTTCAGTGATGAGAAATACTACTCTTTCCTGTAATAAATGCATTAACCATTGAACTTATAAATTAGTATCTACAGTTCAAAAAGATGACAACACACATTAGCAATAACTTCCTGGATTCACATTTTTGTGTCCAGTCCCTGTACTATAAAGTCTGAGAAGGGCAAGTAGTTCAAAATTACTTACTAGGCTGAAATTCTTGGTTATGAAGTCAGCAAAAGATTTGCCCTTGTTGTCAGTTCTGGGAATTCGTGTATGCGCTACATTTACTTGTCAGCTCTTGCTGTTGGCAAAATTCAAATGGATACAAATTCTTTAAGCTAGTGGATGGAAGACAAAATGGCCCAAGAGAAAACTACTCTTGGTTTTATGAATTTAAGAAAAAGGGAGTTTCTATTTCATATTTTTGCATCTATTGCAAAATATAACCCATGAATCAAAGTATCTTACCTCCTTCCCTGTAGGGTGTCTTATCAATATTCAAAGACGGAAAAAAGGACTGCATAAAATATCAAGCGCTATGAAGTACCTGAAACTTTGGAAATTAAAATTGCTGGTAAATGACTGAATGAATTGTATATGGCCTAAAGAAAGTTGGGTGCACGTTATTTTTATTATTCTTAGTTTCAGTGTATGTAAAATTGTGATTCAATGAAAATAATGGCAGCTATGCCAAAAATGTGTCTGAGACATTTGAAAAAGTTTATTGCAAAGTCAGCTGTAAAATTTCCACTGTGCTGCTTCTTCAGAAGGCAAAATCTTGCAGTTCTTGTTAAAGACCTCTACTGAACAAAACACACACACACACACACACACATACATACATAGAAACGGTTCACACGTGTTTTCCAAAATTAGAAACTTATTCACTGGGGAAAAAACCAGTTATACAGTTTGTCACAGAGTTGATGGCAAACAGAAGCTCTGCACATCCATGGATAAAACCTTGCCTGCACAGGGAAGTTCTCTTTGTGCAATTTTCCCCATAACATTAATGCAAATACTGCTATGACAAGAATGCACCAGTGTATTTGTGAGGATGTGCCACTTTGAGATGACAGCAGGTCCCACAGGGCCTTTGGGCTCCTGGAGAGCATGAACTGAGGTGGCTGATCCATGATCCTGACAGTCCCACAGCAATTCCAGCAACACAGAGAGAGGTCTGCGAGGAGCTCACTGGAGCTGCAGCAGAACATCAGTGCTGCAAGAGACCTCCATCGAGCCACCATCACCTCATGTATATGCATATGCATATGTATGGATATATGTTTGTATTTATAAAAATATCTGAACAGACTGGTGTTTGTACCTCAATTACTGCTGTCAGGAAGGTGGCTACTGCGGAACTGTGCCATTTCAGGAGTTGTGTAGGAGTGTTTAGAAATGCACAGGGGATTAGTACTAGATTTGCAGTGAAGAGCTCCTGCAGCCAGGACCATGACTGCAAAAGGGGTCTTGCGTTTTACCCCTCACAATCTTAATCCAGAAGGTAGAAAATTTAATTGCTCTCCAGTGCTGTAAGGCATGTCAGAAGCTTTACATCTTTTTTGCCTGTGTAGCAACCATCTTTTCTACGGTCTGGGGTATGTGTGCATGTTGTAAAGTAATTTTCTAGCTCTCCGTGAAAAGACCCCAGCAGCAAGTACTGCTTGGAGGGTGGGAGGGAGAGGGACTTCAGAGGTTTGAATCAGAGGATATAAAGAGCAAAATAAATACAGTAACACAAGGACTATTTTCTAGGTCTAGATTAAAATAGTCACTCATGGCTTCAAATCTTCTGGTGAACTTTCAGAAATGTACCTGCACCATAGTATTGACAATTCAATTTATAAAATTCAAAGGTAGACAAAGAGCTAAGGGTATTGATTAAACTATGAACCGGTATACTGTTCCTATTTTTTATAGCCGTAGCTACAAAAAACACGTGGCAGATTAAAGTTTTAATCTGTTTGTTACCACTACCTGGAGACGGCTCCAGATCAGGAGGTGAGAAACACTAATAATTCAGTAATACAGACACATATGCAACCAATCATTAGGGGGTTTGAGACTTTAAAGCAGAAATCCTTTCAATCTCAGTAGGCAAAAGGGAAAATACAAAGAAATACCAGTTCCTTAGTATCTACGTTATGTTAAGAAGCTTATGGATTTGTGGGCTTTTTAACTCTAGGAGGCTGACTGGCAGGGAGTGGGGTACTGCAGCAGAGAGGCACGCACGCAGTTGTCCTCAGAACTTGTTCTTGAGCTGACACTGCTTTCAACTCCAATTAGCTTACTCAAAATCATAGCCCTGACCTTTTTTTCAAAGAACTGTTATGTCTGAATACACACAAACTGTACTAGAAAAAAATTGATGATTCAGTGAAATATGGTCCTGTGGGCTTTTGGTACTAGAAAGACACTCCCAGGAGTGGTGGAGGCCAGCTGGTGCTGAGCACTGTTGCCAGAAGAAGATCTGGGGAGTGAGAAAAGCCCCCCTAACTGTTCATAAGGATGCTAGCTACTTAAAATACTGATGGTATTTTCTTTTGGATTTAGTATTAAGATCCTTCTGTCTTCACATGCTAATTGAGAGAGTGATAAGGGGAGGGTAACCTCCACACCCCCACTCCTGTTTTAAACAACTCTCTTTTCCATGTTTAAGCCTATCAGCAAGGTCTAGATATAGATTTTGTGCAGTATTATGAAATATTAAAGCTGACTAAATGCTTAATTGCACTTGCAGATTTCTTGTAGACCACCTGACAGGCCCTAGTGGCCCTGGTGGTATGGAAAAAGGCAGGTTCTTTGCTGAAGGGTGTGATGTGTGCTCCCTGTTTCAAACCAGGATCACTGCAAGAACACCTGAGTGATGTGCCATAGGTGTCCCCATGCAACCTCTTTAGCTTTGTCTATCCCTCTTGGCCTAACAATCTTGGAGACCCCTTCCATTGAACGACAGCCCATGGCTCTTACCACTCCAAATCCTGGTTATTTCTAATTCCACATATCCATCCTGGATCAGAGTTTCACAAAACTTCACAGTGCATACCAGCCCAACCATCCTCTTTGACCCAAAAAGGTATCTAGAGAACCACCTAACTCTGAGTCTCCTCAGTTCTTCCAGCCTTCTGCTCCAAACTTCCTTCTGCCTCAACCCCCCAACTTCCCTGCTCTTCCATCCCAGGCTTTCCACTGCCATCCCTCAGCGCTCCGCGCTCAGGAACCCCAAATGCTGATCTCCTGGCAGAAATGGCTGCTCAGCTCTCCATCTTTGGACCCTTCACCTCTGCTTGAACCATCTGCCAACATCTGTACCCATTGCAATGAGCTTCCATGGAACTTTGAGCCCACCTTGCTCCACCAAGGTACCTCCTCTCCCACCACTCTCCCAGAGGGAATGACCCAGCTCCTGCATCTCACAGGGATTTCTAAAACCTCATACAGGCTACAATTCCCAGAAATGTACTTTAAAAGAATGCAAAGAACAAAAAGTAAGATCTATTTTAGGAAAACCAGATGCATTTAGACCCTGTATTTCCTTACTTTTACTCTACAATTAGATCTGGATCTTCCTTTTTTATACAATTTGGAAAATAAAGCTGGAGAAAATGCACATGTAATTTTTTTTCTTCCCCCCGCCCCTTGCCTCTGACAACAAAGAGAGCACTTTTTTGGGTTTATTTTTCTCTCTTTAGCCCTGTATTTGTGAAGAAGGTGGGGGAGGTGAAAGGCAACTAACACCTAAAGAATTAGAGGTTACTTGTTCTTCTTTGTAAATAATTGCCATGCCATTGACTGAGTGCCCTGAAGCCCAGCTGCCTGCTGACAGACTGCCGTGTCAGCAAAAATCTCCCTTGTTTTGCAGGATGCTTTAAAGTCATGATGGTTGGAATACAAGGCAGAGTACAAAAACTCACTACCAGCTCTTGATAGCACACAGTTGCTTTTCAAATAAAAACATTTTTTTTTCTTTCCACTTATGTCGCGGTGGTCCTGGATGGTGAAACACCACGACCTTCCCAAAAGCGCCTCTAAGGAGGCCTCTCGGTGCAGCCAGCACACTGCACACACACGTACACACACACCGGATAGCTGGGNTAACAGAACAGAGCATTCTGGGGGAAGCTTTTCAGTCAACAGAGCTTCTGTGGGAAGCTGAAAGGAACCTAGGACTTATCCCACCATAGGACTCCTTTCGTTCCTTGTCCAGCAGGCCCACCGGCCTCCACACACTTACACCAGGGATGTTACTTCAGTGATACTTGCTTATCCATTCTTCCTTTCTCATGGAGGATGCAGAGTTCTCACTGAATCATTCTTTTCTTCCCATTGACACCTATCATTGCAATCAGAATGCAGCCTATTTGATTAACCACTTTGTTAAACCTGTTCTCACCTTTGAAAAAGACACTTTGCTCTCCTCCATTTATAGCACACTAAGGCACTGTGAAGATACAGTTATGGATCAACATCTTATTGATCCTTTTTTTTTGCAATAAAATAGCTGTGTGAGGAAGTACAAGGACCTCACAGGTAACAAAACCCTGCTAGGTGCCTCATTTAGACCTTTTCCTATTTGAAAACTCCTTGTTCTGGTACAGGAACATGTGTGCTTCCTCGTAGGTTGCACATGTTAATTTTCCTCCTAGCTTCACATTACTGCCAGTGTTAAAGACTTGAAAAAAAAAAACAGGATACAACAGAGTTTACGGCAGTAGAAGTATGTTGTGCATTTGAAAAGTTACTGAGTGGAACTGATCAAGTAGCAGATCTTGTTTTCCAGCCATGCAGAGCTTTAAAGGCTAGAACAAAGCAAGATGGAAGCCTGGTCTGGACTATTGTTCAGCAAAGGTCACTGAATTTTCAGCAAGTGATCACTGCAAACTGCCCAGTAAATCCAGCTGGGGATATCACACAACTTCAAGGAAGCCTGAAAGCCCTCACTAGCATAGCTCAGATGGTGGAGGATCTGCTGCACTCTAGACAAGATACTGTAGTGGCTGATAGCACACATCACTCTTTTCTGGTCAGAACCAGTCTTTCAACAGGAAGAGTAAGGGCTCTCTAATATCACTGGAACAATTTTCTGAATCTATGGTCTCCATATCAAATGATGCTCATTTTTTAATGAACAAGACCAGGGTTGTTTTTCCAGCTAAATCAGCAGTAATCTGGGGCTCTTCCTTGTTCAATCATCCCCATTTCGTGGGAGTTCAGAAGGTGTGCAAGTGACAGCAAGATCAATCTGACCTCATTCTTCAGTGCTAGTGTGAACAAATGGCAACATAGCATTTCATGCTCAAGGTAAGCCTAGTTCCTCTGATGTAAAGAGGAAAAAAATGATTTCTTAAATATTAACTTTTCACTCTGAGAGAAAAAAAACACCACATTGTCACTGTGCAAAAGTAAGCATTGAGGGTCTCTGTACATCTTGTACAACAACGAGACTCCTTTTGACTACACAGAAAGGAGGACGTCTTTTGAAATTAACTACTTTAGCTGAAAATAAACAGCATTTCCAATGAGAAAAGACACTGATGTGAATTTGATCACAAAACCTCGCTTAGGGCAATGGATGCTTTGTGTTATTTGGCCAAGAGAGGTTGTGCCTCTCCATCTGTGTCTCCTCCTCCATCCAGCTGAACCACAACCCCATTGCCATCACAATCACATCCAATGCAGTTGTCTTTTCTGTAAGGCCAGCAGCCAGCTCACAAGTGGGCCTTGCAAGGGAGGGAGGATGTATGCAAAACACATTCTGTGGAGACACACTTACAAATCAGCACTGGCACTGAACTTTGTGATTTTCAAAGATTCTCTAAAGACTGTGCATTAAGTTCCTGTGATATGCCATGAAAGCTTGGCTTCTAATCAGAGGGGGAGAAAATGTTTCCAGTCTTCATGGCACCCAACAAAATCTTGAAGACATTAGCTGCAAGCACCTCAAAGACTCAAAACCTAGACTGCAAATGCAAAGTAAAGGTTTTAAATATTTTCCTTGCACTTCCATAACTATAAAAAAAAAATCATGGCACTAAGGAGATAAAAGAGAGGAGGTGTGTGGAGTTTTTGGATGTTTTCAGATGGAGACAGTAAGCATACTATGGAGCAGTTGCCTTGACTGACAGTCTCTTGCCCACCTGGAGCAGAGGACCTGCTGTGAGCTTTCCACACATTCCTCAAAGAAAGCCAGGTAGAACGCAGCAGTAGCAGGAGGACTCTGGATGAAACTCTCTCCCCTTTGATTCCTGTGGTTTGTGCAGAACTCCTGCAAGGTTGAAAAGCACTGGGGAAGACTGTGGTTTTCTATCAGAGCACAGCTGAGGAATTCAGGGGTCTTTTGCTGTTCCTGGTTTTTGGTCACTGGAGTAATAGTGCTGCAGTCCACCTTTCATACCGTGGTCACAGTCACTGGTTTCCCTGACACCAGGTCACAGTGTTTGTGTGTGGTTGCTAAAGAGGGTGGAGAAAAAGGCTCTATGGTTCTCCCATCCCCACCCTTCCCATCTGCAGTGTTCACTGCAGCATTACAAGAGCAAAACCAGACTTTCAGCTCAGCAGCTCCTGCCCCCACCCACTTTGGTGGGTGGGACCAGCCACCCACCAGGCCTTCACTCTGCCCTCTGCAAAAGAGTTGATGGTGCCTCTTTGGAGCAGGTGATAAATCAGTGGAGATGACTGAATGCTCCATGCTTTTGATCCACCAAACTCTGCCGTGGTCATGCTTAGATAAGCCCAGGGAGAAATACTGTCAGTTTTCCAACGAATTTCAGAATTTACTACATTTTTACTAGCATCTTGTTTGCTTGAATATGCTTATTTTTATCCCTCAAGCAAATATTTCTGCCTCCTGTGAACCTTTTATGTAAATCAACAGAGGCATTTGGCAAGCCATATCAAAACTTCAGCTTTACATATCACTGAAGCAGAAAATAAATGGAAATAATTACTGATGCCTCCAAGTACAGATTTGTTTCAAAATGAAAAGTGTAGCTTAGAGAGGGTGGGCAGTATATATCTAATGATTTCCTGTTAGCTTACATAGCATTGGATCAGTCGTTTTTATTTCATTTCAGGATGTGTTTTTTCCCTCTTTTGGGGGAGATCAGGGGGAGATAGGGGCTGTTTGTTTGCTCATTTCATCCATATTGAACAGAATCACATCTTCAGTTATTTAATAAACTACTTCCCAACAGGAAGCTTATGTTGAGTGTGTTGCTGTGGAACTCATTCACATCATTCTGACACTGAACAAAAAAACCCCCAACTAACCAACAAAAAAAGTGTCCAAAACCCAACCAAAAAGGAAAAGAGATATGGCATTAGCCATTCTGCTGCACAAAATCTCCCATCATGGAAGTATAACAGTACTCCAGTTTGTAAAGCTCTGCTGTGCTTTGATGATTGGAGAAATGCAGGGGGAAAGTCAGCTCATGACTGAAAGTACGAAAAGGTAGATAAAAAGAAAAAGACAAGTAATTTTCAAGTTGGCGGCTTGCTGCATTTATAATGTACAAACAGCATTTTGAATTTTTTAAAGGATGCAAGATCTGCTTCACATGCAACAACAGCTGAATGGCAAAGAAATCAGAAGGGTTGAAAATCTTCACCTATGTCACATCTTCCAAAGCTGTCCCTACTGAGGTGACAGGTTTCTCAAAAGGATGTAATCTACGCAGAAATCAACAGATGTTTCATCGTTAGCAAAATGTTCCTGCTGAGAGTTATTTCACATCTTCTTTTAGTGTGCCAACCAGCTCAGATCAAAGAGGCCTGCCTTGAAAACACAGCCTCCAGGGTCTGGGGATAGGTGGCATGAAGCTACTCTCTGGGCTTGGACACCACCTCCCAAATACACAAAACAAAGGAGACAACGATTTTTGCCTGTGGTTACCACAATCATGTTAGTTGTGCTGGTGACATAATTGAGCATTCACTTCGCTGAAATTCTTGATTGCTTGCCCCTGTTTATGCCAGAGGCACAGATATTTACTGACCAGCCCAGGGCAATTTGAGTAGACCCAGATCTGAGATACTGCTCGGAGGGGAAACAGCAGCCTGACAACTAACTGCTTGGAAGTGCCTTTAATTAATGTATTTATTTTCAACAATGTGAATGTCCAATGAAACACTCTGCTGTTAAAAGCTAATTTCTGAAATCATGTTCTGATACTATTACAGAATTTGTACTATGTAAAATTTCCAATTAAAAAACAAAAAATCATCAAAGAGGACTAATTTGCAAAATGTCCTATAAGCTGCAAGCTTATTTCCTGACTTTTTGTCTAAACCTGGCATCTTACAGATGTACTTTCTGCATTAGCTTCAAAGAAAAGGAATCCACTACTACAAAGTGTTGTTTTTTTTCTCTTTTTTTTTCCCCCAATGTACACACACAAAGCTGGGCAGTCCTTAGAGGTAGATACCAAATAAATTTACTCAAGCTAATAGCAACGTTCACTTATTTTGTTAGTTTAACAAACATTCCGGAGCTAATTTGCCTAGAATAACTTTGCAAAATAAACAAGATCAAAGTAGTGCAAGCAGTTGAAGTAAAATACTTCAAACATTTGAATTAATTTTATCACAGATGGTAGGAATTTACCAGTAAGGTTATTTATACATTCTCAGGCAATGCTGTTCAGGCATAACTTATCACTGGAACAGAGACAAATATAAGTTATTTTCATTGTCTTTTAAGACAGTTCAAATGGAATTTATTTGCCTTCCTCACTTAGCAAACTGGATAAGGGGTCTAGCTCTTTAAATGCTGTTGTTCCAGTTTCAGAGTAGAGAGGCTGTAAAATGGGGATGCTTCATTAAAATACCATAGCTGGCACCTCTCAGAGGCACAGAAAAGGAATATTCACTGAGTAAGTAACACATTATAAATTATAATTGAGATTCAGTTCTCCCAGGGAGAAGAGAAGGTAACTTGTCATTTGAAGTGTTGTGAGTTTCTGAGAGTGGACCAGGAGTTTAGAGGGTATAATGATATCATTAAGAAATGCCCTTGCAAAGCAAGCAAAATTATACTGTGCTGTTTCTTCAAAACCACAGGAACTCTTTATTGTTCTGTTAGCAGAGGTTCAAAGAGCTATGTGACCCCATTAACATTCATTCAGGCATGTATAACAAATTGGAGGGGGGAAATTTCTTGAATAGTTGATTATATTTTGTGTGTTTGAATACCTAACACTGTTAGTTGTAAGAGCGCAGCACCACAGAATGCACACCTTGCACACCTGGTTTACCTCACAGCTTTATTTTTCTTTTAATATTTAGAGGAGAAAGCAGTATCAAAGGTAGAGAAGGAGTTGGGAGGTTGGAAAGTGAAAAAAGTAGATAATGGCTAGCTGATTTGATGGCTGTGGTTGAACTGCTCTAGTATTCACAGTCCTTCTTCCATGCGCAGCAGTAGTTATTAGATGACCAGAAAACCCTTTGAACCCACATATCCATGTCAGATACAAATATGTGGGGTGATACACTATAAACATAAGCTAGAACCTTGCAGGGAAACTGAGTTGATCTCATTTTTAATAAGACACAGCTCTTCTGGCCAAACTGCTTATTTATTTGTTTGTTTGTTTGTTTGTGTGTGTGTGAAGAGTTGACCAAGAAGCTCTTTCACATACAGTGGCAAATGACTGCAGTCCCCATGCTGCAGTGACCATTGACTCAGCTTAAGCAAAGACAGTGGTCAGCAACAGAAACTGAAGTTTATCCGTTTGGTTTTGAACGCAAATGTTTATCTTCTTTTATTTTAGAGAGAATGATTGGTAGATATTATCTCCAATGTTAGCAGAAAGCCCACTCACATCGATTAATTAAGTCAGAAGCTTTATCTGTACCAATTAATTAATTTCAGTTTCACTACAGATTCAGGAATCCTTATCTCTTTAGGAATGACTCCTTGCAGCTTTCCTTGCACTTAGCAATGAGATTGATAAATTACATGATAAAGGCAAGGACCATCACAAGGAGTTTAGTGTTGTCTGTGCTATACCGAGGAGATGTCGTTTCCTCAGAATTCAGTTCAGGTTCTCTGTTTTTCTAAGTGATGCCAAACAAAGTTAGGATTGTCAGTGGGACTCTTTATGAAACTTCACACACAAGTTGGACTGGGACCCTTTGTAACTGCTATAAAAGTCCATTTACATAAACATTCCCACCAAGCCACAGGAAACCATTTCTTCCACACACTGGGTACCTATGTTACTGAGTGCACTTATTAATTCAAAGCTGCTTCTAAATTCTCTTGGAACATAGAAGAATAAAATTTACATTACCCTATAAGCCCAGGCAAGCTTGCATTTTATTTTCAGTTCATTGGAATTTCTGCTGTTTTCCTCTGTAATTCTTACACAGCGATCAAGTATTTTGCTCATCACATATATATTCATACTTCTGCCTTTCTTCTGAAAAACTGTTAATCTAATGACCTTCTAAATGTATCTGCTATTTGAAGAATATTTGCATTGTAATTGTACTTGTGTTAGCTATGCATTTTTTTAGCAGCTTTTTTATTGCATGTAGATTAGACTTGGTCAGAAACCTCCTCTGAAATGGAATTTATTTTTATTACCCTTTGGCCTTGCTTTAAACTGGTTCCACTGCAAACAGTTTGAAACAGTGGGAGTGTGCTCAGAGTGAAAATCAGAATGTACATTCGAATGGTCTGATGGTCCAGTATGTGCCTACCAGAAAGGGGTGAAAAACACATCCTGAACTAATAATAGGAAGTTTTGAATTACAGGGAAGTAGAGCTACTGGATGAATTTCCACTGAAATTCATTTTTTCCTCAGAAAATGCCCATTTGCTGAAACCAAAGCTTAGTGGGGGGCAAGGGGTAGAGTTGAGGGGAGAAGGAAGCAGGTTGACTATTTCTCTTGGTGTTTTCAACATTCCTTGGAAGACTGTGGTGTTTGAGGTTGACATTTTTGCATCAAGGAACCCCTGATGTTCAGGAATGCTTGTTTAAGTGTAAGGTTCTACACAGTTAAGAAGAGGCATAAAAATATTTGAGAACAAAATAGAGTTCTTCAAGAGCTCTAGACAAATGTTCTAATTGATGTACAAAATTTCCAAATTCCAAAATTTTCAATTTCCAAAATTTCTGAAAAGTGCTCAGACATTGAGGGACATTTTCTGCAAGCCTAGAAAACTCTCTTGAAGTGGAAAATCACTTTCTGCCATGGTGTAATAGGAGTGGAATTACAGCCTCCATCAAGACAATGGTAGAAGTTCCATTTGCATCAGCTGGGACTTCACCTGAAACTTACTGAAAGCATTGTGGCCTCTTTTGACCATGTTGACCATACACATATTTGCCATACAAATATGTATGACCATACAAGGTTTGAGGAATTTATGAGTTCCTTTGTTGAGGAGGAGATAATAATGGATGAGGCTTTAAAGAAAATTGTTATGTGTGGAGAAATGTCCTAGTTTTCTGCATATAACCAAGTCAAACAACAAGTAAGCAAATGTTTCTAAAAATCTTTGCCTTTCTGCATAATTTTAAAATGTTTCTGACTGCAGCTTTTTTGTTAAAACCTAACGTCAGAAATTACCTGGCTTAGAGGAGCAGAATGAACACAGAGTCCTGCCAAGAGCCCTCTCCTGCATCTGTGTGAGCTGAGCTGCTGGGTCTTCCACAGCAGCAGTCAGGGACCCGCAGCCAGTTCCACTGGTGCAGCACGTCCTTGAAGGCATGTGCTAAAGGCAGGGCTGTGAGCCAGAGGTGGAAAGGAACAGCTGGTCTTGTACTGCCACAGCTGTCTTCCCAGGAGACATGAATTTCAGTCCTGCAGCTGTTAGTGAAGGCTCCAGCACGAGTCTTCTCCTAGAGAGAGCCAAGTCCTTATCTACCCGTGCTCAGGGGATAATCCATGCCTCATATCTCAGTGTACAGTCATATCAGAGTGATGACTCCTCCTGCCACGACTCCCTCCATCTCCATGTACCTCCACTGCCACCCCACATCTCAAATAATACAGCACCTGATCCAACTCTGTGGTCACACAGCTCTCACTTAATTGTTACTATTCCTGCCTCTTTCTGATCTAGTCTATATGCAATCCCTTTTATATTTTTGCATAATCACTGTGTGTATTTGTCACAGCAAGAAATTACCGGTAGTAAACACTCTCTTCAGGAAGCATTCACTCATTTCCCATGCTAAAAAGGAGAAAACTTGCGGAGTTGTAGAAGAAGTTAAACAGATATTACAGATGCATCACTCCTGAAATTTTATGAAGTTATGAAGGACAGGGGTAGTCTAAATTAATGCAAGTACATTAGAGCAGGTTCACATCTTATGAGAGGAAGAAACGTTCAACATACAACATGATCTATTTATGCATATGTTTGAGCATGACTGGTGTTAGCTCTAGCTACTCTTTTATTGTCTACCACTAGGAAACAGCTACTTTCTATTCTAGGCAGACTTACTGCAATAAACTTTCACATTTCCTTGCTGGGACTGAAAGAGTATTTCTTCCTTTCTAATGCTTACCAGCAACTTGGTGAGGTCTTTATTAAAATGTAATAACTGGCATAAAAAAAGACTTTCCATTTAACATATGCAGCTTGTCCTTGTACTCCTAGCCAAAAGCCCTGAAGCATCCAGCTGGTAAACATGGCAGGGCTGATCAATTCTACTAAGCAGTTAATTCCAGTTTTCAAGTGAAAAATGTGAGTCTACAGCCTGCTATCCTTTGCTTTTTCCTTGTTCCAGTCAACTCCCTAGCGATGATAGACACACAATGAGCATAGGCCTTCTCTTGCAGAGAACAAAGTCTGCTTATCTACCTTTTTTTTCTAATATAAAATGAGTCAATCCCTCCTCTCATCTCCTATCATTTCAAAGGCTCCCTCACTGGCAGCTCAGAGAGTACTCACTCTACATAGCACAACAGCTGCTGGAGACAGATAGCATGAGCATTTCTGGAATGATTCAAACTGATCTTCTTTCAATGGACACTAAGTGTTCCTCATTAGCTGTGACTTCATGTTCAGCCATCCAACACAGGTCTCTAACATGAGGCACACTCTAATATTGAGGGAAAAGTTTGCTAGGTAAACAGATTTGAGACCTTTTGAGACAACCTTTAATTTAAAAAAAAAAAAAAAAAAGGTATGCTTTTTATGTGTACATATTGCAAATTATTTCACTCAAATTCTGTGTAAATATGCAGTGGACTTTAAATCAAGAAAGTTGTTTTTGCTACATATGTTTAAGAAACAGAATATCCAATTGCATCTTACAGCATCTGATAAATTCTGATCTTTAGCCATTTTCCAGTTGCTGAAGATCACTAGAACTTGAAGCTGTCTCATTTTAGGAACAGTTCAATCATGCTTACTTGGGAGGAGGTCTGTATTTCCTTCACAGACCAGATTTGTAGGTCCCCTTCTGTAGGTTAACCCATTTTTATATAGCTCATATTGCCTCTATGAACATAAGCTTGAGTTACTAGCAGATCTTCTAGAGTTCCCACCAAGGACTCTTGTTTGGGAAGCTGCAACATGCCTTTTGGACGTATCAACACAACGTGATTACAACACAAGAACATCCTGCTTCTATATTCTGAGGAAATTGCTTGTCCTCTGGTAGGACAACACTAAAGGAACAGTTATAGGTATTCAAGGACCCAGCCTAGAATATGCCCTTTTCTTTGATTTCCCTATCCTGGGGAAGATAATGACAAGGCTTTTGCAAAAATCCAAAACCTAACATTTCCCTAATTTTTTAAAAGTCTTTAAATTCTGGACATAAATAAGACAAAAGATCTGCCTTTAGGTAGGTGTCTTTCTAACAGGGGAAGGGAAAGAGGGACAGACTGTCAGCTGCCACAGATCATCATTTCTCTGCAGATGTGCACAGAACCTCAGCCAGTTACACTGTCCCAGCAACTGGCCTCAGCTCCCTGCTCACTTTTGTCAGCATGAAAGACTGAGGAGAAGCCAAACAATAGAATGAGAAACTTTTGAATCTGCAGTCAGTCTCCCGAGATAAACTGTTGAAACTATATTTAGGGGCTTTTTGTATGAGGTGCTAAGGGCTTTTTTTGGCTTGTCCTTGTCCAAGCCGGCAGATACATGAGCCTATACATGGTTTTCCTTGCCTAGCTTCTGTCACTGAGGATTTTGTCTGTTCTGAGCTCAGTAGGCAACAACAGAGAGCTCTGTCTTTCTGTTAATATGACCTGTTATAAATACCAGTGGAGACATAATAGAATCATAGGATATTTATAGCATAGGCAGACTTAACCTTACACTACAGATTTCTACAGAAAGGCTGAGTGTTCTTCAGATTGTTACTGTGAGAATTCTCACTCACTTAAAATTTTCAAGTAACAGCAGTATTATGTTCAGAAACTGTGGAAAGAAGAGTTTAATCTTATACTTACTATGCAAGGCATCTTATAGCCTACATCCTTCACATGGCTCATAAGGAGTTCCACTGGAAGTACTTAGTCAAAGAGATCCCACTTACCTCGTGTTTCAGAGTACAAATGTGTTTAAGCAAGGAAAGAAGAGTCAGTTCCTTGCTCCATCATCTGGGCTGGTGGAGGAGACATCAAGTTTTCAGGGCAGAGGGCTTGGTGAAGTCTCCAAATGCACAAGGACTGCCTGGGATCTGTTCAGATGCCCAGTTTGACCATAACAAATATTAAATTATGCCCATTAACCCAGGTCATGCTGACCTGAAATACTGTTCCATTACCTTCACTTGACTTCAAATTTCTAAAAGCAAGAAATACTAACAATTAAGACAGAAATCAAGTGCTTCTTACCACTCATAATGAAATAGATTATTAAGTATTTTGATTCCCCGATGAAATCTAATGAAAGAAACACACTTCCAGACCTTTTTTTCTAGATAATTTTGGAAACCTATTCCACCATAATAATGCTATTCTGAAAATACAGCACAGTTCCAGAAAAAAAAGTTTTGACTTGAAAATTTTATCAGCCCTGAAGGCTCATATTTTTCACTAAGATTTGGAAAAACTGCATACAAAAATATTGCACCTCTGACATAATATTGAACTACATTTGTTTCCTTCAAGATCTACATTCTTCTTCACATTTTGAGCAATTTTTTATAGTATAGCTCTTACTTCTGAAGCACAACAAGAAAAACATTTTCTTGTATAAGATAGTGTCAAGAGACAAGTAATTTGCTGCTATAATTTAACTGACATCAAGTTTCTTGATCCTACATAATTACAGTGGGAGGAATTTTTTTTAAAAATGACTTTTTAAATCTATTGCTCATGTTAAAGATCAAAATGCTTCATATAATTCTAAACAGGCTGAGTTTTCCATAATCTGGCATCTCATTCTAGATTTTGACGTGGGATAATCTCCCACTAATAATATTTAATAATATCTAAATAAACCTCCTATCTTGATTTTCTGATTTCATCTAAACATTAATGCTATTTTGTAGTATTAACAAATGTACCTTTGACAATTTTCTAAGAGAAGCTTATACAATTTTCCCTTTTTTGAAGATTTTTTTTAAAAAAATAATTTTATCTGTACCAGTATCTGATCAAAGTGTTCTTAAGTTAAGCATCATTGATTTCCTTTCATTTTCTTCTCCTCACAGAAATACCAGCTTCAAATCTTGGTTGGATTATGATAAACTGAAGATAGCTTAAAAGAACTAAAGAAATTTAATGGATATCCTAATGTACTTTATTGGTCAAATCTTCTGTCAAGTTATTGTCAGTGAAAATCCGGAGACAAATTCCTGTTTGCAGATCTTAGTTGTTCCCACTGTTCTTCACTGCAAGGATTGTAAAATTTGAATCAAAGCCCTGTTGAACCCTAAAGATCACTCCTGGAGTGATTCATCATTGTCACAAAGAAGGAATATGGTTTATTTCTTAGGAGTCTCTGTAATCACATTTGAGTACACCTGGGTGTGACAGAACTATCAGAGAAAGAAAGAATACAGCCAGGAAATAACCATTCACCCTATTTCTTGTTTCAGTACCTTGAGACAGCCTTGGGGCATGTTACCTGTTAGGTAAGGCAGTACTAGGTACTCTGGAGTGCAAACCTGATCTTCAGGTCAGTTTTGAATCCAGTTTGATGATTTGTTCCATAAGCTACTCAGCTGGGTCTTGGTAGACCAATGCCTTCTGACTTGGCTTTCATCAAAGAAATGGCAGATGAGGTCAGACCTTCTGCTGTTTTGAAGGTTTTGGAAGATATCTGGATGCTACTGAGAAGTTATTGCATTTGAATTCAGAGTACTGTCTGGGCGAATTTCTAAATTGCTGCATGCATGCACGTACACAAACTGCAGTACATAGCTCTGGTGTTGGATAAGGCAGGAGCAAAGAACTGTTTCTTTGTACTCATTGGTAGCAGCACCATAAAATCAAAAGTCCTGTCTGGAGGCAAACCAACTACATCTTTAGAGCAGAAACCACTCAGCCTTAAATAAGAAAACTGTCTGGGCTTCACTGGATGTGAAGGCTGTGTTCACTGTAACACTTCAGCCTTGGTTTCCAGGATTACTAGAGGTCTTCAAATACAGTCAGTAGCAAACACCCTGCATACTAAGAAGGGACCATTTCTCACACACTTCACCTGCAGCACTATTGTAACATGGGCTTCTTTCTGACCTTTGCTATTGACATCTGATGCTTCTAACCTGTTATGCAAAGTGCCAAAAGATCAGTCTCTGCTTAACTTAAGCCACAGTTTAATTTTGTCTACCATCATAGGCTAATTATAAGCTCAGCATGACATACAGAGAACTGTAACTTCACAGACGAAGAAAACAGAAAAAAAACATGCTGTGAAGGGGAAAAGCTGTTCACATTAGAAGAATGAAGATTAGAAGTGAAAACTCAGAAAGTTATTGGCAAAATAGATTTATTTTAAACACACCTCTTTCCCCACCTTTCCATCCACATGACAATCTTGTGTTTAATGTGTTAAAATTCAAGAGATCTGTAAGGTCTAGGAAGGAGTATGGCATGAGCTCAAAGCATACAGTGACAATTGTCTTGTGCTAAAACAGCAGAGCTTGTAAATCAGAGATGGCTTAGGCACTACAAAGACATTTGTCCCCACACTGCTGTGACATGATGAGAATTGCTGTGCTGTACAAATACTTGCTTAGCATCTGAACTACTGTTGCTTGAAGTGGAGGCATAAGGCTATTTTTAGGTCATTAAATAACATCACTAAGATGTAATGAACTGTTTTGCGTGATGCAATGTATAGAGAAATCCATACAGAACAAGGAGTAGTATTGAGCAAAATGTGCATTCAGCAATGTGGTGATGTAACTCCTACCTCATCTTTCTAAGTATTTACAGATTTGACAGTATTTGGAACTGAGCAGCCTATATAATAGCAATATATTAATTTCTGCAGCCAAGTCCACTAGATTTGACTAGTGTTTGTTTTACAACTCAAGATTAATTAACATATGAGCCTGTGTAATGCTTGTTGTCTGCACTTCAGTGATAGTGCATTGTAGGAGCGATTTGAGGAAAATTAAATTGAAAACAAAAGCAAAAACACTGAACTATCAGTAGATTAGTTGGCTGAAAGCAATTTGAAAGTAAGAAAAAACCCCAAATGCATACAGCATTACTTTTATTGTTTTTAAGTAATTCTATATGTCAGAAGGTGATGGTCTGAGATACTGAATGAGATGAGAGTTTAAAAAATTATAGGAAAATCTTTCCGCTGTAGCATTAAAATTGCCATTAGATGGGGAGAGGCTAAAAGTTCCTGGCACAGATAACAACATGTGAACATATGGGTTCATCTCCAGGAGAAATTGTAAGAGAGAATTATTTTCCTTCCATCCACTTAATTAGACTTACGCAGGACTTAATATAACCCAAAATCTCTTCATAGAAAGGAGGACTGAGATAGCCATGTAATCTGCCTGTCTGAGGATGTGTACATGCACAGTGCCTCAGCTATGAGAAAAAACAAGGAACTGAAACAATCTGCTCTCTTTTTTTTGGACATCATCATCTCATGAGAGCAGGATCTGACTTATTTACTTTCAGTGACCTCCAATACAGTGACTCTTCTTCTAAAGTATGTAGGTCTCATCTGCATTTCAACTACATTTTACATAATTTTTACATTAGGATGGCACTAGTTCTTTTAAAATAATAACAGAACGAAATCTCAATGAAGATACTTCAGTAACAATGGTGAGAGGCAAAAAAACCAAACTAAAAAGCCCCCACCATCATTGTTTGCTAAATATATGCTTTATAAGCATGAATTACTTGCTTCTAAAACTGGTAAAAAGGAGTGCAGCATTCACAACTCCTACTATTCCTACTACTCACGGAGCCAGTGGTTAGTTTAGTTTAGGACATGTTATCCCAATTTGTGCTTTCAGAAAGAGTCAAATTTCAACTAATCCTTGAGAAGACAGCAGAAAATTGACTTTAAATAAAAAATAAAATGCTCACACATATACAAAAAGGGCAGCCCCCTTAAATGGCCCAACACAGGCTAATTACAGAATCACAAGATCAACTTTGGTACTCCCAAGCTTCAGTACTTTCAGAAACATACTGTTGCCAAGAACTGCAAATAAACTGGAGACAGAAAACCTGGCAGTGCCATGGCCAGAAATCAGATGGGATGAAGGCTGGACTGGCTTCTTACTGAAGAAATGGAAAAGCAAAATTTGGACAGGCACAAGGACACCTTGCTAAAACTTGATTTACTTATGAATGTCACTTGGGTTTATCTTCTTTCTGACTAGAAGGTTTTTTTGAACCACAGAATGTTATTCGGTATGAAGTGATAGTATCTGCAGGAGAAGATAAGGTATTGTCCCAAGGACTAATTGCACAGCTTGACTTTCTAATTTGTTAGAATAGATGAAAATTCCTCACAAAGGGGAACACAGCTGGCAGATTTTTCTACCTCATTTTTGAATAATAAAGTAGACACAATCATGATCTACTTGTAGACGATTTGCTAGTCAAAAAATTAGCTGAACAAATTGTTCCTTCTGGTATGTAAGTTAAAGTTAAAATAAACATGCACACACCAGAGACAATTATTCTTGAGGTGTTTATGACAGCAGGATATCTGGTAAGTACTAAGCAAGAAAAAACCAATTACTTATCTCTCCTTTTATATGTGTAGCTACATGAAACATGTGGTCCTTAAGCAAGCTGGTACAAGATTGAAATCATCCCTGCTTTGAGCAGGGAGTCAGACAAAGTGATCTCCAGCGCTCCTTCCAACCTAAATAGTCCTTGGATTCTATTAAATGCCCTCAAATAGTAAGGTTATGTAAAAATACTTCAGACTTAAAAGTCCATCTCAGGTTTAACACCAAAGATGAGCTCGGACTTTACTGGAAGGGGCTGAATTCCTCTCTGTGCACCACAGTTTATCCTCATCCTCAGGTTGCCCCATCCTCAGGCTGGCCCATCAGGCCCCAGCTGCCTTGTCCTCACTTTCTACCTAACCCCGTGACAGCACGTGGTTTTAGCTTGCTCCCATTTATCTGCAAGCACCAAGTGGACGTGCAGCCCCTAAACAGCCTGCACCACGACGTAACAGGATCCTGTGTGACAAATGAAAGCCGTCAGAATGAGGGCACAAAAGGGAGCCTGTCCTCCCTCTTCCTCATTTCCATCCAACACAAATGCATCCCCATGAACAGCACAATTCCATCTGCTGAGGGAGCTGCTCTCATGTCCTCTTACCCTCCCTCTGCATACACATGTGCTTGCATGTGGACTTCACACTCCAGAAGGCACACACTGCTGGATTTTAATCACCCCGAATTCTCTGATGGATTAAACCTCAAATCTCTAACCCTCCTTCTTAATGCTGTGGTAAGTAATGCAGGTACTGGCTACATTGATTTACAGCTGAAATAAAAGTGAAAGACAGACAAAATGAGATGTCTGAAAATCGATCTATGCTGCAAGTGGATGGGACATTAAAGCATTCTGGATTATTTTCTCCTCCCTTCACTTTGCCCAGTGCCTGAGGAAGCAAAAATCACTGTCTGCAGCAATAAAAGTTGCAGGTACATGTGTTACCTTCCACCTACCTGTAACCCTTCAATGGCCAGTTTGAGGATAGATGGCGTAAGCTTGGAGGCTTGCTTGAAGGAGAAGTTGCTCCAGTCTATAATTAGAATGAAGCCATTTATCTGAAGCTCCTGATCTTCAATGAGCACTTCCAAGGAAAGTAGAATAGCCCGAAGGATATCTATGAAAGAGTTCCTAAAGCAAAACAGAAAAAAAATCAATGGTTGCAGTTATCTTCAAACCTCAAGATACTCAGTTTTGCTGTGGGTGGGGCATGAGCGAGGGACAGGGATTTATTCTGGTAGAATTATCCTGAAAAAGAGTTGTTTCAGAGGTGTCTTTAAAGAGCTCCTGCTCCGAAACTGCTTGGTGCGATAAATCCTGCTCACTGAATAAAATAGAAAATAAACACTGAATGGGATCTCAATTCTGCCAGCAGTCCTTACAATAGATTTTAGCTAAGCTACATTGGGAAACTATTTGTCTGTGATGAAATGAAACAAATTCAAGCTATCACTTTAAATCCTTGCTCGTTTAGGTATACTTTATCAGTTTGTGTTTGTTTCCCTTCTTTTCAGAAAAGGAAAAAAGACATCATTACAACCAGGTTCCGTGCCTTCCTGCTTGAGTGCAGGGAATGATCCAAGGCTTCACACCATAAAGTTTGACGGTTGCCTTAGCTTTGTAAACCAAATGCAACATGAAAAATGGCTGCATCCACTCAAAATGAGAACTCTTTGTTAATTATCAGCTACAATAGGCTGGCTGCAAGGCTTCCCTCAGCTCTAGGAGAATAATTAAAAACCTTGGAGGTCCTGAAGCATATAGCAAGTAACAGAGAAGAAAATGTTGATATGTTTTCTTTCATGTGAAAGTCTGGGAAGCACTGGGAAGCCTGGGCCACTGTCTACTTCCATTTTCTCACTACTTCCATTTCACAAAAATGAGAGTTGGACACTTTAATGACTGCTTAGTCCATATTTATACCTGGGTAAGCTGAATCAAGTTCTCTCCTCATATGTCCTTCCCATTAAGATGATTTACAAACAATAGATTCTAATAGAGAGCAACAAGCAAAGAAAGCTTCAGAAAGTGCAGCATAACCTTGTGTAAAATGAAATTGTAACATACTGCTAGTGCAATCGGCTTTACCTCAGCATAATTCTCAAGTTTTCATGAGGCCTGAGGTCTTTTACAGGGAAGGTTCATACCATTTTCTCCCATGGAGATTTTAATTTAGTTCTTTTCTGCTGTTTTCATTATTTTAAAACAAGTCCCCCCAAACCTTCAGGAGCATCGTTTCAAATTCTGCCTGAGAGAAAAAATGTACATGCAGTCAAAACAAATTTCTCTGCCATTGACCTCTACCCCTGAATGGCATCAACACATGATAAATTTCTATTAAAAGTAAATGGTGAAGTGTTCTCTGGTTCTTTCTCTTTTCTGTCAGCAGGATGTGAGTGGAAATGTACATTCCTTCTCTAAAGACCCGGTCCCTTGAAAAAGCTGCTTCTGCATCCTGACTTTCTGCAAAAGTTAGAAGCTTCTCTGAAGCATAATTGCTGGGGCAATAAATTGAGCTTAAAGACAGCTAATATTGTTCTTGCTGCATACCAAGTCACCTCTCCCTCATTTACAGTTACAGGGCAACCTTGACCTTTTCAAAACCTATGGGGAAGCTGTGCTAAACAGCTAAAATGAAGGAGTATTTCCTTAGCAACATCAGGTGAAGGTATGCTGATTGGATTGGCAATTGGCATGTACTTTTAGTCTAATTTAATTTTGGAAAACTGTGATATACTACCTACTGCTTAGCTGAAATGAGTGATGACTTTCAAGCAGCAGCATCAGATGACTGTACTTTCAATGGTGAAAAAGCCAAATATACCCCTAGGCAGTATCTACCTAATATATCCTACACTACCCCAGCATCCTCCTTCAGGGTGGTCAGCCTTCTGCGAGAACTGCCCTATGGAAGCTCCCAGACGTGTGTGGTGGCTCCAAAAGTGTCCTCACATACATGCCAGCCTTCTTTGCATTCCCTGGCATCAATTTAGCATGATACCCTGGACTGGCTAGACGGGGGAAGATGGAACAATCATGACCTCAATTCCACAGCTGCAAACCTTAGAATGAACTGAATGTTTTTTATTACCAAAGGTGTGAAAACATGGCCACATTGTGACAAAAGAAGGTTTCGTCCTTCATTTGTGGGAAGAAGTTTTCTTAAGAGTACCTTCAAACTTATATTCATGATCCTGCAACCACTGATGATTTTAAAGTCCGTGTAGTGATTCCAGTGGGGCTGTCTGGAAATGGTGGATACAACGCATCTTCTGTAATCCACTCAAACACTAAATGGCAGTGGAAATATTTCAGTGCAAAACCTTCCCCTCGGACTCTGTGCTGAGGAATTCTAGTCTTTGTTTGAGTGTCTACATAAATTGCCAATTTATCATGCAATTACTCACCAGCACTTCCCTGTACTTTCAGTAGAAATTATTTACCTGGGAGATATGGTACTCAATTTTCTTAGTTTGCAACTAATCTGGCTGTCCCTGCCTACATCCCTCCCCTCTCTATGTATTTGCAATTTGAAGACATGGTGGAGGAAATAACTCAGGGTGAACACAAAGAGGCTTTTCTGATGAGTACAGGGAGACATGAAAGCAGCACACAAGTCCTCCAGGTGGGTTGTTTGCAGACACACTGTTCCGTGACTGCAGGGTCTGGATAGAAATCAGACAGAGTGCCACTTGAGGATGAAGCCCTCTGCTCCCTAGTCTTGGGGCTTTGAGACAAATCATTCAGCTGACTGATTTGCATCCAAATAATTTTCTATGCGTGAACACGGAACCACTTTTTATTAGTCCATCTCTTTTGTTCCTTAATGTTTCCTTCCCCTCCTCCAACCCCCCTCCTCACCAGTTTAACCGTCTCACACTGAAAAAAAGGGAAATAAATTACAGTTACACAAAGGGAAATGTGTAAGGTCCTGTAAGGATTCAGCATAGAGCCTACTGAAGTAAGCCACTAATGAGTTACAAAAGATTTGCACAAGCCCCAGAAAGACAAAAAGGAGGAGGGAGAGAGAGTGCCTATCTGCCCTGGCTGAATGGAAAGGTACCACAAAAGAGGCTCTTCAAATACCCTTTGGAAAATGGGAAGTTAGCTCAATATAAGCTAGCGGTAAAGAACAATAATGTAACACAAAAAATGAAGATGGTTTAGCTGAGGGATTTGGTGGGGAGATTAGCCAAAGGCATAACATGAAAATAAATAAGAAGGAATTACTTAATTATAAGAGGTGTAAGCAGGCTGTGAGAGAACCAGAAGGCTCAGTGGAGTACCAGGGTGCAATGGGAACAATTAAAGGGGATAAAGACATTGCAAGGAAATTAAATGATCTATTTGCATGTATCTGCCACCAGTCATTTTGAAGAGATGTGTGGATAACAAAGCTGAGGGACTGTTGGAAAAAAAGGGGTCAGATAAGACATACTGAAAGAAAGTGATATATTTAGGAGAAGACAGCATCAGTAAAGGCTTTTGACATTACTCTTTCTGAATAGTTAAGCACAGGCTCTGTTTTAGGCATGCTAGGGAAATAAATTGGATTATTCAGATAGTTAAAAGTATGAACATACAGAAGTACTGGCAGCTGAAGCCATTAAGATTGTCTGGTAGTAAGCAAAAACAAACTGTCACTACAAATCCCGACTGTCCCACAAGACAGCAGGCTAAAAATGTTTGGACCAGTGCCATTACCTTGGCAGTTGCAGACAATTCAGCTTAACATCCCTAAGTTAGTAAGCACTAAAAGCCTCTCTCCTCTAATACTACAAAGGTGGCCAAAAGTCTATAACGTTTAGCAAGCTGCAAACACTGCATAGATACAAATCAACTAAGAGGCCACATCTCACTTTGTTCCTTCCATACACAAAAAATCACCAACAAAGAGCAAAAATGTATATTTAGCTTCTAAGTGGGGAGAGCTGGCACTGCCCTGCAAGGAGGATTCTGACTGGGAGTAAAACACAGAAGAGGAAGCAGAAAGAAGGACCAGAAACACACCTTTAGGTTGCCCCAAATTATTTGAGCTACTGAAAGTTCAAGAAGCTGGTTGCATCTCAAAGTCTGTGTTTAGTTTTGGGCCCCTCACTACAAGAAGGACACAGAGGTGTGGAGCAGGTCTACAGAAGGGTAGTGGAGCTGGTGAAGAGTCTGGACCAGAGGTCTTGTGAGGAGTGGCTGAGAGAGCTGAAGGTGTTTAGCCTGGAGAAAATAAGGCTCTGGGGAGATCCACTCTCTACAACTACCTGAAAGAAGGTGTCAAGGTAAGGGTCAGTCTTTTGTCTCATGTAACAAGTGACAGGACAAGAGGAAATGGCCTTAATTTGTTCCAGGAGAGGTTT
Organism: Machaerirhynchus nigripectus; assembly: GCA_013397975.1. Classification (NCBI taxonomy): domain Eukaryota; kingdom Metazoa; phylum Chordata; class Aves; order Passeriformes; family Dicruridae; genus Machaerirhynchus; species Machaerirhynchus nigripectus. The sequence continues at coordinate 41,602 of VZRQ01000712.1, forward strand.
AAAATGGATATTAGGAAAAGCTTTTTCACTGAAAGGGTTGCCCTGGAGACATGTAAAGATGTGTAGATGTGGCAGTCAGGGGCGTGGTTTAGTGGTGGACTTGGCAGAGCTGGGTTAACAGTTGGGCTCAATGACCTTAAAGGACTTTTCCATCCTTAATGATTCTATGAAAAACATGAGCAACATAGCAGATCTATGCTCGTGGACAAGGGAAAACCCAGGTAGGCACATTTTTAATTGTTCCCACACACAACCAAGGTATGTTACTCATAAAATATGAATAAAACAAAGCCCCTGGAATCCAGTCAAAATTGGGTTTTGAAAAGGTGTTTGTAAATCATACAAAGTCATTTATTTCATCAGACTAAATTCTTTTTCTGCTTATGAACTATTGATAAGAAAGCCCCAACTTCCATTAATGTGTTCTTGAAAAACATCTGTGGTTTTTTAAACATGTATATTTATTTTAGAAAATTAAACCTCACCCCTACTGAAATCAGTACCAGAAATTATTCATACACAGTCCTGAGGATTCATGTCTTGATTCAAACTCATGATCATGAGTAACTGCCCTGCCTCTCTGGCATCAGAGGGAAATGGCAATCACTCTAGTTGCTGCGAGACCTGATCTTCACAGCTTATCACTTTTGGTGAGGAAAGGTCTCTCATATGAACCATGCAAAATGCAAGGCAGCCCTTGGCTAAAGAATAATCAGGAAGAATAAGTTCAAAATGAAGAATCATAAATGAACATGGTGACTCACTTGACTAATCCTGCACTAGAGAAGATGAACAGCCAAACAGAGGAGCTCACAGCTGAGTCATGCACTGAAAAGGGCTTGTTTGTCTCCTCTGTCTGAGGTCTGAATAGCACATATTAGTGCAGAAATTAGCAAGGCTTGCCTGCAATTCACAGAGGAAATTGGCTGAATTAGCAGCAAATGCTCACAAAGAATATTTCGACCTGCTGTAGGTAACTTTCTTCATAGAATAATTCAGAGCCATATAAACTTGTTAGCTGCAAGAAATATGAATAACTCACTGACATGCAAACTGGAAAAATCATTACACAGAAATATGAGGGTATTTTTCTTATTTTGTAGGGTACCAAACCCTTCTTTTTCATGGCCAAGTTAAATTACTTTTTTTTTATTTCTCTGTCAAAAGAGAATACATGTACAGGAAACTCCTACTGAGTAAAACATGGGTTGCATTAAGTTAATGTCAGAGAACCAAATTAATTCTTCTGTCGCATCCACTGTAGCTATCTTTGGTTGTTCGAGTATGTCAGCTTCAAACAGGCATCTCCCCTGTTTTGTAATGAAAAGATAGCAAGTTTTTCCCCACAGCATCTGTGTCATTCTATGAATAAAATTCACAAGTTACATCCAGGACAACAGACTGGATGGATGAGTGTACTGATATTTTCTTCAGAAGTGCTTTATCCAGCAATGTGTTGGATACGAAGACTAGCATAGACTGAACAGAGACCTGAACTGTATTTAACGTTCCTAATGTTGGAAATTCATGGCTTAGTTTATAACTGAATGAAGGCCATTCATACACAGATATCTGGCTGGCTTTGAATTCCTGCTTAGAATGAGCTGGAAGCCTCTGCCACAGCCAGTGAAGAGGAAATGTACAAGCCTGAGAAAAAAATTGCATCAATATTTTTTTTTTTATCATGCAAAAATTGCCTCTCAGCGACTTCCTTAAAGATAAAAATTTTCCATTGTTATGTTTCTGCTGGAGGTTCTTGTACATAAAAGTATTATGAGGTTTTTGTGCTGTCGCTTTCCACTTCAGTTGGACTCCATAGCAACCAACAGCCCACGAATTACACACTCTGCATTCAAGTCTGTGTTACGAATCTCCTCCTACATGCACTCATTCATATTGTGGGCACCCTCACCAAATGAATACTTTGTCCCTGATGTTAACGTGACTGAGCAAGGACCCTTTTTTACGTGTAATTTGGCTGACAAACTGGGACCTTCACAGCCCCTGTGCTTCAGGAGGAAGAGTTCTGGTGGTGGGGCTCTCCACACGCACAATAGAACCAGCTTCCACCAGAGGGAAGGAGGCATCTGTTCTTCTCTTTGCCTCAGCCCACAGAAGTGTCACAACATCTAGCAGGGGATCAGTCCAAGATAAAGCACAGAATTGTCACACTCCTGAGAGTTCAAAAAAAATCCCTCCTAGAGCTCTCCAGAAACTTGATCCCAAACGGAGCAAGCAACTGATTGCCACCTGTCACAGCACAACCTCTTTGATTGCTCCAAAGGAGTCCTTGTGGATGCAGCAGGGCTTGGCTGGCCTGCCATGAGCAGTGTACAGCTCTGCTCAGCAGCCTGCTGCTGACAGGAAAGGCCAGAATTCAATCTCAGGTGCAATAGGACTGTTCCTCTGGCTGTGGGTTTGGTTTATTCCTTTAGGAATTAAGTATTTCTGAGATACACATCAGTGATTTTCTCACCTTTTTCGTTCCCAGGGCAAAGTCATGTTTGAACACTGTGCAAATTTCTCTGTGTAGAAGGAATAAGTGACAATCACAGGCAGGGTGTTATGATATTGTGGAAATTATTAAATGCCCTAATCTACAACACCTAACTGCAATCAATAAATCAGTTTGACAGAGCCACTGCTGTAATTTGCCTGGCTATTCCCAAAAGCAATGTCCTCTGTGAGGAGCATGGGGAAGACTGACAAAGAGTTCATTCCAGCATGAGCAGAGCCAGGGAGTCTGTGGTGGTTTCAGGTTAGTGACCTCCACTGTTAGGAATTTAGGAGATGACATGTGGTAACACACAGATCAGGATCCCATTTAGGAGGTAGTTTTTAATCTCCTATCGTGATCTCACCAGTGTTGTAATAGTTTCCTCAAAGCACAGCTGTAGTAATAATGAACAAAACGAATAGCTGGTGCATGAATGGCTATGGCTAGAAGCATTAGGATTGATGACCTCTGTTGTTTATTTTACTCTGTGTGATTGCATAGCCCTTTCTTATTCCCTCTTGGCACTGCAATCCATCCTTGCATCACACTAAGCTATTTGCTCAATTTCTTGCACCATTGCATTTCACAAGTTAATTTTTCATTACAGAAAGGGAAAGGATTTTCTTTTGAACATTATGAAGCTACTGTTTAATCACTGAAAGCAATTATACAGCTCCTTTGCTTTGTTATTGGAAGGTACAAATGGCACAACTGATTCAGTGTCCTTGGTGTCATGCTTCCTCTATGTGAGTCTACTATGTCCCCTCTAGTTCTATCTCCTCTGCATCTTCAACATCCTCCCATCTGAAATCACCCTGAACTTTTTGTTCTCTCCTGATGCAATCACCTCACTTGTTCATAACACTAATGAATTCTTTTCATTGTCTTCTTTTTTTTTTTTTGTCAGATAGTTGTATATTTTTACATCCCCTTCTTTTTGAAATAATACAGTATAAAGTGAATTTCATAGTCAAGGTGAGTTTGGAATATCAGCATGCCTAAAAGAATTCATTATCTTTTCCTATTTATTCTCCATCTCATTCTTAATGCAGCCTAACACTTAATTAACTTTTCTGACCACCACAGCACAATAAGTACACTTCTTAATTGTGCTGTCCATAACGACACGATGCTTTTCTTAAAAGGTTAAAAGTAATTGAAAATCCAGATGAAAGTGCACAGATTTAAGAAAGGGTGAAGGATCTGCATATCAGATGTGGCCACATATTAAAATTCAATGTTTTTTTGGACTTCTTTGTACAATAATGCTGCTTTTCTAGGTCATTCTAGAGTTTTCTACAATTTTTGCTAATCCTCACTAACCTACATGACTTTCCATTTATTTTTTGTCACACCACCATTTACCTCAACTGTGTCTGCCGAAAGAATATTACTGCTGGGCATTATGATGCCACATAATTCTGCCACTTGCAAATCCTACTCTCTGTCTAAAGTATCAGGACCCCTTTTATGTGCAAAGTGAAAGTTCAGCTGTATACCCTAAAAAACTTTAATAAAAAGTTCACTGGAAGATCTTTTATTAGCTAACCAAATGGCATATTTACATGTTTTATGTTAAAGAATTCCAAGAAAATTATCTAATTGTCCCTTTGCTTGCAAAGAGTCATTCTTACAGCAGACTTCAGTGATGACTAGATCAAATAGTAAAGTTAAAATCAAATAACTGTTCACAAATGCACATATTCTGAGAGTGCTGTGTTCAGAGTGACAAAAGTAATAATATCATTTATAAACATTCCAACAGCACCTGGTTACTCAGTCCAGAAAGCCTTGAAAAATGTATCTCCTGAGCAATATTGGGTAAGAGGTTACCAAGACATGAGAAGAAGTGGCAAAAAGTAGAAATACAAGTATATCTTAGCAAACACCTAAACTGGCTGCTAAATCAGACAAACAGCATGTACTTTGCTTGTGCCTGTGCTTAAATCCAGGCAGTGAAAGTAGCAGATATTAGAAATATGTACAAAACTGATGTCAATCACAAAAAGGTTTACAATTTGTTTTAGTTGGAGCCCTTCAGGGCACATAAGATACAGACATAAAAATATTCTAATAATTTCTTACAAATAAATGAAAAAATGTGTCAAGTATTATATATCATAGAGGTTTCCCCCTGGAACAATAAGCAACTTTGATACAGCTGACAAGATGGAGGAACTTGATATTATTGATGTAGAAATAATCACTGGGGAACTCAAAACAGATGCAATGAAGATTCATAAGACAGCAGTCTAGAAAAAATTAACTGCATGTCTCTGCAGAAACAATGCTGAAAACTTGTTATAGTGATTTGAGTGAACAGGAGAGAAGGACCAGGAAAAAAATGAACCTGTGTAGATTTATGAAATAAAGACTGATAAAAGTGTATAGAATCATGGTGCTGCCAGCCACAAAGAAACCACTTTGCACAGTTATGCTGAGAAGGATATACAGTGTCATGAAGCTCAAGAAAAATGAGCATTTTTACCCTCGCCACTTTTGAGTGGTTCATATTTCATGCAACTTCATTGAAGAAAGTGAAGGAATGAATAGCAAAAACCATTCCCCCTAAAAAAGCAGATTTATTTTTTCTCCCCAGAACGAGTAAATAAGCCATTTCTGTAGAAGACTGCAGACTTACAGAACCTTTAGCAAGGTAAAAATAGGTTGTGATCCAACCAACAATGAAGAGTTTGGTGACATGTCACCAGTGAAATTAGAAAAAGGTATGTCTTTTTACTCACACTCTCCATGTTTGCCCCAGAGTTCACTGGGTATCCGACCTCCTAGGTGGACAACAGCTGACAGAAGTTGCTTTGGGAGGTCTGAATTCCACTGGCACATGACTCCCCAGTATGTCAGTCAACAAAAGTATGATACCTGAATGAATTTTGTAGGTAGCTGGTAGAAAATGAAAACTGTGGAAAGATACCAACAGTTTCCACCACACAACGTTGCAGTAGAAACCTTAGGAATTTAATTTTATAGGCAGCATGAATGAAAGCTACTGTAACAGCTTTGGCAGGTGCAGCAATTGCCCCTTTTGAAGGGGAATTACTGAATACAGAAATCAACTATCATAAACATTGTTCTACGTGGTGTTACAAGCCGAAGGCTTGTACTAAGGGTGTTTTTGTGTGGATGGCATCAATGGAGCAAACCTAAAGCCTAAGGGAAGCTAAAAATCTTTTTCTGTGGATTTTACAACCACTTAGGCTGAATCGGTCGGGTTTGAGGAAATGAAAAAACATCGAGATCCTGAGATGTCTTCAACCACCTGATGGTGTGAAAAGTGAGGATGTGAGTATTCTTGTGATGTGCAGGGTTTCTTTGAAAAAAGTAGTCCTTTGGAGTGGGTTGGGGTTTTGGGGGTGTTTGTTTGGCCTTGTTTTCAACTTCAAGTTGCAAATTAAAAAGACCTGAGAGAATTGAAGGACAAAGGGAAAAGATGTGAGCCTAGCATGACTCCGCTGAAACTTTTCCAAAGCAGCAACCTGAACAAATTAATGTTACTGACCCAGCTCATTTAGAAATACAGCAGTGCTGAGACTGTCCTTCTCAAAGCAGATGAAACAATTATGGGACAAAAATATTAAAGTTCAGGCTGCAAATTGAAAATTAGAAACTGCCAGGGTTGCAGCTGTTTTCAAAATGCCTCCTGTGCAGGGTCAGTGGACAAAAGAAGCTAGAATAAATTTTTAAAGTATGACTTCAGATAATCACAAAAGGGAAAACTAAGCTTGTTTCAAAACTCTAAGACCAGTATTAATAATTTTTGAGTACTTCAATTTATGTGAATGCAGAGGCTTAGTACATTTTTTCTCCATTATTAAAAAAAAAAAGAAAAAAAGGTAAAAGAAAAAAGAGAAAAAGAGAAAAAAGATTTGTCAATCTACCTGAAGCAATTAATCAATGTTTTACTTAGCTTTCATTATGTGGATTCAAAACCTTAAATTTCTGAAATAAACTCTGCCTTTTAACTAAGATTTCTAATTCCATGATCTAGCAGCATGAAGGATTTTTCTTGAATGGGATGGGGTGGACCTTGGTGTAACATGCTAACAGCAATAGTGTGCAGTAACACCTTAAGCTGAGATGGCAGCAGAAATAGAATTGTGGAGCCCTGTACTGGATGTACGGTAATGGGGGAAAGAAGCCCAGCCTGATAACCCTTATTCTCCTGAAGCCAGTACAATTTTTTGGTACATGCCAGCAATTCCGAGTAGGGTACAGATGGGTGTTGCAGGTGCAGTGTAGTCCTTGACTTGGAATAATAATATTATATAATTATTTTGGCAGACCATCAAATTTTCTTTGGAATTGCCAGTGAAAAACAATCTAAGTGGTTCACAAACTGTTAAAGTGAGTTGAGCTGAAAAGGGAATTTCATATGAATTGCAGTGTTAGGGATTCTGAAATAAAAGTTTCATTAATTCCTTATTAAAGAAGTCATCAGCAACCTCCTAAATTATTTTGGCCTCTATACAATCTCCACTGTGTGGAGATTTAGTCTCTTCTTTCTGGGAACTGCTGTTTCATGGTTTGCTGCTTCTGGGGGAAAGAGTTGCATTTTAAGTTTCTAGCCAACTGGAAACTGCAAAATGATAATGTAATTTATACTCCTCTATTTCTGTTTGTATTTCTTTTTATTAGGAAGCTAACATAATTAATTCAAAATAATTTTTTCACACTTCTAATAAGAATTTTCACATAGTCAATACAGAGAATTACTGAAGAAATATGATTAATTGAAGTCATTACTCTGTACTACTAATTCAATTATAAATAGTTGTTAATGAAGAAACATATTGAAGAATTAAGCTCAGAAAATAATAGAAAAAAACCTAGTGCTTTTGAACTCAGTGCACAGTGATGTCCAGCCAGACCCTATGTTGGTATTTGAAGGAGGCATCTCTGGAACCAGATAGCCAGAGCAGCCAGGACTTTTACTCCAAACACAAGCACTGAAATAAAGATACAGACAGCAGGGAGGCTCTGTTTTGTTAACAGTCAGCCAAATAGAGGCAGAAAAAGGACCACCATACATTGCCACAGAAAGTATAGTTGCATGGCCTTGAGAAAAATTCCCGAATTAAATTTGAATATTAGAGGCAAATGTGTAAATCTTGAACAAATAAATCACTCCTTGTTTTTACTTCCTCTTGTTTCTGGGAAGCAATTACACGCAGCCTTTGTTACAAGCTTGTTTGCAAAGAAATATCTGATTTTTTCATTTTTCCTTCCCTTAAAAAAAACCCCAAAACCCAAAAAAAAAAACCCAGAAAACCTTTAATTCTTTTTTCACCTTTTAAGTTTTAACTTTTTTTAAAGTAGCAAAGCCTACTTTTTAGGAGGTGTCATCAGAGATGTTTGTACCTTAACAGGGAAGATTTGACCTTCAGAAGAATTAATATATAAAAGTTATAATTTGGTATCATGGGATGATTTGTTAAAATTGCCAGGTTTCTTAATACTACACTGCTTTTCCTTTTTTTTGTATGTTATTGTCTCACAGTTTAGACTATATTGAAAGGGGAAAATTAGGCAGGGACAGTCCATTTCTACAGATCTCTGCAAAGCCTTAGGGCTCATTCATTACAACAGCAGGATTAACTTTCTTAAAAGTAACTGTAGTACATACTTCTCTTTATTCTAGACAATATTTTGACTTCACCAAAACATTGCTAAAAAGGCCTTATGCGGTATGGAAAAAGAACTACAAGTGATCAAGTCTTGGCAAAGGGAACCCAATTATGTTGCAGTCAGTTTCACTCCACAAAAACACATTTCAGGCTCTCCTTGATTTTTCACCCTGATCTGGCGGAACCCTTGACCACTCCATTCCCTTGCATCAGGCTGACTTAGCTTTGGTTAATATTTTGCAGCACTGCTTACCAGCCAAGTAAACGCACTGCTTTCGTTTCTGCATGAGAAGTGTATTGAATCATAAGATATTTAAGCAAATGTCTGATGCAAAGCGTATCAGAAGTGTCATTACTGATGAGGAGTCCACAGAATGCCACAGTTACCTGTATCTTAGTTGCAAAATGTTTTCTAATATTTAGAAATCTAATTCTGTTTAAGATTTGGGATAATTTTGTTTTTATTCTATATATCCACTGATTACTACCATATTTTGTTAAGGTAAACTATTACACATAGGAAGAATTGTATCCCACCTCTTATTATCCTCAACTTGTATTACATCGACATATTTTCCAGACTTCTTGTTATGCTATTTTTTTGTTGACTTAGTTCAGGCTTGTCTCTTGTGCTAGTACTTAGGTTACCTGACAGTTGAGGTGGGAAAAGGTGAGTAACTCCTGGTGTCCTGCTGACAATATTCCTGTAATACAGCTCAGACTCCTTGCTTACTCAATGGTATCACTTTACTGTATATAATTCCATTTGCAGTCCATCCTTTACCCCAAAACCCTTTTGTGCCCAGTCAATATTAGTTACCCATAAATACCTGATTTAACATATCAAGAGGTGAGAAAATCCCAGTAGGGACAAACCTGTCAGGCAGGACTAAACCAGTAATCTCAGGTGTGTCTGGTGTCTCACAAGTCTCCTGGGCTTTTAACATGGATCCTGTATCTGCCGAGCCTTTTTGAAGTCCCAAAATTATCTCGGGGTACTTTTAAATGATTCATATAAAATGTTCTCTGAAAGAATGTGCATGTACCTGCCTATACATTTTAGCAGAGAATAACAATAAGATGCTGGAAAAAGAAAAGGCACTCATTGGCAGCACAGCATACACAAATTGCCATTTTTCCCAGACTTGCAAAACTCTTCTATTCAAACAGAATTGAAGGCTTTATCAGAATAAAAGTGAATTTAAATTGCAGGAGCCAGCTAGAAGTGGCTTACATGTAAATGAGAACCTGAGGAATGGAAAGATTTCCCACCATCTCTCCCAGGTCGGAGTCTATTCCTCTTCCTTTTTTTAACTTAACAGTTTTCAAATGAATATTGCAGTACATTTGGAAGCTGGATTTTTCATCAGTCTCTTTCTCCTTCAGTATAAATCACATTTCTTCTTTTGTACCTATACAACAGACAGGTTGGATTAACCCTGGGAAAGCAAGGCAATGCACACTTATGGAGAAACCTTGCAAAGTGGAAACAGCTTAGAGGATTGCAGCTCCAAGATGCCTTAGATAGGGTTATCACACTCAGGTGTAGATTTTCCTGGTTAGAAATACCTATACAAAAGCAATCCTGTGTGCTAACACATAGCTTAGCACTCTGAAGGAGTGCAGGGAGCACACACACTCTGTAGATTGACCTGTGCATATCTCATAGACGTGACGGGCATCTCTTGGATTTGCAGTGAAAGGCAGCCAGGAGGAAGGAAACTGTGAAATGTTTAGCCCTGGCAAAGGGAGCAAATGTTCCTGATCATACCATAGCAGTGGCCTTGTGTTGTTAGCCCTTTTTTTCACCTATGTTACCTCGTTCATAGCTGAACTTACGGAATTCAGTTCCTCTACTGACATGGCATAATACCAGGGGAGGTGAGATTGTGACTTGGTGGAAAGGAGCACAGGACTATCTGTAGGAAAGAACGAGGAAGACGTGGGGATGGCTGGAACACAATGAAGAGAAGCATATTGGTTGAAAAAGGTTAATGTAAATCTTGAGCTTCCTGCTTCATTAATTCAGACCATCAGGTCTTGGTGCAGTATGTGAGAGTATGTATATTTTAAAGTACACTTGAGAGTGGTTCTATGAGATAAGACCAAAGGTTCTCCTTCAAGGAACAGGTCCCTAATGAGAGGTTTGGTACACAGCAGGTTGACAAGGTTAAAATAGAGAGCATACTAATTGGCCACTGAAAATCCAGTATTTTTTCCTATGTATGTTGATATGGCAGTCACTAGCTTACACCTTCAATAAAATCCTGAATTTTGGTCCCTAAAGATGTATTATGGGATATTATATCAATACTCCATATTCCCTTTTCAAATAGGTTGTTATTGAACCTCTAACATCATAGCATTACTTGGTGCTGTGATTTATATTGCATATGTGAAGGAAAACTGGCAATACATGTTAATGCATGCACAGACACGTGCCATCCACCACGCTTCTGCAATGGAGAAGTGGAAAAGAGATGCCATCTCTCGATAAAGAAAAATAAATTTGCATATTACCTTTCTCTTAAAAATGAATCTTTGCTAGCTTGAGTTTGCTCAGCATGGGCAGTTTCCATAAGCAGTTACATAGGAATTAGTGTCGGCAGGAGGCTGACCAGCTTGCTTTGCCCTCTGTCCCTGCAACAAATGGACCCTCCAGGAAGTTTCCAGAACTGAGATTATCATGGTCTGTGAACAAGGAATAGTTGTTTCTTGCTGCCTCTGTGATTGCTGCACTTATTAAAAACAAAAGGTGTGAGAGTGCAATCAGAATTTAAGACCAAAATGTCCTCTGTCTTAAGCAGTGATTCCATTTTCTCATCTTTAGGAATCAAATCACCAGTCATGACATATTTAATTATGATGCTCCAACTTTTTTATTGGTTCACCTGTAACAAAGGAGGCAAAATACAGAAGATCTTTAACAATTCAAATTTTTTATGTAGTTTATTTGAATGATTTTACTCTTCCATCCTTTCCCCTGTCCTCTTATTCTATCAGCTTGGTTAAATTTTTAGGTGTATGTGGCAGATAGGTGCTGGTACCACCTAATTTCCCACATCACTGAGAGCATCCCATGGTCATGGCACTCTCACCAGTGCAACCACAGGACAAACCGTGTCTCCCTCACCCTCTAGCTTCATCATGGCAAAGAAATATCCTGAAGTTGGGTGACCGTGGTGGCAGGGTAGGATTTACCCCAGTGTGCTGTTCAGCTATTTCATGGATCTCAGCAGCCACCCACAACATTCACATCCTGACCAAATTCATGCTGTCTGCTGTAACTCCTGTGGAATCACCCGGTCTGCTAACAGCACCAGTTCCCAAGCATCCCTTGTGCTGCTCTGAGGGTGCTGGAATTGGAGGATGCTCAGCACTTGCCGGAGTGAAAAAAGCAGATATTTCAATGTAAAATGCAATTGATACAGGGCTCAGAGTCTAGAGGAGAGAGTCTAAAATAAATCATGGCCTGGGGAAATAATATATCAAGGAAGTATTAAATTTAAAAATTTTAAATGTATTTAAGGATTCCAGCTCAGTATTTCCACTCTTTTCTGGTGCTTCTCCTGCGTGTAGCTTATTAAATAGCTGGCCAGAGAATTAATTTTTTTTCCTTCCCTGACTCTTTGGAGTCTGGTCCTGCTGCAATGCCTGACTTTGCCTTAGCTGCTTTTAGTTAGGTTGGCAAGTTAGAAGCTGATCAGAATACTAGATATTTAGAAAACTTGGTTTGGGAAGTGCTCTGACAAAAAAGTGTTCGGGTCTCTTCCTACAAACCCTCACCTCAAAAAGCTGCTATTTACAAGAGCCTTCATTCATGGTTTCCAGCAGTTTCCCAAAGGGCAAAGAAGCATGTGTCATATTGCTTGGCTTCCTACTATTCTGTGGATGTAGCTCTGTTACGGTGTTCCTTTGCAGACCCCATCTGTGAGGACGACATATACAGCCCACGCAGGACCATGGGCCGTTTTTTTAGGGACAAGTGCTATCACAACTGTATGCAGTTTCTCTTTTCTGACACCCAGGTGTAAACCCTCAACCAAAAATTGGGTCTTTTGAGACAGTCTGGGAAGAAAAGCAGGGGATGTATGTATGTGCCTATGTGTTTGCTGTGTATATGTATTTGTATATTTTTCTTTATCAACTGTCCTTCTTTCCCCTTTATGGAGCATGGGAATTGGATTAGGTCTCTTTTCACCACAGGAGGAAGGTGGCATAGAGCCACTCTCCAATCTGCCCTATATTTTCCTGTGCTATCCCGCAGGCGAGCTCCTGCAACTGTGTTTCTCACCCACAGGCACTGTCCTTCACAGCTCTTCAGCCAGCCCTCAGCCCGACACCATCCAGTCACCTCTTCCCTCTCAAAATGTGTTTGATTGCCAATCCCTCTCCATGGATTTTTTTTTTCTTTTCTGTCGAGCTTCTTTCATTCTTCAACATATGCTTCATAACTTTCCCAGCTGTTGTTTTTCTTTCTCTTTTTTCAGACATTTTTCCTCTCTTCTTGGATGCCCTACTCGGCCCTACACAGGATTCTCATTTGTGTATGTCATCCTGCTGTCATTCATATGGGCTACAACTGCCTTCCCAAATATGGCTTCCATAATAAATGGTACTAACTGAATTAAGTTGCCGCCTGCAAGCAAATTAAAACATTTCAAGACAGAGCTTCTTTTTGTCTTCTTTGTCCAACATTTAATTTGCACATCTGTTACTCTTCTGAATGAGTATTCTGCTTATGCTATGCTGCCTTCCCCTACTACCCTGAATTCTGCTACCATTTCAGACATTTCATAATGTGAGTTATTTTTTTATGCAGTGTGCTTCTAAGCTATTTGTTGGTCAATGCAATGCTTGAACCGCCATGTCAATCTGTATTACCATAAGCATCTCCCAACAGAGAATCACTACCTCCTAAGCAAACCCAAAGACTTGATGTGTAAAAATCATTCTGGTGTTAGGGCTGGCTGCACTTCAGCTGTAATCTCTCATGATAAACAGACACGAGGCTGAGTTATTGCCACAGTTTGCCTGTGACTATAAATCAGTCTCAACAGATGTTTATTCCCTCATATTCTATTAAGCATCTGAGACTATGCTTGAAACAATCAGCACTTGAGACATATTCTTTTATACCAACAGGATCTGATGAAGATAATATCCTTGTAATTATACCACTTTGAGCATTCTCAGCAAGAACATACTTGGTTTTTATCACAATCCTTTGAAATATTTATAGCTGTTGGTTTACCACAATGTCAGAATATTTCCTTTCCCTTTAGCCTCAGTGCACTTTCCTACAGAATGGTAAGTATCTGGCATTTGAGATGCCTTGATTAATAAAAGGTTTATGGCTAGCAATTGATTCAGGATTGCATGTCATAAACAAAGCAGCAGGTTTTCTCTGTCTGACTCACAGAATTTTTGGAGCTATGTGACAGCTTCTAAGGCACAGACATGAAGACACAAATTAATTACCATCTTACTGCAAAAGGCTATGGAAAACATTCTTCCCCCTACCCCAAGCCCCTGTTTGCAGAGGGCTGTGATTGGAGTCCTTCTGCTGGCTCTCTACATAAAAATTAATTTTACTCTGGCTGAACAACCTTGAAGGAAATATTTTTGCTTGTAAGATTAATGAACACCTTTTGCTGAATTACCTGTTCACCCAAAGGTGCATCTCTTTGGAGTATAAGCAGCATGTATTAGAAGACAGTAGAAGACATGGGAACAGCTGTGGAAGTTACTGAAGGCTCCCACTCAACCCAGCATCTGAGAAGACGCTCATACCTAACTTTTATAAAAGCTTCAGTTTCACTACAGGTGCATCAGAGGAGTGAGGGCTTAGGTTTGGTGAGAGTGATGAAATGAAAAACTGTGAGAAACAGTATTTGTAATCCAGCACATGGAATATTGTTTTTTTTACATTAAATCCTGGTTCAGATCTCATCAAAACTGTATGTATGCATTTGTTTGTTTTACAAACTGGAATTTTTTACCATGCAAATTATCTAATAAAAAAAATAATTACATGATCAATTTGACATCCTTATCTGTCTTTATTGCTGCACAATTTGCATTCAAAAATAGTGTGCTCTGTAAGTAGTGGTGTAAGCAAAGTCTTTGTGTGTTTCAGGTGGGTTCACACCTCGAGTTCTGACCAAAGGCAAAAATGTCCCTCCCCTGTACTAGTGTACAGTAATATAGCTCAACAGTTTTTTTCTCCCTCACTATGGGACTTATCTGATCTCTTTCTTTTCTATCCATCTGCTCATTTTCATTTATTCAATACTGAATAAGTGAAAAGGAAAGTATTGAATATGTGATTAACTAACAGATGCAAAATATGCTATGCAGGACCTAGAGAGAAAGTGACGACATCATCTCTAAGAAACCTGCCTGAACAACGGAGTGAAATCAAATCTATGCAGCACATGTTAAATCAGTGTAACTCTGGAACCATGATAGATCTCAGCTAGTGATTTGGCAGTAAGAATTATCATCCCCTGTGGTTTTTTCCCAGTCATCAAAGAGGTTTTGGTCAAGACAACCATCATTATATTTTTTAGCTATGTGGAAACAAAAATAAAATGCTTGCCAGTGAGCTTTGCAGATGTCACAAACCCTTTGAAATGACGACCGGGGAGCAGGACACTTTTAGCTCTGCACAACAGCGTGAGTCACATGCTAGACTGTGCCCACATTATGGATGAGAATATATGACACATTTACCAGTGGCATTTGTATTTTAGGAAACTGACTTGAAAGCAAATTTAAGCTGAACATGAGCTCAAAATGGGATAGAGTAGTTAGGAACAGAGTGACAATATTGTATCTAAAAGGAGGAAACTCCTGAGCAGATGAGATAGTGTTATCCCTTGATGATTTATTAGTGAAAATTTTTATTCAGTTCATCCACCTGCACCTTAGCAACAACACTAAAATGATAGGAACAGTCCAGAAAAGAATGATGAAGAGTATTTTAAACCTGGAAAATCTTCCCAGTTCTGAGAGCAAAGAAGTTAAAACTGTTTGAGTTTTGTTATCTTAAATACGTTGTGATACATTAAATTAGTGGATTATTTTGCAGAACAATAACTTTGCTGTGCTGGCTGCCCATAGGTGTGCTCTTTACCTTGCAGCCAACAGAAGGTTGTTTTGTCCTCAAGGAAAAGGGAGTTAGCTGTTTTACTTTCCCCATGGTTAAATGTGAACACAAGAACCTCTGCTGCAGAGTCGCTAATGCACTATCTTCTTGTTGCTTGACAGTGACTTACCCTACAGTGCTGCCTCCCCAGTGAACTCAAAAATAGGTTAAATATGACGTGGTCAGGACACAAAAGTACAAATATGGGAAGCTGTCATATTTTTGTGGTACATTTAAACTAACCTGGTCTAGCAGCTAGAAGCTGAAGCTGGAAACATTGAGACTGGAAATTAAAACCTAGTTTGCTAGAGATGTCAGACCTATCAGTTGCATTCTGGAGGCTGAAATTACAAATGTTTCTAAAAGCTTACATGGAAATTCTATCTTTGATACAGGGAATACCTTAGAAACATCTTGGATCTGATTTGCCCAAGCAGTCGTATTACACAAATAATGATATTTCCTGTTAAAAATCAATATACTTATAAGCACAGAAAATTTCAAGGTTTCTTCTGCCTCTTTGATACGTGATGCCAACAGCATACACCCAGGCACATAAATGGTAAGAATGTCTGGACTGAAAATCAATTTATGGATTATAGCTATTCTGCTTTTAAAAGACCCTTTAAAAATTATTATTTCTTTATAAATAACCCTTCATAAATTAGAATATGATCATAAAGAATGAGAAGGCACAGCCAGCAGCAAAGAAGGTTAAAGTTAGGAAGGGCATGCTGAAGGGTGAGCTCTTACTCTTCGTGGAATCACGGCCGATTCCATTAGCATTCAGCTGAAAAGTGAGTTTGTAAATATTGTGCCATCACTGAAGACACATCTGCAGAAAGGTTGCCCAAGATACCTTTATGTGAGATGTGCACAATGCCTGTTTGAAGTTTTTTGTGAAATTTATGTTTCTTCTGGTCAGTAACCTGCTTCCATGCTGCTTAATAGGACATTGCACTCACCATTTCCTGCTCCTTAACAGCTTTTCCTCTTGTTGATGCCTTTAGACAGCAAAACAGGAGGAGGCTACCCATTTACTTACAGCCCAAATCCTGTCCCAAATCTGTGTTGCACCTCGGGTGCCACAAAAACCTACAGAAAAAACACTTCTTGCTATCTGAATCCCCAGAAAAGATGAGGTTCAGTGGCTGAACTGAGGTAATATTTTCACATGATTTTTAATTTCACTGAGGAGTCTTAGGAAAGTACATCCTACACTATTTGCCTCAGCTTTTCTTTTCTGAAGGTTAAAACTATATTTTCAGAAATACACAGGGTTGCTTTGGTTTTTGCACACACAGACATGCACATACACATGGATGCGTAAAGGACTTGCAGAAAATCTGAGCCAGAATCTGACAGGAAGCATTATTCTGTCAAAATCTCATTGCAGGAGCCTTAGACACCAGCACTCTCAGCTTTCCAAGAGCAGACCCTGATGTACAAGGTTAATCACAAAGATTCATTTTGCTGAGGGATAAGAAACCCAAAGCTGGCTGTATATAATACCTAAATCCTTTAATGCAACCAGCAGAGCCACAGTGCTTCTGTCCTCTAAAGCTGATGCTTTCTATTAATTCTGGATACCTGTGCATTCATCTTTCTTTTCAGGCCAGCTGCTAACAGAAGAGTTTTGTGGTTGAAAGAAAGGCAAAGTTGTAGTTCAGAAAGACAGGAGATAAACTGCTGGCCTCTTTGTAGTCAATACGGCTTTTATTACTGCCCTCAATTCACGATTTCACCAAACACGTTTGATTATGCAAAGGTTCACCTCTCTGTAATTTTCTGTACATTTATTCACATGCAAATGGAAGTCAGAAACACTTCCGAACTCTGCTTTTCACATGGTGTTGAAAGGTTTCCCCAGAAAACAACTAACATTAAAAATTGCAGGCATATGTGTATTTTTCTCTAATAATTTCCATTATGTAAATTCAAAGCTCCAATCTATTGACTCCGAAGGATAAGACTTTTTCATCAAAAAACTTTAGACCATGACAAGACAAAATCCTACCTGGAAATCATCAGAACTGATGATACTTAAAACCTGAATCTGAATTTTGGTCTTTCATATGATTTTTATCAAGATTCAACAGCACACATGGTAACCCTACAGCGGATTAGGTTTCTCCATCTCACCATGAAGGTGGGGAAAATGGAACGGAATGACTTACGAAGAAGAGGACAATGTGAACATGGTATTTCTGGACTAGCCCCTTTTCTGTGTACTACTTCAAATAGGTAGTGAAAGCTGACTAATCACATTAACATTTAAGGACATTATTTTATAATAATGGCTGGGCGATATCTTTGTTCATACCACTCTGTAAAGAAATGACGTGAACAGAAAATACACTTCGTGTGAATCTCCCATTTATCAGACTAACAACACAGAGCAACAAGAGTGTGTGGAAACCATAATTGGCTTTGAGGAAATATAGCAGAGGCTGCAACTCCCAAAATGGTTCAAACAAACAAACAATCTGTTAGAAAGTCTGAAGACAGAATAAATATTGTCAGTTTCTTCTGCGCTGGGAGAGCTACAAGAACCTCCATATGCTTTGAGACACTTGTTTTCTCTCAACTTGTTTGGCCGGTCCATGATACAGCTGAAGTCACTGTATGATAGACATTAATCAGACAAAATTATATTATCTGGCTAAAATTTGGAAATATCTCTTTAAAAAAACCCCCAGACATGAGGTACTTATATGATACACTGATAAACCCTTATCTCTCAGTGGTCTTATGTCCTAATAATGAGAACTGACAGGTGATCAGGTGAGATGGAAGTTATAGTGAAATGGATATATGGTTACAAAATCTTTTGCTGAAAATGACCTTGTTGCTTCAAGGATGGTCACAAATATTCCATTACAAGTTGAGTGTGAGTGTGTGTAAAAAGATAAGGACACTATCTACATTTACCTACTCTGATCCCAGTTGGCTGCAAAAAGCAGAAGAATCTTCCTGCCACAGTGGTCACGATTTTCCAGCACTCCTGGAAACCCATCTGTCAGAGCCCGTTTGATTCCTGGATCATCAGCCTTGAAGTTTTTGAACATATCCAGATTTAATTGGCGGTACTGGAAGTACTGAGCCAGCAGTCTGAAGGCCTCAGTTTGGTGAAACTTTCTGGCTCGGAGAAATCTCAAGATGAAGGCATCATCTGTGCGTAAAAACCCAATGTCAGGCCTCGTGATGATCATGTCCCTGACTTGCTGGATATCCTGGTGCAAAATGTCTGGGTTTTCATTCAGTTCCAGGCGGGCTTTCTCTATAGTCTCTGGACTAAGTCCAGCTTGTAAATGGGTCATCTCTGCAAAAACCTCTTTTCCAAATCCTTAGCTTCAGATATTTTAGTAGAAGTGCTGATCCCATTCAACTGATGGTCTGCGGTGAGCACGAGCCATTCAGATGCTTTTTGCTACCAAGCTGATATTTAACAAATTAAAGCAAAGGGCTTTTCTTATTGTTGCAGGGTAACAGGATGTTCACATGTACTATAATCCATCCAAAGGAAAGTGTTGTTTATTCCATCACTTACTAAAAGAAAAAGAAAATATATAAAAGAAAGATTAAAGGCGTACATAAAGCTTGTAGGAATGCATTTCTGAATTTATTTAGTCATAAAATTTCTTTGTGTGCTTCATATGTAGGAGGATAGCAGTCACATAATTTCAGAATGAGTGCATTTAAGATAAGGCAGTCTCTAACATCTTGAATGTATGTATTCAGGCTTTCAGAAAAGCAATCTGATTTATTGACAATTAATACTAAGCTGTATCAACTTACTATTAGAATTCACTTCTCAAAGTTGTCTTACAGAAATGTGGAAGTTGCAGCATCCTTAACTTCAAGCCAAGGATGATAAGAGCAAAGATAATAGTAATTTTTTTTTTCCACCCCTAATAGGAGTGAAATTTCAGCTTCATAGGTAGACAGATTTAACCTCATCATACTAAGTAGAACAACTGTTTGGTTTGGTTTTGTCACCTGTACTATAAGCTTGCAGCTCTCCTTGAATAAGACCCTGAGCTGACTGTAAAACTGATTTTTAAAAAACCCAAAACTCCACCAATACCAAGGATAATTTCTACATTTTAGAACCTCACTGAAAATATTTCCCAGAGAGGCTCAATATTTCATGGGAAACTTCCCACAAATAAGATTCTTGATGTATCCAATCTGACAAGTTTGAAAACAGACATATTTTTTTCAAAATTCCTTTTTTCAGTATGTTGTTGCCTTCCTGAATACCTAGTTCTGAATTCATTTTGATTTTCATACTTTACCTAGAATTTGTTTTTACAAGTGTTAGAAGAAAATCTGCTTAAGCTGTTATGTATGAGCAAAATGGTACAGTGAATCTCTTACATTTCAGTGACATAATTAGCAAGAGACTGTCATCAAAGTCTGTGTAGCTACACTAGTGTGAAATAAGATCAAGGTCTGTTCCAATGTGATATGTGTGTGGGGAAAGATCAAGATCCGCACAGTTTTTCAGCCATCACAGAAACAGACAAGCAAACAAACCCCCCCACTGCTCTACTGATCTCTCTTTCTAATTTCTGAAAAAGAAAAAATTGGTTTTAAAAATTTAAAGGGAATCCCTCAAAGAAAGATGTACTTTTTGTATTTGAAGAGAGCTGTTTGGAAAGTTATGAATTATTTATAGAAAAACAACCATTTCATTCAGCTACTCCCCTGGGTTCAGCATTCTCAGATCAAACAAAGGGGAGAGCAGCAGCCAAAGCATTTCTTGGTCCCGGATTTGCTCAAAGTTATGTTGCAGGACCTGGAAGTCAATGAGCACAAGGGATGCCTCAGTTCCCTGCTTTGTGACCTTGCATGTTATTGATAAAAACTACATTTTAGATGCCACAGCTGCAGCCCCAGGATGAGATCCCGACATTTAAATACAGAGTGTTCCTGCATATTTGCTTAAAGGACATTTGTGGTGGGAGATAAGCTTTTCATTTAACAGCAATATGAATTGGACTTTTCTGTGGGTGACACAAAAGAGAGTTTATTAAGCATCCTATTTCTGTATTCACTGTGGAGCTGGGGTTGAAAAGAGCTACCTGCAGTGCAGAGTATCTGATGATTGATCAGCCTGGGAAAACTCGAGGAAAGGCAGAGCTGGGAGAAAAGAGGGCTTTGAAAAGGCACTATGGAGTGCAGATGATTCCAGAAAACAAGTCCCCAGGTTTTGAGGGGTAGTCCATGAGTGCAGGCAATTTCTTTATTTCTTAAAATACAGAAATTTCAAATTTCTTTAATTCTTAAAGAAATTAGAGCTATAATAAAGGTGGATTCCTTGTATAGAAATAAAGTAACAGTTCTTTTCTTTACTCTTGCCTTTAGTAGACCAAATTAGAATAACTCCTATGGTATCAACTGAATTCCACTGATGTAAAATTACAGTAGGCCATAGAGAAACCAGGCCAATATTTTGTGACTGAGATCTCAACTTAATGATGACATTAGCATTTTCTTGCATAAATCATGGGTTTGTTACAATTGCCTCCATGAGCTAGTTAGGGGAGCTAGGAGTACTTAAGTGTAACACTCATTAGGGGAGTGTGGTGCCAGGAGAGGTCCCTCCCTAGTTTTAACAGCAAGTGGTAGAGTATGGAAACTCCTTGTTCTCAAGGGTGTTAAGCAGAGGTCTGGAAGTAAGAAGCTTATCTGGGGTCTCCATTAGCTCTGGCTCAGGGCCTAGTATGAATTACAACACCTTTAGTGTGTGAATTACAACACCTTTAGTGGCTTAGAATCACAAAATCGTGGAATCACAGGATGGTTTGGTTTGGAAGGGACCTTTGAAGGACATCTGGTCCAACCTCCCTGTCGCTGACAGGGACATCTTTCACTGGATCAGGTTTTTCAAAGCCCCATTCCACCTGGACTTGAACACTTCCAATGTTTGAGCATTCACAGCTTCTCTGGGAAACTTGTTTCAGAGCTTCACCACACTCATCATAAAAAAATTTCTTCATTACATCCAATCTGACTCTGCTCTCTTTCAGCCCAAAATGTTAGCCCTTGTCCTGTTACTACAGGCCCTAGTAAAAAGTCTGTGACCATCTTTACTGTAGGCCCCCTTTAGGTACTGGACAGCTGCTGTAAGGTGTCCCTGGAGCCTTCTCTTCTCCAGGCTGAACCACCCCGACTCTCAGCCTGTCTCCATAAGAGAGGTGCTCTGGCCCTCTGATCACTTTTGTGGCCCTTCTCTGGATCTGTTCTAAAATATCCAAGGACTAGCAGCAGATAACAGTCACACACACACACACATACTCCCCAGTTGACATGTTTTCTATGTTTCTAGGAGTTTATGAGAGTAAAACTGTCCCTTCTTCTGCTCTTTTTCTGTCTCCCACCTCCACCAAGATGCTTCTTTGACAATAATTCTTGAAAGGTCGACTGCAGTCTGCTCCAGAAGAAGATGAGACTTGACCAAGGAAATAAAGTCTGGCCTTTCTTATTTGTTCCCCAACTGTTTAATGTCAAAAACTATACTACTTATTTTTATTAAAGTTTCCTACTGTTTTTAACTAATTTAAATGCCTGGGATTATCCCAAGGAGAGGGAAATACAGTCCTTTCCTGTCAGATGTTATTGCCAAAAACCAACTTACAAATACTCATTCTAACCAAAGATCCATTTTTAAATGCATTTCAGAGTTGTCTGATAGTGAGCTGAGCTATAACCATGGATTACAGTTATCTATAGATTATCCCAATTATCACCCGGAACAGACTGCACTAAAATATTTTATTGGTGTGAAGTTATATATTGCAAAATAACCTAAAATATGTATGAACAATTTTGTCACTCTCAGAAGCGCAGGGCAAATCATGAGGTTAGCAATCCACACTAGCACCACTGCCTTCAAGGAGCCTGATATACATCACTGAATGATTTGGTTCCCCCACTGCTAACCTTGACAATAAATTTAGTGCTCCACAGCTACCCAGTTTAAGTGTCACTGCACTTTCTCAAATGGTTTTGATTTATTCTGATTCCCAAGATGTAACAGAAGCTTCATCTCCATTTTCACCTCCTCCCACACATGGCAATTTCTCCCTCTCTTCCAGTGTTGTGTGCAGCTCTGATCCATCTGCCAATTTTTTAGAGGTTTACATCTTTGTTCAGTTTGGTGCAGGGTTGTTTTTTTTTCCAAATGAAGATATGGGCCTTCTTTCCCTGTTTAGAATACTGTTGCTGCGTTTTGGCACACTAGAGTGTGTTATAGTCTCAACAGCTGTTTTTCTGTCTTGTGACTCTTTGTTCCCAAGGGACTATTTGCTCTTCTAATGTCTTTTCACAGCCCCATATAATAAATCATCTGTCCAAAACAACAAAATCCAGCCTTAAATGAAAAAAAAAAATTTACAGGGTTTGAAACACAACATATTAATACCAAAACAAGGAGGGAAATTTCCACCAAAATTGTGATGTCTCATACAATTTTGGCTAATTCATTTTCAGTCCCAACAAGGGAATGACAACGGACAGAGAGTGTTCAGCAGGGGTAGCATACTGAAAGTGGGATACAGTTTTCAGACAAGCAGCTTATATTTTTGCACGATCCTCAAAAAAAGAGAAAAGTTAATATTAAAATGTATAGTAAGATTTACTATGCAAACTAAAATGAAAATAGTATTTTCCAAAATATACAATGCACTTTTCATTCAAAGATTTTAATATGCCTTCCTGCTTGCTCTTCAGTGACAGCTTCTGGGTCAACATTCAATCCCTATTTGCACTGCATGCCCTGGAAAATTGGCCAAAACCTGCCTTCAGTGATGATGGCACTTGTCTGGATCATTTTGTTCCTGCCCACATAACTGTCCCTGCAACACCTCTTGTTTCTTTACGCATCTCATGTTAATTTGGCCATTCCCCTTCCAATTCAGTTGCAGAAAGATTTTAGTTGTCTCTTTATCTACCAAGTGTTTTCCATCCAGTGCAAAGCTATATGCCATGTGGAATTTCATTACCACGGTTTTCAAATTAAAAAGGCACTAACATTTCATCCTCACGTGGTATTAAGAGGCATCACTGCTAAGGTTTGGCTCATTATATAACTCCTAACTCATAGCATTCATACAGATATTAGCTGCTAAAATCATGTCAGAGGAAGGGAGTGGGTAGGGAGGGAGAGAAAATGGTAATATAGAATGATTTAATCTCAGAGTGTGGGTGTCATCTCATTAAATTTCTTTTTGAAGAATATTTTGATGTTAATTCTGGAAAACCTCTTAGGGCTCTATTCTGCTTAGCAGAGGTTGCTCCATAAGGACAGGGGAGGATGAATCCATACCTGTACCTGCAGGAATGGTTCTTATGGCACTTCGTGGTACCTTAGTAGCAACCTGCACTGGAAGTGGTCAGACATAGCAAGGGACCTACCCCAGCTCCATGAACCAATTTCAGAAGAGCAATGAGCATAACTGACTCTCTCTTGTCCTTGGCTGCAAGACCCTGGTATCTTCCACAGATTGTGGGCAGAAGCATAGCCCTGAGTGATTTGCCTGAGATACCAGGGGACTCATTTCACAGAGCTGGGAACAGATCATATTCCTCCTGAGCCATAACCTTACATGTTAACATCCAGGGAATCTTTCCCCTCTATGCATAATGCTCTGCATTGTAAGAAAAACGTGAAGCCATATTGCACATAAGGAAACGGAGAGGTAGACTGCAACGCTCCCAGTATCTCCAGCATAATCCCCTTAGGCTTCAAAAGCACAATCAGGACCCCCAAAGTGTATAATTCCTTTATGTCTTGCGAAGAGCAAACTCCCCATGGGTGTTTCCAACAGGTCTGTCTAATATCCCAGGTCCAGCAGCCTGGCTGCTGCTCAGATTCTTATAGAATCACAGAAAGGCTGAGATTGGAAAGAACTTCTGTGGTGCATCCGGTCCAACCCCAAGCTCAAGCAGGGCCTCATGGAGCTGGTTCCCCAGGGCTCTTTCCAGACAGCTTTTGAGTATCTCCAAGGAGGGAGACTCCACAGCCTCTCTGGGAACTTGTGCTGGTGCTCAGTCACTCTCACAGTAAAAACATATTTCCTGATGTTCAGAAGGAACCTCCCATGTTTCAGTTTGTGCTCATTGCCTCTGGTCATAGCACTGGGCACCACTGAAAGGATCCTGGCTCCATCCTCTTTGCATCTTCCCTTCAGGTATTTGAACACACTGATGAGATCCCCCTGAGCCTGCTCTTCTCCAGGCTGAACAGTCCCAGCTCTCTCAACCTTTCTTCCTGTGAGTGACCCTTCAGCCCCTTAATCATCCTCTTGACCCCTTGTCAGACTTTCTGTTATATGTGCAGGTCTCTCTTGTACCGAGGAGCCCAGAAGTGGACACAATACTCCGGGTTTGGCCTCACTACTTCTCTGTAGTCTTTCCTAAGGGGCTAGATTCTCCCAGTGAATATAAATGAGTTAAATATTGCAAGTCTTTCTGCGCCAAGTTCTGGTGCTCCTGTCAACCTTCACTAGGGATTTGTTGCTTCTTGTCATTATGAAAATAGGGAATGTTTGTGACTGTAACAGCTGTGTGGGGAATTTGATAGTAACTTACATTTTCCCAGGGTAGAATCTCTCAGCTCAGGTACAGAAACTAACATTTCCTCCAGTTCAGTAAAAACAACACATTATACATTCCTACTCATTCTACAGTCTTCTAGTTAGTTTGAGTTAGTTAGAGGTTGCCCTCAGGCTACAGCTAAATGTCCAGTGGTGGTAATTTAGCCATGGCACAAAACATGGCAAAAACTCAACTGATCTTTGCTGCTCTCTACACAGTATGTAGGACAGGCACATCTGCAACACCAATCTGAAGTAGTCCTGTTATTCCTACAAGCTGACAGGCAGGAGGAGAAACAGACGAGGTTGTCTAGCAAATGTAAAATTAAAAAACTGCCCCATTATCTTTTGACCTAAAATGTGCAAAACTTATTAACTACCTGAATATTAAGGAACTGGACCACATGCCAAGGAGGGGAACTTAACACGTAAATAAAAAAGTTAAACTGCCTTAACCTCAAGAGTTTGGTTAAATTTTTCTTCAAATCGTAGTTCTTAAGTTGTAAGTATTCACCAATCACAGATAATCTGCAAACCCCTGTGGGAACGTGTGGCCTGAACCTGTGGCATGCCAAAGAAGCAGCAGTTTCCGAGGAACTTCCACGTCAGTCATGCTGCTAGCACCACCAAGCAAAAGCACTTGGGGTGCTTTTGGACAGACATCAGTTCCTCCAATAATACAGAAACATCTTGCAGCAGAAATTATCAACAGCATGCAAAACATGAATTCTGACCCCCAAGCCTCATAATGAAGCTATATGTAGAAATCTGATAGCACACAATCATAGCAGTGGTGTCTGAAAATGCCTAAATACTGGAGAAGTTGTGTTCCAACATCCACACAAAGATATACAGAAGAAAGAACAAAACATATTAACAAGATATTCGGTACTATATGTTTAATAACATGACATTTATCTAATTCTGCGTTATTTTACTCCATGTTCTGAAAAATTATGTTCCTTCAAAGAATATGAAATGGGATGGTGATATATTAGTGTTGCCTTCTTTCTGCTTTATATGTTATGCCAGAGAAAAGCATCTGTGGCATCTGATGTTGTGGCAGTGGGAAGGGAAGGGAAGGGAAGGGAAGGGAAGGGAAGGGAAAGGAAAGGAAGGGAAGGGAAAGGA
>VZRQ01000712.1:71209-198677 GCA_013397975.1 Machaerirhynchus nigripectus
TAGGAGGCGTGTGCGCCAAAGCCTGGGTCCTTCCACTGCCGTCCCCCTGGGTCCTAAGCCCTCCTGCCGCCCGCCCGGCTGCCTCCCGGCGCTGCCGGCACCCCCGGGATGCGGGCTGCGAGCTCCGCGCCGCCGCGGGAGGGTGGGAAGGGGCTGCTGGCTGCCGGGAGGGCTTAGCACGGCGGGTTTCCACCCAGAGGCATTGGCTTCACCGCCTATTTTCTAGCAGCGCCCCTTTCCAAGCGAAAGCCGGGCAGAGCACAGCCTCCTGCGGCATTTACAGCAGCCATGGAAAGGGTGATCTTAATGGGCCGTGTATTGTCGATGGGCTGCCTTAAAGAACGTGGCAGCTTGGGTTTAGAAGAGAAGTTTGTCTGGGTCAGACTGCAGGGGCTGTCATCAACAGCATCCACAGCAAATGTTTAGTGGAGAATGTAAAAAACGGGACAAGATTCGCCCCTGCTCTCTCTCCACCCCTCTCCCAAGTACTTCAAACTCAGGACTTGAAGGCAAAGTAGTGCCTGTGTTTTTAGGATGAATTTGTCCTCCTTGAGTTTTCACAGTGTCTCCTAGAATACTTACACATTTCTAGAATGTCCTTCCCTAATGTCCTTTGATTAGGCCATCTACCTACTTCACAAACTCTCTTTTGTTAGAGGGATCTGTAAGCTTTAGCTAGTGGTGTGGAAAGAACAGGAGAGGGGAACTTCTGACATTAAATTAGGATCTGAAAATCACTTTCTGTACAAGCCTTATAAGACCTATATTTAACTGTAATTGGAAGACTTTGGGTGATGTAATCAGCAAATTCACACCGATTTGCTCCTATCAACACAGTAAACCCAGTAAAATGTACCAGCAAAGTTAATTTCTTCTTTTGTTATCCCTGTACTCTGTGGAGCATAATTCCTGGGAATTGGTGGATTGAAGTCAGCTGATTTTCTTGGTCTCTTTGCTTTGGACATGTCTCGTGAGTCAGTTACTGAAGGATCTTGTATAGTGAAGAACTTAGGTGATAAATGATAAAGATAAGGAACAACTTTTGCACAGGAAATAGCTAAACAGAGTAGGATTCTTCAGCATGAAAAAAAAAAGAGAGGAGTAAGTGTAGATAAAATAGCAGTGTGGGTTTTTTCATCATTCATGATATTTCATAATAAAGACCAGCATGAGGAAGATAAACCTGAACAATATCTCAGTATCGTTCCTAGGTTTAGGAGTCGGAGAAATTAAACCCACTAGGGTCTAACTTCAATTCAAACAAAAGGACATCTTCACAAAACATTTAGTGAAACTGTGGAACTCATTTCCACAGGAATTCCCACTTCAGAAGATTGTAGGACGTACCAGTGGAAGGAAAATCCATTAAGGGCCTTTAAACATGAAGTCATAACCTCTGGCTTAAGAAGACCCTGTTCCACAAATTGCTGAAGGCTGGAGTAATATTTGGGAAAGGATGATTATATCTATGCCCTGCTCTTATTCTTTACCTTAGTCATCCAGTGCTGATCACTGCTGGAGACAGACACTGGGCTAGATGGACCTTTGATCTGACCCAGTACCAGCTTCTCTTATATTCTTATATACAAAGTAGGCTTTGAGAATGTGAACACAATTGGATTCCTTTCAGCTTTGCTTTCAGTTAAAGGGGAAGATCCAGTGGTTTTGCTCTTTTTCAAAGAGTGTATATCCAGAGTCACTCGCTTTTTAGAGGAAACACCCCAGTATTAATGAGCAAAGGCAAAAGGAATCTGTGGGGAAGGTGACTTGTGCTTTTAGAATTATTTCCATGCAGAACTGTTAATTTAGCCCACAGCATGTGTAAAAATGGAATATGAAGTTTTTGCATCCTGTGACCCAATCACATTGACTGGAAGAGAAGAAGCAGAAGGTCAAAGGCTGAGAGCTCAAAACTCTCACAAGAGCATTTGCCCCAGCACTTGACAGAAAAACATTTCTAGCCCCAGGGAAGTTAATAGTCAGTTAGTAAGTAGTCTCATTAGATCATTATTTTCTGCACAGAGATCAGTTTGGAGATAAAAGAATAAGCAGTCTGTTTTCATAATCCTGTTCCAAGCTTCCACTCTTGCACATATGATAAAGATTAATGTACTAGCTACTGTAACTATGCAGTACTTCCCTGGGAATTGTTAATAATATTAAGTGGAATGAACATGACTCTATAAACCAACTGCCTTAGGCAGTCAAATGAGTTGCCAAATTGGATTTATGTTTAATATTTGGGGATTTAATATTTTTATTCAGTTTAATCGACATGTTTTTTTCCTCCCTTAGTGCTGCTGTTAAGTGACCAGTGCCTGCTGAGCCACTGGGTGATTGACGTGTACCACAATACTATGACAGAAGCAGATCTCTAAACATATTACAGCAGGGCCTTATATTGATCCCACTACAAATATTCCAAGGTTTCTTTCTCATCACCACTTTATCACTTCTTCATTACTTTCTTTCTACAAAATCTGCTCTGCACTCTGAGACCATGCTCCAGGTTGTGTCATTCTTTGCATTGTCCCAATCACTACGCTTCATCTGAAGTTACGATCTCAGAAAAAACAGTGTTGAAAGTAAAAGACTTTGAGTTTCATAAAGGTATGTCTGGGACGTTAGGAACTCCCTTGCTGGTGTGCACAGTCTGGAGCTGCAGCCCTTTCTCATTTACAGTGCTGAATACACACAGCTAAGGGGAGAAAATTGTGCCGGTAATCACAGCTTGTCACTGAAGGCATCAGAACTGACTGAACACATGGAGGGAATAGATCAGTTTGGAAGCAGAGGATATTTTATGAGGCCTTTTCTGAAAATAAAACAGAACTTTGATATCAAATTTATTCTAAGCTGACCTTCCCTATTGCCACACATATTGATACTCTGCTTAAAAAAAACAAAAACAGGAAGATAATAAACTTGGAAAGAAAATGTATATTTTCACCACCAGTCAAAAGGATCCAAGTACCTTAACTATCAAGAAAGCCATGGAAGGTCAGAGTAGCTGCATTGTCTTGCAGTATTTTTGGCTCTCAAGATGTGCCATAAACTAGGGGCTAGTCTGAACATTTTTTCATCTCTGATATTACTGATATTACTCTGTCATTCATACAAAGCCCAAAACCATTGAAATATTTTAATTTATCACAGTAATGAATGAATTTTTTAACTCTGAAAAAAAAATTCTAAATAAGTAGAAACCGGGTCTCACTCTGCCTTAAGACTGAAATGGAGATATATGTCTATGTAACACAGACACATATTGATCTTCAGCATCTTACAGAGTTAGTGTATGTGAGTGCTGTGCACGTATATTCCTTGAGCAGGGACGTTGGACCAATTAACTGCACTGGTAGCCCCCTCCAACCTTACTCACTCTGTGATTTTCTGATATAAGAAGGGGAACAGATCCTTGATGTGATTCAGACATACCTGGTGTCATTTACCTTCTCTATGTGATTTCTCTAATATTTAAAATGCTTTTTACATCTTGTGAACAGGGAATTTGAGAAATAATATCAGATTGAATGTTCTTGTAGCTTTAAATTTTCTTTTGAGAACAATTTGCTGCAAGTTTCTAAAATTAACAGTCAATTTTAATAATTAATTGGGAGTTCATTCTTTTTCTCTAATCTACAATTACCATCTGGTTTTATTTCCTTTGAAAGTAACTGCATTGAAAGCCCCAGTAAGTTAAAAAATAATAATGCTAAAACTGCTTAGACCCAGGAAATCATTATTCTTAAGGGACAAGTAGCTCTTAGATCACAGTTCAGAGGGATTCATGTTATAAATCCTCCCAGGTTTCCTGAACCTTTAAAATACTTAAAAATTTATACCCAAGAATGCAAAACATATGCAAATTGATTGTTCGTATGATTTATTTAATGAGAAGGGTCCAGTTTTGCCATTTTTAGTCTTGATGTAGAGAATTCACTCTTTTGCTGAGTTCACATGCAATCACCACTTCTGCCACTCTCAGAATAGCGTGTAACTGGGACATGAGCAAAGCTTTGGCCTCGAGCATGTAGAGGGGTGAAGCCGAAATGTTCACAACTCCATGGGAGTAACAGGAGCTGGTGATGAGATCCAACACAGAGCTGGAGGCCAGCAGCAGAATTCAGGTAAAGTCAAGCTCTCAGAACTGCCACCCAGAATTTTCCCCCTCAGCTCTTGCCTATCTCTGAACCAGTCTAAACCCACTGGATGGCTTATTTTGGGATTGTGAGGTTCGTGGTGTAGACTTAGGCTGAGTAGCTTGGTTCCAACGATCAATCAGCCTTCAAAAAACTACCAATGTCTCTCTGACATTTGGGTGTCGGAAACGTTGACTTTAAGCCCAGGTGTGCTGTTAAAGTGAGGTGCAGATTTGGCCTCGTGTTTTCAGTCGTTTTAACTTGGCAGCACTGACTGTGCTGACTTTAGTGAGATAGCTGTGATTTAAATCACCTGGGGACCTGCTTCTATTGAGTTCAGTTACTCACAAAGCTGCTGCTACTCTGTCTAAACAATAAGGCAGTGTCTTGCTAAACAATTTAGTGTCCTTTGGCAGAGGGAAATAAGTTGTGAGATGTCAGGTTTTGCATAGCTAGTACCTAAATGATATGACCTTTAAATAATAGCACAGCAAAACTTTGCCATACTGCCTAAGAAGATGAATATCAGAAATAATGTTCTTCCTGATGCAGGGGTAAGACAACCTAAGGTAGGCTGGTAGGGAAAAAAAAAAGCGTACAAGGAGGTAAGTAGTCCAAAAGTAGATGAGTTCCTCAAGGTTTGGGATGACTCTTAAAGAATTGATTCAGAAAAATCCTCTTGGGAAAAACCTGGCTGGTATCTGCTTCCTTGCTGCTCTGGGATCAGTTAGGACATAAGCAATACTTCAGTCTGATTTGTAGCACAGTGATCTCAGATATGATTTGTTAAAATCTTGAAATATGTAAGCTGTTTAATGTCAATTCTCCAGTGTGTTAACTTTGGGGTTCCTTAACTTCCCAAAGTCTGTTGTATATTTCCCTTTCTGTATAATAATTGCAACTCGCTCCTGTGCATTTGTCCAAAGTAGCTTTAACAGTTGAGCTCAAAGTGCAAGAATGGAACTTGTGAAGTGATAAAAAAGGATTTGAATGTTGGTAGTTGGATTGGAATAGTTAGAGATGAGGCAAATAATAGGATACTCATCTGATTGCTTAGTTTGTTATGTGATGATTTATTTCTGAAATAGTTTTAAATAAATGGTGTACATAAATGCATGCAGCTTTGGATAGCAATAACATAAATCAGCAACAGTAATAATGACTGTGAGATCTTGCATGTGTAAACAAGCATATGTGCAATATAAATTCTATTATGTCAGTGTCACTGAGGATATAGAATAATTTCACATTTGTGACTGAAGAACGGCAGTAATTTTTGTAGGAGATATAAGCAGATGGAGGACACAATGCTGCACTGGATAGCTGAAGTCTGTTGAAAACTGAAGTATGTGAGTACATGCATAAAAATGGAGACAAGAATTACGGCTGCAGTCCTCAGCAGATATAAACCAACACCATTTCACTGACTGTGGTGGAGGTGTGCTAACTAGCCAGCACAGGGGTAAATCTCTGCATATAAAACAACTGTTACACCCATCAGCAGTCTGATGTACATTACTATTTCATACAGGAGCATAAAGGATGTATCAATCTGCTGAAGCCACTCCACAGAACTGTTTTATTCTTCCTGGGATTCAGCACTAGAATCAGGGTGTAAACAGCACCAATATCATCTTACAAACACTGGGTATGTTTTAATGTCATCAAGGAGCCCAGGCACAATCCATCTAGAATATATATCCAACAGTGGGGCATGCAGCAATCATGTACTTTTTAACAGGAGGGAGGTTTTTTGCTTGTCATAGCTGGTGAGCCTCGAGGGAGGTGAGGCTCCTGCCATCCTGGTTCCCAATATATGCTGATTCAGTCATTAAAATGTGCATTCATCTTCCTTCTCCCAAGACCTAGCTGTGCACAGCAGGTTTAACTAAATTACCAATAAGAAAGCCTCTTAAATCATCTGCAGTCCTGACTGGCAGCCTCACAAGCAGATGCAGCAACCGATCCTGAGGCAAACGGAGTCTGTTGAGCAGCAGCTTTGCACTTCTGTGTGTACCAGCTAGGGTTTTTTTTAAATCATTAAGGGGCGAGTACATTGAAGACAGAGGGAGGAGGGACAGAGGAAGAATGAGAAAAGCAGGTGGGAAGGGAAAGGTGAGACTATTGGAAAATTCTCATTACCTTGTCTGCTGTGGTACCCTCTCTGCAGCTGTAGGACAAAAGGAGCAACGCCTTCTCTTAAGTGCCCCTAGTTTCAGGGTATGGAGAACTATTAATCAGCTTGTTCTCAGGCAGCAAGGATCTGCAGGAGGGCTGGCTGGAGAAGGGCCAAGGACTGTCACCTCACACATCCTGAGAAATCTCCTTCCTTCGGCTGAGATTTTGATGGCTGTGGGACACGCCTGTCTGTGTGTGTGCATGCACGCACGTAGAGGAGAGAGAAAATGTATTCTCTTGTCACTGTTCCATCTCTCACATACACTACTGCAAATACCTATTTTTTCCTATGGGTACACATGAAAAGTGGTTTTAGCAATTGTTTGCAAAAGTGCTAGAAAGACCTGGTTCTGGCAGGAAGCCCTCACTGTCAGGCATTGTTGGAGTCTATCACAGCTGCCAGATCATCTCTGGAGAGACATAAAATCCCAGAAACTCTTTAATCAGGTGTTCAAGCTCAGTTATTGCCTAACTATCTGGGCACAATTAGCCTTGCTTCTCCTTTAGTAAAAAATCAAGATTTAACTACAGGCTCTGATTTTCCAGAGAGGACTGTGTCTGGCCCTCCTCGATACAGGGCTTACAATCAATCCCATGAAAGCATTCAGCAGTTTGCTCCACACTAATGCAAAGGTTAAATTATTGGTCTGTCACTCTTCCTAGGATGTGGTGTCTGCATTGGACAAAAGCCGAGAAACCGTCGTTAAATTGAATTGGCTCTCTCCATGTACTGGACCTCTCGCTGCAGAACACAGGCTTCCAAGTCCTGCTGTTGAATGTTAAGTGCCACAGACCTGCAGCACCCTTCAGGAGGTGTCAAATACCCTGCACGGGTGAGTAACCAGGTGGTGGGTGAATAACCATATGATGGAGTGGCTCAGCATGTGTATTTGTGTGCAACACAGTTGCAGTCTCTCTCCTCTCACATGTATTTTTTTCCTGTGGAACTGCAGGAAAATGTGAAGACGTAGAAAGCTTCCATTTGTCTTAGATTTTGCTGAAAACCATGTGCTTTTCAGCACCTCTGAAAAGCTACAGACAAAGTATAAAACCTGAGGAAAAAACGGCAGGGCATGTAGTACTCAAAATTTATTTTTTAAAAAATCCCTCATTGAATTCCAAACTAATCCCCTTAATCACATAAGCTTATAGGATCTGGAAAACATGAAAAGAGAGAAAAAGAAATTGTCTTCCAAAAAGGTGCTCAAGATGGAAGGACTTTGCTAGCAGATTTATGCATTGCCAGACAGTAACCTGTCTCTAGTGGGATCACAAGGAAGACAGGTACTTTAGATCTCCAAAGAAATCACTCCACTCTAAGCCACTGAGAGGGAGGCATCTGGTCAAAAACATGAGCCCAAGGGAGACCTCATGAAGAACATTTGTCAGTATAATCTGTGTCCTAGTGATGAAAGCATCAATAGTTGATGGTAGTTAGAGGAAAAGTTATTTTGCCTCTTTTTCACCACCTTTAGTGTGAAAAGACTAGCCTGTTTGCAGAAAAAAGATTTCCGCACACTGGGTATTAGCACCCTGCGTCTGATTGCCCAATGCAGTTTGCTGACTTTTCTTCCTATAGGTAAATGTTCATCACATAAAATGGCACATCAGAGATTCACAGAATCATTTGGGTTGGAAAAGATCTCTGAGATCATCGAGTCCAACCTGTGACTGAGCACCACCACCTCAGCTAGACCAAGGCACTGAGTGCCATGTCCAGTCTTTCCTTAAACACCTCCAGGGATGGTGACTCCACCACCTCCCTGGGCAGCCCATTCCAATGTCTCATCACCCTTTCTGTGAAGAAATTCTTCCTGATGTCCACTGTGAACCTGCCTGCTTGAGGCTATGTCCTGTTATGCTATCACTAGATCCCTGGGAGAAGAGGCTGAACGCCACATAGCTACAATCTCCTTTCAGGGAGTTGTAGAGAGTGATAAGATCTCCCATGAGCCTCCTTTTGTCCAGGGTAAACAATCCCAGCTCCCTCTGTTACTCCTCATCAGACTTGTGATCCAGATCCTTATCAACTCCGTTGCCCTCCCCTGGACCTGCTCCAGTGCCTCAGTGTTCTTCTTGTAGTGAAGGGCCCAGAACTGGACACAGTACTTGAGCTGCGGCCTCACCAGCGGTGAGCACAGAGGGAAAATCCTTTACAGATCACTGCAAAGGGTGCAGAAACTACAAAACAGCTTCGGTAATTTCAGTCTGTTTTCTATGACAAAAGTTCTGCGACAAGTTTTCTGTAAAAAATCAGTCACCTGAAGCTTGAATTAAATATGTATTTTTTTCCATAAAGTAGTGATGAGATAACTTCTTGAAAATTAACACATTCCCTAACAAGAAGTAGATTTAAAACCAATAAGTTGGTGATTTGATGTTACAGAATAAATCAAAGACTGAAGATTTTTCTGGGACCATTTTCGAAAAGAATGTGAACAGAGGATGCTAAGGAATTTGAACTCAATTTTAAAGCAAGTTTATTTTCCTCCTCAAGTTCACAGGTAAATCTTTCTTATCTGTTGGTTAGAAAGCTCTCTTTCTTGTCAGCCTTTTCATTCGATTTTCTCCCTGTTTGTTGGTTTGTTTGGTTTTTTTTCCTTAGCATTGTTTTTCTAGTGGACAGGACAGCTACAAACTCCAGTGTTTCTTTATAGAGAGCAATCAAGTTTCCAGCTAATTTCACATTTTTTGGGCCAAGCAAACTGTCTCTGGGAGGACACATCTCTGTTGCACAATGGATTTGTACTGTCTGGGGCCTATGAACCCACCAAGTAGGGCACAGCACTGTGCAGGGAACCAGTCCAGCCCCATGGGCGTGATAAGGACATTTATGTAGCTATATTGCCTTTGCACTCATAGAGAAGAAAATTCCTGTCTCCAGCTCTAATAAAATCCCAATAGCTGATTCGACATCCATTTCCCATTTGAAACTTTTCAAATAAAGAAAATAGGTGATGTTTCACATGATTTTTGATTGATGTCTCCCACATTATGCATCCCTGGCTATACCAGGAAATTTTCCAGCTGTGGCACTTGCTTTTTGCATGACGACACCGTACTGGTGTCTTATAATCCTCCTGTAACCAACAAGTGCCCCAGGGTCTCCCTCCCTCTCAGTCATTTTCCTATGAAACTCCCAATTTGCAGAAGTTCATGTTATAAGCTCGTTAAGTGTATGACTTTGCACATTATGCAATTAAATTTCATCCCATTTCTAATACTCTACTCTCAAGGTCATTTAGTTTTTCCTATACAATACTACATTCTCCCTCTCTGTTGAGCTTTGTGTCATCACCAAACTTCATTAGTACACGCCAACTTCTTATCAGGGTCATTAATGAAGATGTTAAAAAATCAATCCCAAATGTTCAAGGATTTCTGCTGGGTGGCAGTTCTTTCCAGACTAATTATTATTTCTTTTCTTTTGCTGATTCTGAACTCATATTTCTGTAAGGTGTTGGTAGCAATGTAAGTAGATGAGGCTTAGTTTTGGGTTTAATGCTTTTTTCCTGTATTTTTTGTCCTATATTTTACACAGATTTAGTCATCCTTGGTATCAAAAAGGTGAAATAATCATCTAATCAAACTATCACTGCTAAATCCATATTATATTTTTTCCTGGTTTCTACTTAAATTCCTACTTTTAAATATTCACCACTTCAATATCTGTGCTACTCTTACATCTAATTCAGATTCAATTATTGATTCTGGATTATTTGCCTCTCACTACTGTATATCTTGGTAGTGTGATTGGTGTTTTCTAGTCAGATGATACTCCTCCATACTCCATTAAATATTCAGAATTTTTTTTCACATTTCAGTGAGTAAATCATCTTGTTTCTCAAAAGAGCATATTGAGCATTCTTACACCCAGATGTGGTCATCTCTGCCTCTGTGCATTCGTGTCCATTAGCCATTTGTCCTCTGCATCGATGTCATATTTCTTACTGAAAAATGAGGCAAAAGTATTCGTTTGGATTTGGGATCATATCATTATTATATTTCATATTTAGCCTGAGCTCATTCCACAGAGGACTCACTTCATTATTTATTTGCATGATGAGATTTTCACTACTGGTTTTCATTTGATTTTCAAAATCTAACCTTGTTTTTTTTTTTTATCCATTTGTACTCCTAGTGTCTTATTGTTTAGAACAAGCATGGATTACAGTCCTTTGTCAACTCCAAATGGTGCACAGTGCTTCCCTCCACTGTTACTTCTAGTGCACTTTCTGCATCAGCTTAAAAATCAGTCAAAACCTCTTCAAACATACACTGGCATGTCTGAGGTTTGTGAAGTTTATCCCAAAACCAACATTTTCTAAGTGCTACTCTTGGTATTAAGATACTTAACACAGACACATTACCACAGGGCATGAGAACACATTGTGTACAACAGCTACTACACAAGCATTTGGAAAATGCTGGGAGAACCCAGTGGTGTGACACATTTCAAGGAACAAAATTAAAACACTGGTTTATATTCAAGGCACTGAGGGATGGCTGAACATATGCCATGAACATATAAAGTTGCCACCTCTCAGCAGAGAAACCCTAACATACAAGATATGAATACACTCACCAATTTAGCTTGTTTCCTTTGACTTTAAAGCTCAGTGGAAGAGCAACACTTCACAGATGAAGTGCTCTGAGAGCCCACAAATGACTGGTTATTCCAAGTTCCTGCTAACTTGCCATAGCCTGGTGGAAGGCATGAGTCCTCTATGTAGTTTCTGATAATTCAGTGCCTGTTGCTGCTACTTATAACAGTAAAAGGAGAATCCTGAAGTACTGGCACCCCATTTCTGGGATTCAGGAGGTCTGTATCTCATTCCTGTCTATCTCACGTATCTGCTAAGTGACAGTGAAAAAAATTGTTATTCTGATTTCTTTGCATTTCCTGCTTTGTAGACTGAGAATAGCAACGCTAGGCTAGAGCAGGGAGATTATACAGGTCCTAATTCTTTAACAGGAGCAATGTGATTT
Organism: Machaerirhynchus nigripectus; assembly: GCA_013397975.1. Taxonomy (NCBI): domain Eukaryota; kingdom Metazoa; phylum Chordata; class Aves; order Passeriformes; family Dicruridae; genus Machaerirhynchus; species Machaerirhynchus nigripectus. The sequence goes on from VZRQ01000712.1 coordinate 82,519, forward strand.
CTGAATCATTAAAAAAAGTGTAAGGAAACGTCAAGATATTATTATGGTAAGTAAGCTATACAATATATAACTCCTTTTTTTTGAAAGCCAGTGTTTAAATTCTTAAATAACAGTTTCTCTTAAGCAAATGCTTCTGTGTCTTATAATAGTAAGAAGTGACACTACAAAACAACGGTTTGAGACAGAGCCAAGATAATTTCTACTGCTTTAAACTGGAATGAGCCTTCCTCAGCCTTAAAGCATGACAGCTATTCAGGAGTCTATTTTTCTGGCTTTGAAATCTGAGTTGTACTTAGCTATGGGATCTGACAAGTTTCTGCTGCCTTATATCGTCCCTGCTCACCTGACAGCACAGAAGAAGGTGTCTCACACTAATGCTGTCAAGCTGAAGCTCCACTGAGAGGACAGTGATGAATGTCAGTTTAAGTCTATTGAGCCTGCAGTGGGTGGGCAGTGGATGGAGGTTAGATACATAAAGCAGCAAGAATCATGAGGTGAAATGAAATATAGTCTATTCATTCTAGTGTATTGCATATAGTCTAATTCTTTGGGTAGTCAAAATGAGGTTTTCTTAACCAGTGATCTTTCCTAAATCAGCTGTCCCTACAAGCCCATGTCCCAGTGAGGTTTTTTGTCTCCTTGAATTACTGGCCCTGGCAGACAGTGCCATACCTCTACTAGCAGGAATGTGGTTTGAGGAAAATAATAACAACTCTGCAAGAAAACAATCATCCTTTGACTTATATATCCCTACACCCCGCTGACTGTTCTAGTGAAAAATCTCCAGCTATGCATGAAGGCTCAGTGTATCATTCCTTAGGTGAAAAAATTTCAACCTCAACAAGATGAGCACAGTGAGTGATTTTTAAACACTTCTAATGCTGCTAAACCAAATAAAAATTCCTTCAGAACAAGGCTGCTCATTGATGCCCCTTAAAAGGTATTTTCATAACGTCTACAATTAGGTTGTGGATCAATACAGTTGTACTCTGTGGGAATATTTTAGTTCATCACATGGTGCAATTATCCATGACCACAAACACAAAACCAGCAATCACTGGCCAACTAAACATGTGTTAATTGGAAGCGTGAATGCCCTAAAACAACCAACAGCACCAGTTCCTTAGATAATCACTGCTTTTGTATTTCCCTCTTGTTGTGGGTACCTCTTTGTTGCGGATGCAGCTAGCGTGAGGGTTTTATTCCCTACTTCCAGTTTTGAGGCACTGCTCAATGCCACGCGGTACAAGACACAGCCTTTCCTCTAGATCTCATCAGTCTCAGTAAAGGGTAGTGCCACAGCTACCAGTACGTTTCAGCTCCCTCTCCTTGTCTGTACTCACTCTGCCTGGAGACCCACAGGACTGCACCCCGTGAATGCCAACTGCTCCATAATGTGACAGGACACCCTGGAAGGAAAACAAAAAGAAAAAGAAAAGAAAGAAAAAAGATTTTAAAGAGGGAGTAGACTGTTTCATTAAAGCACCCTATTAAAGCAGCCTGGTAAACTTTTTCTTTTCACTGTGTTATTTTTGTTAAGCATGTATAGAAATTCAAGTCTGTAATGAATAATAATAATAAATGTATCTTTTAAAAATTAAACCCTAATGTATTTTAAAGCAAGGATAAAAGCTTCTCATCTGCACAAAAGAAATTTAGTTAGGTTCAACCCCAAAAATCTGCTTGATACAGAAGATGAGAGGAAAAAAAGTTTAAATTCAGGAAACACTCTCAGTATCAGAGACAATTGCTTTTTACTGCTACATTTATTGTGAAAAGAGGAGATAGTCAAGCCAGCTGATCTGTCAGAAAGATGAAACAGTCACAGATGACAGAATCTGGCTAGATAGGGTGGATCTGCCACTTCTCCAGTGTGGAATACATCTGAGGGATTTTAGACATTAAATCTCCTAAAACACCTACTGAAAGGCAGACCCTGTTAACCTGATCTGTTCTTAACAAGTAACCAAGAGGTGGTTAGGGACCTATGGGCCAGAGATGCTCTCCTCTCCAGCTTTTGGCTCTGGATTGCTGATCTCTGGGCAGGACCTCCCCTGGAGTCAGGTTCTGAGCCTATTCCCCCTTCCTTGCAGGCGACAATCTGACTAAGTTAAGGAGTCTAATTGACTGACTCCAAAGTCAACTCCCTCATAAGAACAATCATGAAGAAAGCTAGAAGAAATATTCTACCCACCAAGCCTTCCCTTGGGAGCTTGGGCTCTTTAGTTTGGCCATGTCTCTTCTTCATTACAGCTCTGTGAGTCCAGACCAAATATATCCTTGGTCCTGACCTCGACCCTGATCTTGACAGACTGACTTGACTTCCCATCTGGATCCTGGACCAGCCTAACCACAATGAGTGAGCAGGGCTGTCACTGGACTAACGCTGACCTTCATCACTGTCCCTGGACCTGATCCTGACCCTGGCTGTCTAAACGTCCTGACTTCTTCTTGGGGAGGTCACAGACCCTGCCTGCCTTGTTGTCACCCTCTGCTCCTGCCCTTCCAGAGCAGCTTGTCCTTGCTGCTCGTCACAATATAAGGCTCTGTGGTTGTTTCATGAGAACACCAATGCAGCAGAGTACCACAGACTCATAAAAGCATTGTCTGGGAAGGACTTCTGGAGATGTCTGGTCCAGCCTTTTGTTAAAAATTCTACAGTCATGTCAAATCAGCTGTGGATTTGTCTATCTCAGTTTTTAAAACACCCAAGAATGAAAAGTCTCTGTAGAACCTGGTTCAGCAGTGCATTACTCTCTTTCTTCTCGTAACCTTCACCTCCCAAGGTGCAATTTGTGGTCATTTATGGTTGCAATTGGCATAATACTTAAATTCCTCAAGTTTCCCTGAAATCCTTCAAGTCCCTCATTTATGGAATCACTAAAGTCTTTCTGATACAGAAGTCTGAGTTCTCCTCCAGGCCATGTCAATACTCTCTTGTCCTGAATACTTCACTGCTTCTTTGATGTTTGCTCCTTCTTCTTTTTTTTTTTTTTTTTAATTTAAAAAGATTCAAAGATTTCTCATTTCTTTTAAAATATATATGGAAAATGAGACCCCTGCAGTACATTTATACCTTTCCAACAGACTGCTGAGAGTGTGGTCTGCATATAGAAGGCTATGATATTACAACACGTGAAAAAGTTGGTCATACTGGGTACCTGCCGGAGTCCTGGGCTGGCGACAGAGACAGGTGTAGCCCTGGCCACAATGCCTGGTGGAACTGCCTTTGATTGATCTAACCATCAACCCACTCATGGGTTTTGTTTAAGAGATACTCAGTTCCCCTCCAGAACATATTCCGGGACAAATCTAGTCTGCATTCTGGGCTCCTGGTCGGGGGAGTGGGACCCTGGAGTGAAACAATGAGTAATCCAAGCTGACGGGCTAGTGACCTGCTGACCCTTAGACAGAGAGCTCATTATTGATGCTGTTAACGCAGGGAAAAGAGCGATCCAAATCTCCTTAAGTATTTCCACTAGATGGACAGTTTGTCAGGGAGCAAGACATCTTGATTGACGTCTCTTGGTGAGTGAAAGGGCTGCATTGGCCAAGTGTCACTTTTATTTCTGTCATGTGACACTTAAGGCGTACTTTGTCAATTTGTGATTGCTGTATTTTGCTCAAATGCTCCATTAAGTATTTAGTAAAAGAAATACCATAATGCTGCTTATTCTTTTGGAGTCAAATGAAATCAGAAAACTGCTGAGTTTTCTTTTGATGAGGGCTTACTGCAGCCTGACATGGCTGTTTTGGAGCATGGGAAAAATAATGAGAGGGAAAAACAGTGGAAGTGTTCCCTTGCAGTATTTCTCATGTAAGAATTCTAAGTAGAGCCCTCCATACCACTTTCTTTCTGAAAACTTAGTGACAGATTTTGGTAATGCAGAGATGGCTTTTGCTGATGTTGTAGGACCTCATCAACATACTGAAGGATGTGGTGAGGGGCTCTCAAGTCAGTAATCAAGCTTACAACTGCTCTTTCAGGAGGAGACTCCACTGCTTTGGAGGATTCCAGGCAAACTGCTCTGAGGGGGCCAGTGGCAATTCTTCTCAAACTCTGGGTTGTGGCAGCACTGAATACCAAACCAACACTGAACACCAAACAGCAAGTGATGCAGCTGAGGAAAGGGGAAAAGTGCAGAAACACAGTATTGGGTGCTTCAGACTGTGACAGTCAGACTGCTGCCAAGAGTTAAAAACTGTTAAAAAGCTTATATAATAGGAAAATACAACTAATATTATCACTGGATTTCTCAAATATAGGCTGTGCTCCTTTCAGGCAAGCACATTCAGTTTCTGCCTTATTTTTGCCCGCAGTGAATCATAAATACTGACTCAGAGAGACGGGAAGTGCTTGATAGCTGTTTCTCTTCTGCATTTGGAATAAAGCAGGCACACGTTTCCATCCCTTAGGACATGCTGGATAAAGGACATGTCTGTGACAAAGAAGGATAAGAAATCTGTTAAAGAAACCCAGATAATATAAATTAAAGAGGTAGTTGGTGAGGGTCCTCCTGATCACACTAATGATTAAGCAACTTGAAGAATGTAGTGTTACAAAAGATGGAAGGATTATTGGTAAAATCCTCATATTTGAAAGGGGTTTGAAGACTTCAGCATCTATAATCTGGTTAGCCTAACATTACCAGCATGGATAACAATGGATTTCATCTGAAGCAATGCACAGCAGTATTTAATTAAAAAACCCTAAAATAACCCCTCCCACCCAAAAAACCATAACTCTGTGTTGCACTTGGACACAAACTCAGGGCGACAACTATAAACTTTGAAAAGACCACAGCATAAAAACTTAGAAGTTTTCTTTTTTTTGTTTCCCCTGAAAACAAAATAAAATAAAACAAAAAGAGGTTCACTTATTGATAAAGACTGAGTTGACTATCTCAAGGCATGGATTCAAGGCAACATTATATCTTGACTAAAACTTTACACTCTGAGAATGAGATGCTCTCTTATGATGGGATGCATTGCTACCTCTCCATGTCTCTAGAAGACATCTCTTTGAATGGATCTGGTCTTCCTGTCTGGGCTTGAGGAAAGTATAGTGATGAATAAAAACACCTTTAACAATAACAAATGCATTTCTATTCTATCCAAGAAAGGAGATGAAAAATTAAGGTACAGCTATGCAGGTTATTGTAAAAGGTTGCTGTTCACCTCAGCTGAGCTCAGCTCAAGGGTCTCTCTGCACTGAAAACATTTGGCTTGCACTTATGTGTATTTGAATCTCTTACCTGTATTTATCTAACAAGCCTTTTGTTTATGTGCCAATAGAGCTGGAATCTTGCCTCAGGATTACCTTACTTTATTGCTGTAGCACCTGCTAGGTAAAGCAGATAAAGATTCTTATAAATTATAAATTCACGTAAATAAAGCAGCTTATTTAGGTTTCCAAAATGGAGACCAGAAGTCAGCTGTATATTTTATGGACTCTTAAGAAGCAGTGATGGTTTTGAAAGTTGGGTGGTCACTCTGCAGGCACTGTCCTATTTTGGAAGCCTGAATGGAGGGAGTGTGAGATTTCAGATGGGGACTGTTCAGCAATGTACCCTCACAACCCACTTTAAAAACAGTAGCTGAATTCTGCATTTCTCAAACATCTGGGGAATCATTTAACACATACCCTTTAAGACCTCTTAAAATCTAGTAGTGAAGGACAAGCAGGGATGGGCTGATACAGCCTCTAGATGTATTCCTGGAAAAACATGCCTCCATGTAAAAAATATGTGAGGAGGATTTGACAGTGTATTCACAAAGGGAACAGCAGGTTCTGAAATTAAACTAGGCAATAAGCTTTCCGCTCAGAGATCTCCTGTGAGGTACTGTAAAAACAGCTACAGCGCCAGGTAGTGCAGTGTTGTCTGATCAAATGAACTGTAGGACATGAACACAGAAAAAAACCTGGATCAGATAAGAAGCCTGCTCCAGGCTGCTTCCCTCTGTTACAAAAATACATGTTTCATCCCACTACTTTCCTGATATTTTCATGGCACAACGGATAAATGGATTGGACAAAGAAGGAATACTCTGTTCCCTTCTTGTCTGCCACAAAAGGCTTTTCTTTGTCAAGGACAGAAACCACCACACGATAATGTGCTGCTCCCCACCTGATGATGCCTGCCCAACATCCTTATTCGCAGCAGCCAAAGAGCAGCTGCATCTGCCTGTGTCTGCGGTGTATCATCACTGAAAGGATTTCAGATGGCTGTGTTGGCAAATGCTGGGTTGGCTAAACCTAGCTGGAGGCATGAGGTAATACTTGATGTGAATTCAGAATATTTAAACAAATACACCTTAGCGTGTGTGAAGCCATGATGGAAAGGCATGCACACTAGCTAAAAAAATAAACACAATAATTAGGTGAAACTACTCTACCTCTCCCTGAAATACAGGAAAATCAAACCTAAGGAGTTCTGACTGATTCCACGAGTTAAGTCTCAGGAAGCAGACTAGAAACTTCTCTCTTATATTAAACATTACAGGCATATTAGAACCCTGCTAACTGCTCTAGGCCTATTCCCGTTTTCTTCCATGTTAAGTGTCGTCAGTAAATTCCAGCATGAGCAGCTTGCTTCCACTTTGATTAATACCAAACTGACTATAATAGTCACAACTACATCATCACACAGTTATAGCCACTTCATATTAGTCAAATAACCAGCCAGTATGGCATGTAATGTGCTGCTTGTTCAATATGGCGTACACTTGCACAGCCCCCAGCAGAGCACTGAGCAGGGTTGTGCATCATCAGCAGCATCAGCTGAGGCACTAAAAACTGTGGACACATTTAAGTTGAGATAAACTACAGTCCTCAGAATGCTGCTTGTCACTCCTCAGTCACTGGAAATGTAACCAAACAGAAAATACTATCAATCTTTCGACTGCTTCAATAAGGGACGTGCTGGCATGTTGTGCTAAAATACCCTTGTGCTGGGCTGCTTTCAGCACAGCGTGTTACTACTGGTAGCCTTACAGCCAGGGACAGGTGGGAAAAGAAAATGTTTACCACAGGCTGCTCCAAAGAACTGCCTGATTGCTTTTAACAGCTGTGAACACCCTGGTCCCTGGGTTTCAGAGTGGCTGCTATGGGCAGAGTTTCACAGGAGAAGGCACGAACCCTTAGGTCACAGTACCTGGTATCAAAGATATAAGAAGAACTGGATACAGAGATGGGGTTTAAAAAACAACTTTTCTTTGCATTCATTAATCTGCTTATGTTGAGAGACATCAGTTTTCGTCTTGTCTATAAGACTGCTTATTAGAACTCAATTTCTTGCAAGCATTAAGCCAAATTGATTTCTTTATGGAAGGTCTTTGGGATAATGGAAATAATTTCAAAACAAAACACACACAAACAAATGAGAAAAGAGGAACCTGAACAGTTCAGGTCGAATCTTTTCTGTATTGTTGCAGTTTTACACTTGATCACAAATCTGTGGTGAATGGCAATTGAAAGGTGATGATGTCTGGTTCATTTTCTCATATTGGTTATTTGCAGAATCTTTATGTTAAAAGAGAAAGGGAGACACATTACTTTATGTTACCACACCAAAATTTATCCTTCATTATAGAAATTATTATGTCATTAATTATTTGGAAAATATCACTTTTACGGTGAGGTTATTAGAAACGGTAATTGGAGTATGTTTCATGTCACAAATTTAGTACATTGTAAATGAGCGGTCATATGTATTAGCACTTAAAAGAATCATTCCTACTTAGTAATAACACAAGAGGTGCAGGACAAGTTCAGTGAATTGATGGAGAAGTGGGAAGTGTTGATGCTTGAGGCAAAGGCCACTTACCCCAGTCAGCCAGTAATCCTCAGGAAGAACCCTGTGCCAAGATTTGAAAAGACATAAGAAAGATTTCGCTTTTGGGTGAGGGAATCTTGCATCTTGAACACACTGAAGAACAGATGCATGCTGTCACATAAAGATGCTGTCAATTTTCCATGTTTTTACATTTGTGTGCTATTGGATAGAGCTGGCTGAGTACTAGCTGATGTTTAAGGCACCAACATTCTAAGTTCAAAGAAGTCCACCATTTTGGAAAGCAGAATATATATTTGCTTATAGCTTACAAAGCACTGGGGCAAGAATAAATAACGATTTTTGATCCAGAGTTCATTTGTGACACTCTGTAGATCAGTTCTGAGTGCATTGCTAAACATTTGCAGAATTAGGATCAACAAATGCAGAAAGAGAAATTTAACAAATATTGTTCATTTTTTTAATTAGCAAAGACACTTAAACATGTCTTGCAATCTGTAGGAAATTAAATACAGAGTAAATACCCAGATAGGGTGAAAACAGAGAAATTAAATTTCAATTAATACAGTTAGTTATGTTAAAGCTCTGCAGAAATTGGTGGCAGTTTCTGGAACAGTATCATATGAATACAGATTTATAGTAAATATCATAATCCCCTATAACTTTTGTCTCAAAAAGATCCAAGCAAATGCAGAAAAGGTCTGTGGCAGGATAATGCGAAGGTTAAACCTATGAGGAGGACTGGGCAAAAATTAAAAGGGAAAAGTACAACTAAGAGAGTCAATGTCCTGAGTATATGAAACAACAAAACATGACAAAGGGGCATCTGAACATGGTTTGACCTATAGATTATGACGAGGACAAGAAATATCCATACTGAAATGCAACAGACATGAAATAGTACAAGTACTGCATTTTCCACCATTTACAATTAACCTGTGCGGATTCTTGTCACAGGACTCCACTGAAGGAAAATAACCTAGTAAATTCCTGAAAAGAGGAGTATGTGCAGCCCAGCCTGAGATGACCATGGAGTAAGAACTGTGAATCCTCATGTGTTGAGGTATCAAGCCAGGGCCAGCTGGGTCTCAGAGAAAAGTTCTTCTTTTGTGGCCCAGTAGAGAAGGGAGTAGAAGTGCTATGGTCAAAGGGCAGTTGTTACAGCAGCAGAACTGCTACTTTGTAATGGCATCACAGCTTTTGTCACTGGTTTTACACATCTGGAGGACAGGATTTGGTAGTTACTGAGAAATGTAGTATTAAAATGCCAGCATGTGTGTTACGCCTTGTTGGTGCAGGTGATTCATATTCCTCTAAATCGCTACAACTATGAGAATATATTTAGCTTTTTATTGATCTCAGGAAGTGAAGCAACTGAATGGCACTGAGGATTTTGCATTGAAATCAAGTTAGCTATGTATCATAAATTACCCTGAGTTTTTATCTTTTACTCCAAAAGCAAAAACTATTTTAAAACAGATTGTTAGTTAGCGGTTAAAAACAAGATGAGGTCTAGGTTATTATGAATTATATTCTCAGCTCTGAGTCAGAACTCTTGTGTGAATTCAGACAAGTTATTTAACTTCTATGCATTTAAACTTCCTCATACCTGAAAAATGGATCTGCCGAATGAAGATGCTGCTGAATCATTAAGTGCATTCTGTGTTCCAGACATGACAAGCTTTATGGAAATGCAAAGTGTTATTACCGAGCTTTGTTTGAAGCTGACAAATGAGTCAGATTCCTCTAGCTGTCAGCCCACATCAAATAAATGTAATTATATAGTAACAGCATATCTAGGGACATTTATCTGAGTGAAATTCTGGAGCTGCCGTCTGGTATCCCAGATACAGCTTGGCATACTTACCCAGGTGTATAGTGAGAATTATGGTAGACTGTTCCCTTAAGATCTATGTTTGTTTGGGGTTTATTCTGCCTGCCTCTCTCTTAATCTCTCTTTCAGGTCATCTCCAAACAGTTCTGAGGTCACTGAGCTAGTGACAGTTTTCACACTGAAAAAACACCAAAACAAGGTATTGCCCCTGCACTGCATGAAGCAGTGCCATGGATGCCAGGTAAACTGAGGCCAGGAGCTGCATTCCTCTGCTATCTTCCCTTCCCTATCAATAGCCAATGCAGTTTCTTAATAGTGAGGGATCTTATGTGAGTGCTGATGGTTTTACTAGTGTACATCACACAAAGGTGTTCTGCAACTTGTCTGCTCCCAACTACAAAAAAGGGAATTGAAATAATAATCCTCGGTGCTACTTGGCAGATTTGATTATACCTTGCTGCCATGCCTTTTGAATCCATGCTGGCTCTTCTTCTCCTTATAAAGAGATCTCTGCCTGCATCCTCACAGGTGCTGGATGATGCTGGAGGGGGCATTTGGGCAACCAGGAGGAGACACACAAGGCTTGGTATTATAGCTTGGAGCCAATTTTATCTGCCCAAGCTTACTGCAGGCAAAAGGATGGGATGAAGGTTGTATGCAAGAGATAATCAGAATAAATGCTCCCAGCAACAGCACCATGAGGAAGAGATTGTGTAGAAAGTACAAACACAGGGACAATTTAGGCAATGTTCATGGTGACTAGATGCCTGCAAGTGAAGATCACTGTGCTGTTCTCTATGAGCAATGCCAGCTCCTGGTGTCCCGGATCAGGCCTAGGAGAAAGATCATTCCTGCAACAGATTAAAGAAATAATAAAATGCACTGAAACCTGCACAGATACAAGGACTGCTTCCTGTTTGTGCGACTGTTATGCTCCAAGGAGCAGTTTCGTTATTGCTCTGCTCCTCTTTTCATGTCTGCAAAAATAAACCAATCACCCCTCTTGAGCATCAGTGAAATTACTGGGAATTGTAGATACCATACACCAATTTGTGAAAGAAATGCCAGATGTAAGCACCAATTCTAAAATTTTGGTTCTGGTATCTTGTGCAAGCTCCAGGGTTGAAGACTATGGAATTGCATCCAGCAAAAGAGAGTTTTATAACATAGGAACTACAGCACAACATCCTTATTCAAAATGGTTCAGCCTCAGCCTGAACAGTGGTGCCACTGGGGGAAAATAGCTCAGATTCTCATAAAACGATTGCAAAAAACACTGAGAGAGCTGGAAATGTTGCTGGTGATATGAAGTGAAGAGCAGAATAGATTCCCTCATCTATTTCCCACAGCTGATAAACAGTAATGCCCTTCAGTCTCTCCCCAGCTGGCCCAGCTTCAGATGAGTAGCACAGTAATGAAAGCCTCTATATCCTATTAGCAGCTCTCGGTCCATCCGCAGCTCACTGGAGAGATGCCTGCTCCAAGCTGAGATGGATGGCTTCCTCCATAATGAAAACAGAGTGAGGAGCAAGACTGCACGAGGAAGACCTGCTTCTGTCTCGCCCCTGTGCAGGAGGAACGATACTCATAGGGAGGTGTTTTGGTAAGTACCTGGTACCTTTGTTTCGTGTAACAAAGGAAAGACAAATGGTAACACAGTCATAATTCTAACAGCAGTTTTGACATAATAGGACAAAATGGTGCCTGAGGATTCCTGTGTATCAAGCAGATGGGCCATCCATTATTTTCCTTCAGGTCAGGGGTCATCCTAAAATGAGAGTCGGCAATCATCTTGCAGGGTATAACGAAACCATTTTTTTGCCTGCTTCTTTATCCCAGAAAGCACTACTGTCCTCTACTTTTGTCCACATACATTATCATTTTTGTCTATTATCTGCATCCCCAGAGACCTAACAGTCTTTTCTTCAGGGCGGCTTGATCTGGAGCAGCTGTAAGCTTTGCTGCAGGCAGTGTCTGACAACTGCTTGCCTCTTGGTCAGTGTCAGTTCCCCGAGGGAGGGCAGGCATTCATTTCATTATTAAAGCATGGAAAAAAATCCTATATTCATTTAGATCCAGAATAAATACGTAATATTTGGAACAAAGGGCCCATGTTCCAGTCCAGCTGGCAGTGCTTTTACCATTGCCGTTCTTCAAGGCCAGCTCCTGCTTAAAGCATGCATTAAGGTCATTTATTTAAAAATAAGGGAATGTGCTGCAAAAACATTTTTTTCCTCTGTCAGTCTAAATTTCACCTTCCAACATCTCTCATTGATCCTCAAGCACTAAGAGCTTGTGTGGAACAGCACTTTTGTGAAAATAAAGATTGTTCAATTATAGTACTTGGGAGAAAAAAGCAATAGCTAAGAACAAGCCCAGTGGTGTTTTGTTGTTTTGGGTTTTTTTCAAAACAAGGTCTGAGTCTTATTTTGTCATATGTGTTCTCATTCAGGTGTTAGGTTAGTGCAAAAATTGTCTATAAATTACATCCTCCATTACTAGGGTAAAAATGGGAGTACATAAAAGGGTTTATTGTTATCTTACTACAGGATGCCCTAGTACTTCACCTGGTTAGCCAAGGTAAGATCGTGTGCTTCAAAACTGTTCATGTGCTTTTGCTGCAGCTGTCCAGCACATCTGTTTATGTTCCCTTTGATTTGAGACATGGAAGAAATGGGCTCTGAACCAGCTAGCTCCTCTTGATTTCAAGAAGCTAACCCTGAAAAGGTGCAGCATTGTGGAGGATTAGGATGAAATCTTGACCCAGTTGATATTAATGGGCATGATAATTTACATCAACAGGAAAAGAAGAATCTCCGCAGTAATACACAGCTGGTATTTCAGCCAGATTGCCTTCTTAGGGGGCTCCAAGGTGAGTGAGCATACGGAGGCTCCATCCTCCAAAGACCATGCAGAAAGGTAGCCAAAATTGAAGTGAAAGGCTCCTCAAAGGTAAAATCAAACATCTGTACATCATTTGATACCAACATTCAAAAATGTAGGGTGAGATTTTCCTGAAGCAGTGGTCGCAACTAAAAGCTAAGCATGAATCCTGAATTACCAGGTTCAGAGGGTGATTTATCCATCCATCCATCCATCCTTACTTTAGATGGTGGGATTATCCTTGTTATAATTTATGTTGAAATGCAACCATACCTGCGCCTTTTTTTTCTAACTTGTTAATGTTAGACTGACTTTTGAATTCTGTTTCTTCAGCTTTTTACAGCTTTTCACCCCTTGTGAAATAAGCTAATCCTGTTATAGGAAGGCAGGAAGCTTTTTTTACACTGCTGTTTCTTACATAATCTTTTTGGTAACAGAAGCAGGGAAAAAAAATCCATTGAAAATATTTACTGATATCTTCTTTAAAATTTGTATTTGTGTGGGTATCATGGACATCTTGTATAACAAATAATTTTCCTCCACTTTCAGACATGTAAGACAACATTTTCACAAATAGAACAAATAGCAAAATTTTTACCCCACAAAGACACACTTCCAAATCTTCTGAAGACATTTTGCACACAGATACTTCAAGCTGTAAGGTGGTGATAACTGTTTGGAGGGACAGACATCAGGCTTGCCATCACTTCATCATTTACATCTGTTTTCCCTCAATGCACATACTTCATTCTAATTACTGTTAATAGGAACTGGTTGTGCAGTCTGAGGAAATCTGAATTAGTTGCTGTTCATTCAGCAGAGATGAAGATGTTTGTGACTAAATAAAACCCTGCCATTCTGCATGCCTAGCACACAGCACTAATTGGGCCGCCACCTTGACAATATTCAAAGGGCATGCAGCGGGGGGAGCAATTTTGTCTTTCTTTTGTACAGTCCACATGAAGGTCAAGAAGACTCTCAGCTGCTTTACTCTGGGAAACATAAGAGTGGCTTCCTTCTTGCTTTTGCCTTCCCCTTCCCTTTCATCTTCTACTTTCAACAGCAAAACATGGAAAACATACCCAAAACAATAACAAAAAAAAAAAAAAACAGGAAAGGAAAGTTGGAAAGAAATCTTTCAATGGCCTTGGATTCTATGCATTATGATATCCTGAGGGAAATAAAACTCATCCCAAAGAGCTGCAGTCCTGAAGACAGGTGGTGTTATGCATGGGTTCTTGATTCTGCCAACTCAGAGTTCAGACACATTCGTAGCTCAGTTACAGCAAGAGGGTGTATTGGCAGAGCTATAGTGGCTGTTGGGGTAGGCTGCTGAAGCAATAGGCTGTATATTGGTATTCCTTTCTAAGTCAAACATGGGCCTATGTCCTAATTTAAAATGATATAAACCTTGTTTGCATATTTGTTTTAATCTCACCCTAGCTTTTTCTTTTTAATTTTTCATTTTATCTTGAATGTCTTCTATTTTGTTCATTTGTTCTATGCAAAACCTCCTGAAGACCTTGTGTCTCACTGCCAGCTCTGAGGACTGTTCTGAAGGCTACACCTCACACCAAGCCCCTTACAAGGTACAAAGCTGTGGCAAAGAAGACTGCTGCAGACTTCTCTTGATCCTGACTGGAAGCACTCCCTTAAATTGGCCAGGGACATACAGGTTTGTGTACACCAGGAAAGGGAAAGGAGTCAGGGCACAGGCTCAAGCTGTTTCCATGGCAACGTGTACTGTTTAATTGCATTTTCCCTGCCACATGTGGCTTTGGCCCATGAGAACTGTGATCTCCATACAGTGCTGAAATGCTTCACAAGGTGACACACGCCATGGGATACTCCTTATTTATACACAGATAAAGATTCCCAGCAGCTTTCCTGTTTTACTTTTGGGATGGAAGAAGCCACATAATTATGACCTGTGCACTTACTTTCAGGGTCAGAAAAATTGTCTTGGAACTGTTCAGCTTAATATGGACCTCATCTGGGGAAGGAAATGGGAAATCCAGTGAACAAAGAATCGTAGAATGATTTGGGTTGGAAGGGACTTCAAAGATCATCTACTTCTAACCCCGCTCCAATAAGCAGGGATGCCACCCACTAGACCAGGTTGCTTAAAGCCTTATCCTACCTGGCCAAGTTACTACTCTCTAGTCAACTATATATGTCACAAGGCGGGGCTGAAGAGATAATGTCCTGATTCTGGCCAGGACAGGGGTAATTTTTGCAGTAGTCAGGAGGGAGCATGGCTGGATTCTGGAGGTTGTTCTAAACCACCTCACCTGTCATTTTCCAGGGGCAGGGGAAGGTCTCTTTCTGGGTCAGGATAGGCTGGCAGAGGGAGTGGTGGTTGGGTATTGTTGGTGAGAACTCACATGGAAATCGTTCATTTCTTGTATCCTCTGTCATACTTGCTATTACTGTTCATTTTCTTATCTCACTGCTGTTTCAAGTAAATTGTTCTTAGCTTAATCAGTGATCTTTACATTTTGTGCCTCCATTTCTCCTCTCCATCCTGCCATAGGGGGAGGGGATTGGGAAGGAAGGAGTGAGCGAACAGTACATGGATAGTCTTAGTGGGAACAATTAATTGGGGAGTACCATTCCTAAACTATAGCAGTTATTCAGTCTTTCTTCTTTCCATCTACCTTCTAGCAGCCCAAAAGTCACCTGCAGTTTACTCATATCCAGCAATCTTTCCATCATCTGCACTTCTCTGCTGGCTCTAAGAGTTCAGCAGGACCCAGGCTGCGGCCACCTCTCGGCTGTCTTTATTTGTTTCTGGAAGATTTGAAACATGGTATTTTGCTTGGGGCAACATTAGCAAAGGGATTTGTTTTAATATTTTATCTGAAATAAAACAAACCGAAGCATCACTTTGAAATGTAGAATTTATCATAGGAAAGTCTAAATCAACTGCTAGGTTTATTAGAGATACTTTTTTATTAGAGATTTAAAATTTTTTTTCAAACACCATAGTACTGGATTTTTCAGTTGCATACATACATTGCATGCAAATGTTCAAATAAAAGTATTTCTAGCAAAATGAAAATATGGATCTCTGGGCTCCACAGTGAATATATGATATAAGATACAAGAATATAATGTGATACGATCACATTTATGCTAATGATGCATAGGCACATTGTGTGCACTACTGTAATCAGGTAACTGGATCTTTTTGCCTAAATTTGGCTGGAATCTTATTGTTCTTATTTTCTATTTTAAATTTCACTCTTCAGAGTGATTAAACTGAGTGATTTAGGCTATGGTACCTTGAAAAGAAATAAATACACAATGTGCCTGCAATTTAAATTTTGACATCCATGTATACTCCCTGGAGCTGGCATCTGCTACAAGAAACAGTGTGGAGAAAAGGGCAAAAGTAGGTGTTGAAATGTCATTATTCTGCAACCGTTTTTGTAGTACCTGACCAAATTCTTCAAGTAGCCGGTGACCTTATGGAAAAATACTGTAATTCAGAGAAGGGACTACATGGTATGTTTGGCCAACGCTGCTTACCCTCAGTGAAACAAAACACTTCCAAGGCCCAGATGACTGTGGACATCAGGAGGCCAGCCCTACCTCTCAATCAGACTGAAGGGCATAGGAGAGTCTTACCCTCTCCTCTGCCCTGGTTTTCATGTGAATAAGGGCCCAGTAAAAATGGTCTGGAAGGAACTGGAGGTACAAACTCCACCCAGGACCGAGGTCACTTTGAAAAGGCCAGAATGAGCACGCAGTCTCAGCACTTCCACTAGATGCAAACTTTCAATTCATCTAGAAAGTCAGGGTCCCTATTACTGCATGAGTTTAGGGTTTTTTTCCTGTTCTAGCATATTTTTGAGTAGAAATAGTCACACGTATGGTAATGTCTATGGTAACGTATTACTTAAAGTCATTTTTGTTAGAAAGGACCTGCAACTACTGAGTAACACTTGAAAGAAGCAGGATCTAAAGACAAGCCGAAGAGAGATCCAACCAGCACATAGGCCTTACCTGTTTTCTGAGTTCATGCTCTATCTTTTGTCACAAAGATAAGAAATTTCTGCTTGTTCTACTGCCACCAGCTGCCAATCCCCTGAGCTGCTAAAGGCCAACCCACCTGCTCCATGTTCCTTCTCACCAGCTAGCTGTTCAAAACACCACTAGGAAAATGATGTTTTCATGCTACAGAAACCAGCAAACCAGAAGTAAAGCAAGGCACAGCTGCTGCCTTGAGAAGCCTCAGCCTGAGCTCCAGGCTGAGCACTCAGCCACAGCCTGCAGAGCAAAGCAGGAGCAACAAAAGTAAATTGCTCAAGGGAGTGCAAAAGTTTGAGCATGAGGCAAATGAAGCATGAAAAACGAAGCAGTGAACCAAACAATTATTCACCACTACAAGAAAATCCATTAAAGAAAAACAAAGCCATCTACAATAGCGCAGCTGAGGGAGGTAGAGATGAAAGCACGGAAAACAATCCCCCCTGAAAAGCTATCTTGAAATTCTTGGAGTAAGGAAGAAAAACAGGAGAAGAATGGAGGGGAAAAAAGGAATGGGGGAAGGTAAAATATCAAAATGCAAATTAGTAAGCTTCATTTGAGAACTCATTCCAAGAGATGCAAGGAAAAGACTAAACAAGGGTTACTGCCTCTCTGGGCATGGTGCCACCTTATCACAAGCAAGGAGAGAATCTCAGATGACTTAGGTAGAATACCAAATGATCATGGAAATGGTAAAGTGAATGGTGAAAAAAAGGGGTTTTCCCCTATAATCATATTCAAGATATTGTACATTCATCACCACTGTGTAGTTCTGTGATGGTTTCATTTACTGTGGTACTCTGTTACAAAGTAAAATTTTGAACATACTAATTTTGTCAAGTCCCTTTTTCTTCAAAAAAGCTTCTGCTTAGTGGATGGCAGCAGCAGCACTGAAGATAGTTATGGGCACATCCACTTTTCCGAACTGTCTTCTGTTGAGCTGCATTGACAGATTAAGTCTTACAGATTTCTTTTCCCCACATGATACTCACATATGAAAAGATGCTTGGGGCAACCCATTCACCATTCCATGTACCATCAATCAGGGTGCAAAACTCAGGAACTTGTACACAGTGACACCAAAAACATGTATGTAACACATTCTGGGATGTCACCTTGTTCAGAACAAAAAGGCGAAGGAAACAAACTGTCTATAACCCTTGGATATATATAGTATCACCGGTCTAGAACATAAAAATCATTTAATATTTATTATGTACAAGCATGAGCTTGCTTCAAATGCCAAGAAGTCTACACTTTCTGCCTATTACATTTATTGAATCCTTTCATTTCCAAACTCATTAATCATAATTTGAAACTTAGGTGTCTGACTAGGAGAGGGAAAATATTTCCCAAGTCCTAAATGGTAGCTCAAGCACAATCAGGTGGATCCAGGAGCTGAGGCTTTCTCTCTAACTCCGGATAGCATTGGGTTACCTCACTTGCCTAAAATGGTAAGAGGCTACATATGGGATACTGTATTGAGAACCAGGATATTTATCCCTAATGAAGAACAGTGCTGGAGGGTCACAGCAGAGATTCCCACTGCTTGCAGCATACTATATCTAAAAAATGAAAGGGCAGGCTTTAAATATAACATGGGAGATTTAGAGGTGAAAACTATGATTTGGATTCATTTTCTTGAAGAAAAATTCCGTTTTCCAAATTTTGGGAAAGACCAGATTGCATAAACAGCACCAGACTAGGCTGTTTGCAAGGGTTAAATACTATTAGATTATATGAATATTAGCCTAAGATTAACACACATGAAGGCATAATCTATATTTGGAGTCAGCCACCACTTAAAAAATAACTTAAAATTAGATTTGAACATAAGACTTCACCACCTCCCTACAAACAGAGGCAATATAACTTATCTAAAACATTAAAATTCAGCTAAGGAAATTGATTAGAGAGATCTGAAATGCATGAAGCACTCAGACATTTTAACATCTTTTTAAGAACAGAGATTTTAATTTTGTCATTATTAATTCAATTATACTCAGACTCGTTCTCCTTTTTTTTTTTTTTTTTTATTCTCCTTAGGTGTCACTCAAGCTGCTTCTATTCAGGATGCTTCTTCTGCAAGCCCAGTCAGCCTCTTTCCCTGATACACTGCCAGTGTTCATCTTTCTCATGTTAGGAAACATGGTCAGTGCTGGTGGCCACAGGCAAATTCTGTAACATATCTCTGCAGAACACTTCTTTTAGGATTCATTGTCCTATTTGGCTCCAGATTCCTAACACAGCTACTGAAGCATCCCCAGAGTGGAAAAGAGCACAAAAGGTGTCATGGTGGATGAGACACATGGTCCATCTAGCACAGCATCCTGTTAAAGACAGAGAAAAGCCTGTCTGCTTCCAAGGAAGTGTCTGTGTGGACTGTGTCTTCAGAAAAGTCTTCAGAGGAGCCTTTGACCAACTGAATGCATCCTCATTCAAGCATGTCTTAACCTGGATACAAGAGACTTCACTCCCTCATTCTTTTCGTGATGTTAATTCAAATATTTCTTAGAATCATAAACCTATGAAAAAACTGAGAAAAAAAAATTTCAAAGCTGGTTCAGGAGGCTATGAGCATGTGTTGTCTGCCAGCATACCCTGCAGGTGACCCCACTGGGCTCTGATCATTCAGCAGTCTTGTGAAGAATAATTGTCTTCTCTCTAATTACATTAGGAGTGGGGAAAAAAGCAGACTCTCAGTGTCAGGAATATGAGGGTTTAGAGCTGCTTCTGATGAAACCATTTTTCTCCTAGACTGTAGAAAGAGGACAAACTTCACCAAGGTTGGAAGTAGCAGATGATACCAGACAGGCTTCAGCATCTTCAGCCCAGACTGAGCAAAGCTCCTGTGTTCAAGTTGCTGCTGGTGCTCTCCTAACAGGGAGAGCAATGCAATTAAGCAATGCAATTTAGCAATGCAATTAAGTTATGCAATTAAGTCAGATTCTGCCTTAAAACCTAGACTGTTAATGTACATATATCTTGCTCTTTTGCTAATTCTGTTCAATATTGTTTATTTTATAAGGGAAAAGGAGTATATTCACCTTGCTTTGTTTCCAAAACTGCTTGAGGATACAGGTCATGAAGAACAATGGAAAACTGCTTTGTAGCGGCATGCTCTTCCCTTCCTCATTCTCTGTACTAGAAAAATGGTGTTGACACTCTAATAATTATATCTGGATATGAAGATTTAGCTGTGTCCTACAGCTAATAGCAATTTCTAGAATTTAGCTCACTAGGGAAACATGAATAGCTACATATAGTCAAAGTTTCATTTACTCTTACATTTGCATACAGGTCTGCTCTCTTTATTATGTCTGTAGGTGTTCTTACCTGGTGACACTTCCTATCACCTCCAGTAAATATAGATATTCGTAGTACATAAAATGCTTAGTCAACACATTTAGATTCTAAAATTACTGTACGTGTATGATATTGATCATAGAATATTGTTTCGTTTTCCTGCTGTTTCAAGAATATACAAGTCAAACTACTTGCTATTTTTAAGGTAAAAATCAATTCATTTGACTGAAGTCCAGTATATCCACACTATTATTGATTTCTTTCAAGACACGTCCCATGGACTATTTAGGAACAAAGTTCAATATTTATTTCAATAGTATTTCATTGGCTGATTTTTACTGAACTGGTTGAATAAAGTTAGATTCTCTCATATGTTCTGAGGCACAGTGTATGAAGAATACCACCTTAGTCTCTAAATGTGAAAGGAGTTGAACATTACGTATCACAAAAAAGGAGCCCATGAGATGAACCATTTGCATAAAGCCCTTTGAAAAATTTATAGTTTTGAGTACAGCAGTGGCATTTTTTTGAAGAAGTGATAATGTAAGAAAACCTGCTGCATATTAGTAAATTGCAAGGTTGTACAGAATTCCCTGAGCTGAAGGTCTGGGTCCGTAAAAACAACATCTGCTAGAAGAGGAAATCCAAAACCTATAGCAGAAGGAACCCAAATTGTGAGCAGCTCAAGGTTAATACAACAGAGCTTGCTCTGCCCTTCTCTGACAAGGCCAGGTGAGAGGCATTTTGATTGGGAAACCAAGTAGCCAGCTCAGCGTGCTGCTGAGGGCTCTGCCTCCACTTGGCTGCACAGGTGTGTCCTCATGTGTGACTAGAGAGCACCACGATTTGCTTGGCTTTTGGCTGAATATTTGCTTGATCAAGGATGCAAGGGGACTTGTATATCCTTTTTACCATCTCCTAAATCCAGGCCTGGGCACAGAAGTGCCCATGCTGATGCCTGCTGTGTTGCATCAGCATTTGCAGCAAATGAAGGGTGAAAGGAGGAGACTGTGGAAAGGACACAGAAGTATTTCGTGGATCAGCAAAGCACAAGTGTCACTGAACTGGGATAGGCTTCAGACCTGTGGTAGGGATCAAAGAAGAATGAGAATAGGGTGCTTGGTGCTTTCCCATATAATATTGCTCTATTTTCTGCCATTTCTTGTAAAGAAATGATTCCCTCAGATTCAAGACCCTCATATTGAGACCAATGCAGGCACCAGAGGAAGTCCAGAAAGGAAAAACAGGCAGTTCTCCCCTACTCCACTCATATAATCTTGGCAGTGTGACTTCCAAGTCATCCTTTTCTCACTGAAAAAGGAGATTCAACATAGATCCCCACAGACTGCTATGTCTTAAGAAGGAAATTACCTCTTTGTCTCCTCCTCCCAAGACGGACACCTCTTTCATTTCAGTTCAGCAGGTGATGCCTGCAGAGCTCTCCCTTGGAGTATTGCTGCAGCAGAGAAAAGCTTTATGCCTCCACACAGCTCCTGCCTTACCCTGTTCTGTCAAAGGACCACAAAGATAAGGGGAAAGAAAATACTCCCTAGTGGCATTCAGAACCTGTTAGTGTGTACCTAAGAGTCACTAGATTTTCTTAAAATTACTAAAAACTTCAAAAAGCTGTGAAAGGGATTTCCCTTTCCTTTTCTTTCCCTCTCTTTTCAGATAAGTGCTCTTTTCCTCTGGCTTTCCAGGGGTCTGGAAGAAAGACCCTTTTCTGTACTCACAACAAGAAGAGTTTTCATACGGCTTCCTCTTCAATACACTAAATGTACAAAGTCTTAGCACATAAAATCCAATCCTGTTGTCAAGTGCATTAGTTCACATATTCAAGAGGGTTGAGAGAGACTCAGGTTTTTCTTCAGAGTTGAGACAAAACTGATTATGTGAAAGGGTTAACTAAGGTGTAAATTAAAAAAAAATTGAAACAAACTAAAGAGGCTTTGAACAAGAGCAACAATTCATAGAATCATTTAGGTTGGGAAAGACCTCTAAGATGGTAAAGTCCAACTGATAACTGTTATTGCATCTCTAAAAACACTTCTTTCACAATGAAACACTAAGTATCCCTCAGAAACTTCATTCAAGATAGGTTGTCACTGGAGGGCAAACCAGAAGTATTAAAATCAGGAGCTAAAAGTGTCCAGCTCAATCCTTAACTGAATAAAAATCAACTGCTTAAACTATAAAAAAAGAGAAAGATGAGGTCATGGCACTAGCTGTACCATAAAAATTGATTAAAAAGTCTTAAGATTTGGAAATACCAGTGAATGCATACAAACACAGCCACCTCAAAAATCTTCTGAGTCTGTGTAAGATGATGGAAACATTAGGTCTGATGTCTGACTTGTTGGAGCCATAGGTCAGTCTGTAAAGGCAAATTTTCTTCTATCATCTCCTTGAGAAAAGTGATGAGCTTAGGGAGAGTAGGTGGGACATGAACTGTTCTCTGTTCTCTTTTCAGTAAATTAAGCATGTTGAAGTTTGGCTTGTTTTAGTTGTTTTAAGGTTATGCTGAAGCTGATGGTATCTATTGTGCCTGAAGAGGTATTTAACATTTTATAAACAACAGCCTGCTTGAAAAACCTGAGTTCATTCCCATACTGGGGACTGATTGCTGGCAGGGACTACCTGCTAGCTATGGTCAGAGGCAAACTGGCCAGGCACCTTCTGCAGCAGGTGCACAGTCTGTCACCGTGATTCTGACCTCACACTTGTCTTTCTTAGAGGAGCACAGAGCTGAAAGTTATTTGCATCTGGGTTTGTCATTTGAAGCAAAGCCAAAACTGAGGCAGCAGAATCTAATCTTTCAAACGTGACCTTATTCCACTCCTGTAGTTCAAACTGTTTAAATTTAAAGCTCTCCATTTAGATCACCTTTACTCCAAAGTAATTTTCATTCTTCTCTGGAATTCAATGCCCTTAATAATTCAGTCTAGCTAGTCACCCCACAAAAAACACAATCATACCTTTAATCCCTGTTACTACCTTTCTAAAGGCAGTAACACTACTGCCTGTCAAAAACCTGCTACTAAAAAATTCCAACAGGTTCTCGATCCTGGATTTTCAGAGGTATTTCGATATCTAGCTAGCCAACATTTCAGGGTCATTCTGGTACCTAAACTATTTTTTAAAGTCTCTAATATTGCTTCAGTTGAGCATTGTGTTGTTTCCTATATGGTTATGTTGATTTGCAAAAGATGAAAATATTACCTGTAACACCTCTAGACCCATAGACCCTGCAACCTGTAAATCTCTAAACCCATAGATCCATGAATCTATTCTAAATAGTTTTCTATTTTTCATCCTAAATATCCTGAAATCTTCTATTTTTTTTTCTGAATGTACCTATCTTGAATAAAATCTAAAAAATCCTAAATAATCCATTAGTCTTTGTTGCTTGCTCACTCCTGAGAGCTGCCAGAGCATCACACCTAGGGCCTTTACACTGAGCTGCAAAGCAGAGATGGCAAAAAAAATTCTCAATCCTGCTATTCATCGGAATTAGTTAGTTCACCAAAATCAACCTGCATTATTTTAACCAACCTCCAAGAAATTTTGAAGAGCAGGCAGAACAGAGAGAGGGCATTTGCCTGTTTTTTTCCCAGATGTCTAGCCACTCACAACAGCCTGAGCTCAGTGCCTAAATCCTGTGAGCTTGTAACATCAGGGGCCTGGATGCCTTCACCAAGGATGCCACTGTGTTTGGGTCTGTGCATTCACAGCCATTTCTCATCCTAATCCTTGAGGACCTGGGGGGGCTGGAAGCAGGGCAGCTCTGTATTGAACCCCTCGTGTCTTCTGCTGGGTTGACAGGAGAAGGGTGGGGTGGGTGAGGATGCCTTTTGTCCACCCATGGTTCTGCTGGTGGGACGCTGCAATGGCTGGATGGCAGTTTACAGCAGGAGCTTCTGGGGTGTCTGGCTCCATTTCCCTTGTACAGGTGAAGTGGTTGAGGTCCCAGGGAACGCATTTTAAATTGGAAACCACAGGTTCCTGTCTTTCCAGAAAGGAAATATCTTGGCAGTTCTAGTCTGAGAACAGTTTTCAATTTTCTGGTATTATCCTACTTCCATGTGATAAAACTGCCTCCCAGTCACCTTCACTTGTGACTTTTTCAAAGTTCACCTTTCAGCCCTGCTTGATATCATAATACCATTAGTGCTAATGAGCTCTCCAGCAAACATTGCATTGTTGCTCCCTTACCTACTTACTTTAGGAAGAATAAAGGACAAAAGATGCTGTGGCTATTAACTCAGAGCCTGCATTCACTTACATTTTTACTTTAACTATCTCTATTCACTGTAAATTCCTTTCACACTCTGTGGTGTCAAGAACACATTATGAGCTTTCCACTGATCTCAGTTTCTCAGGTGCCTATCACTGCATGTGTTGTAAAATCAGCATCTGTGTATGCATGTGGCCAGGCTTAGCAGATGCTTTTACAGGATAAGATGTGATATATATCCTGTACGTGAAATCAGCTTAAACCCCAAATCCATCAAACATTTTATTTTAAAGAAAGGCAATGATGCCATTTGATGCAAACATATTTCTTTATTAACAGTTTCACAGCATGTTTCCCAGCTCCAAATTCTCTGGATGTGGGATTGCAGTTCATTCGTTCACTCTAAGAGAAACACTCATTCATTTTGTATTATGTCTGCTATATATAATACTATGCCACTACAGAAAACTGCTATTTGCCTGCAGCTCTCCAGCTGTCAGGGAAAAAGAGCCATCCTGGCAGGGCAGTCTGTCCTGGACTGGCCACCCTGGGGTCTTGCATTAGTGTCAGACTTTGCAGAAGACACCTCCTAACTTTCTGATCTCTGGTCAGATCTGAAGAAGAACAGTCAAACAGTAATGTTTGTCCTCCGGCAAAGATCCCATGGAGGTCAGAAGACTGTCCCTCCACAAAAGCACTATCAATATTCATTGGCTCCACGGGTGCTACAGAGAATGTCTCCAAAGAAGAATTAGGGCCCCTAAAACACCTAACCTAAGTGGAAAGCAAAAGACAAGCTCTCTATAAAACCGGCAGATGGTAAAGGGAGACAATAATGAGTGGTGTCACCAGCAGCAGTGGCAGCTCAGCAGCCGCCGCCGCAGCATTATTGAGTGTTGGCTGAGGAGCCCTCGGTGTGGGGCTGAGCCCCCTGACAGGAGCCCTCAGCTCCCTGTACGTCAGACTCTGTGCCTCCCGCAACTGAGCCCCAAATACATCCCGCCCCCACAAGACAGGACTTGCAACAATTTCCACCCTCCCCCTTGACTGCCCTGGATTCTTATAGATCAGTGACTGTTGTTCCAGGGTTTCTGTAACCTCTGGCAGGATTCAGAAGTATGGGGCTGTAAACCCTAACCTGGCAAGTGTGGAAGACAAAGGAGCTGGGATTTGGGGATAAGAATACACCAGTAATTTTGAGAACATGGAATAGCAGAGTAGAAAATCAATACATCTAAATGGGGAAAGGAAAACTTGAAGATAGAGGAATAATTCCCCAACCTCTGTGCAGATATGACTAACACTGCAGAGCAGGACTGAAGTAAAAAGCCTAAAAGTATTACTAGTTGGAGTTCTGTCAAGATTGTCCCCTTAGGCTTTTCCTGGGTCTTTCTCTCTATATCTCATAAAGTGTCAGCAACAAAGGAAAGGACAAAACACTTCAAGACATATTTTGCTATCTACAGCCTTCCTTTCTTATCTCCTCAAGCTGCACAGGAAAAGTGAACTGTTATATCTTAATAGGATTTAGGCTATAAGATTTCAAGTCATCTGTTCTTTCTCTAATTCATACTGCATGGCCAGTTCCTGACAGTGCTGTAGGTAAGACTTTCACAAGTCCTCAGCATTGGCCTAACTCCTCTCTTGTTCAATTAATTGGAAAGATTCGTGCTAAGAAAGAGGAGTTGTGCAAGCTGCTTGTATCAGGGACCAATGCGAAGCTTGGTATGAAGGGTAGGTCATGCTGTCTCTGCTTCAGTCACTTTCTTTCTCAAACAAGTCTTACAGGTACCCCAACACACCATGCAGAGCAACATCTGATCCTTCAGGGTATAGCTAAACACGTACTCCTTGACAGCCATTCTGGCACAGGTAACTCTACTGTATTTTCCATGCATGTTTACAGCAAGATAAATCAGAAAAACCGACGAAGTTGATCTGGGTGCTTCAGGAGAATACAGGGACCCTGGGGACCAGTCAGATGCAATCCAATTTGCCATAGGCAGCAGGACTTACAACAGAGGTGTGATTGCTGCTGTCAGGCTAAACTCCAGACCCACCCATGGGTAAGGTAAACTCACCAGTGTTCACTGCTGCCATGGCTGACAAGCCTTTGTCTGAAGCTGAAATGACCTGTTGGTGCCTGGGATCCAGTGGGATCAGTCAGATGTCCTCACAGACTCTGCTGGGCTTATTCAGCCCATTTTCCTCCCTTGGGAAGAAAAAGAAGGAAGTTTTTTTGCTTTGTTCTCCTTCTGTTGTCCAGGTTATACCCTTGACAGGAGCTTGGAAGCTCTTATGTCACCTCTGGTTTAGAAACAGTTTTGTAGACAAACCCTGCCAGCCCCAGGAGCTGCCCTGCCTATGCATGCTATCAGAGTGTGACTACAGCACCAAGTCATTCACAAAACATCATTGCTTCAGAGGCAGAGGAAGTGAAAGGTGCAGTCTTGGAACCACTGAAAGGGGTTTAAAATCCCAAAAGAGAAAGCTGAGCATAGGTCAAATTGAATTACTATAGCTGAACATTGAATTTTTTATTCACAGATATTTTCTTCTCTTGTAGTTATAGTTGTACAATTTTCCTGGGCAATTTCTGTTTGCATGAGAGCTGAGAATGGAGCCAGAATTTGATAGTGTAGTCTTACTCTGACTATACTGATCTGCCCAGAGGCATGGATACACACATGCATTGGCAAGCAAAAATTCCTCACTTCTGCACACAGACACCAAGCTATATATGAAAACCTGCTGGTTTCGAGATTGAATTTACTGCTCAACAAAAAGGAATGCTGGGGCTGGTCGGTTTGCAGAGCTCCAGATCAGAGGTAGTAACGCTGTTAAGCTTGTGGTGAGATGTGAACATAACCTTTAGTGCAGGGCCCCCAACTAGACTCCTACCAGGAGGAAATGAATCCAAAGCATCCAGCTGTTCCCTTCCCAACTGGAGAGAAATGTGCAGTGTGCAAGAAAATTACCTAGAAACAGGACATTTTGTCAAAAATCTTCCAAAACCATCTGATAAATCCAAGTTTCAACCATTTGTCTATTTTTGGTGTTCATGTTACCCTCAGTCATGGGTGAATACTCTAAATTTAAGGCTTGGGGTCCACTAACACAGGCTCTGGTTCATCCCTTCTTTGAGAGATTCCCTAGGAGATCCATGATCTTCTGCTTATGATATGTAGAGAGTTACTAATCTACTTATAAAAGCTGTAGAGAAGCTGCATAAATATGACACATCACGAATCAGATGGAAGCATATTGGACTGTGGAATTCTTTCACCTTGTGTCTTCTAAAAAAATGCCATTGCTTTTTATGACGGTTTCCTAATTATTTAGCTTTCCAGGCATGTCCTTTCACCATGAAATCCCGTAAGGACTGCTAGGAAAAAGAAATACGTCTTTTAGCCTATCTTCCAAGGACAGTGAAACATAAGAGATCCTGTTATCTGTCTGTCCTTTGCCCTTCTAAGGACTGTGGAAACTGTTGACTTAGTTCCAAGCCAATTTTTTTTAAAAAAAGGTAGAAGTCTCAAATATATTTATGTTCCCACAAACTTTGTGAATGTCAGCAGCTGAGAAAAGGCAAGAGAGAAAAATTAGTGCCATCATGTAAATGAAGGAAAAGTTGCAAATCTGTAACGCTAGCCAGAAAGGGCAGATTTGAAAGCAGAGTCATATGTATGGGGAAAGCTTCATTAAGAGCTAACACTGTCTCTCAGAGCATAATTTAATTGTACAAGCTGCTTGTTTACACAGGCTTAGTTTAATATCAGCTAAAATAACTTGAAGGTAATTGTGAGAAGTATTCCGGCTGTCCATGATGGGTCCTGGTGCAAGGCTTTAAACTGATATTTTATGAGGGAAAATTGAGTAGCCTGGGAAACCTGATTGACCTGAAGTGGGAAGGAATTTTTTGGTGCTCTTCATTCAATCAGGAGTTGAGCAAGAAAGCACAGAAGAAAAGGGTTCCTCACCACTGCACTGGTGTGTCCTGAGACCACGTTACCCCACAGATTCTCTGGACTATGCCAGCTATAAAGCTCTCCATCAGACCCAAGAGGCACCACGAAGGCTGTCCTCATTTCAGCACACTGAACAGCCACTGCAGTCAGCAGATCTGTGCATGCACGATGCTGTAGTCCTAAAGATAAACCCACCCCACATAGTTTGGCCCCAACAGAAAACCACAGCCACAAAAGCTTGTCTGTTGTGGCCCTAACTGCTGTCCTGCTGCAGTGGCACAGGAGGGCTGTGCATACCCACCTACCTCTGCCCTCGGTGGTCATCTGCTTTGAGTGACTGCAGAATTCCACTGGGGGATCTGGCCAAGCTCTAGGTGGTGACAAAAAGACCCACTGGCCATTCACTGAAGAGCCTTGTAGCTGCTATAATGGAATCCATGACTTCACCTGCCCCTAATCCCCGCACACACCCCCTCCTGTGGTCTTGAAGCATTGTGAGTCAGCAATGCCTTCCTGACCCAGCTGAGATGAAGCAGAGCAAATGACCTTCGATGTGCTGATAGCAGCAGGAAGAATAATCATCCACGTCATAGCTCAAGGGCATCCAGATCCTGTATGTGATTCAAATGCAGAAATCAGACAGACTTAAAATGATATCTTTCTTGAAGTGCACTTAGGACCTTTGTCCCCTTCTGTGGCTTTTGACTGTTTTTTGCACTTCTTTTAAGGGCTGGTTCTCCCTTACACCCATTGAATCATTGTTATGTTTTCACACTGAGTTATTCTGATGTAGTTTTATTCTACGCTGCTCGTGCTCCAGCTTCACTTTTCTCTACCTAGCAAAAGATGCTGTGATTTTAGTCACACTTTCTGACCTTGGGCATGTTCATCAGACACCTGTTCAAAAACATTTTGCAAGGACCTAAATCATGACACTTTTCTTGTACTGCACAGTCCTTGGTGATGTTTGAAGAGCAGCATCTCTAATGCCACTAAAGGACACAGGCATCTAGCTGCCTTTTTTGGATCTGAAGTATGAAAAAATCCTCTCAGTTGCCTAGCACCTATGTTTCTGCCAAAGACATTTACTGCTGCTAGACACAAAGAACTACCTAATTTAGAAGGTGACAAACAGATACAACCAAAGGCCTGAGTGCTGTGGTGACTAGAACTGCCATGCCAAATGCTTAGGTGCTCATCTCAGGTGCAGAATGTACAGAGCTGAGTTAATTACTTACCCAGAAATCTTGAAAAATGAGTGTGGGAGGATTCAGTGCTAAATCACCTAACTTTATAGCCAAGCCACAGCAGTTAAAAGGTAATAGTAAAGCTTGCAGACCAAGGCTGATAGGAATTCTCAGATCTGGTCTTACAGATGACAAAGGAAGAGCCAGAACTGATGAAAGTCCTTTTTGCCCAAGTAGTTTAGAGGATAATGGGCTAGCCAGATACTGGGATATCATGGGTCAAAGGACACTTATCTTTAACTCCCTCTTTTACCTCCAGATATCTGATGTCTCTTTTCTTCTAAGCAGAGGGTCTCATCACCAGACTGTACAACACATTTGTGAATATGACTCTCTGTCTTTCTGTTGAAATTCTACCAATTTGAACAGCTTAAATAAATAGTCTTTTTGCTGGAACTGGATCCAGTGGAAATACTCCACAGTCTAGAGGTTAGAGCACTCAGCTGGGAAGGAGAAGTTCTGGATGTGCAGCCCTGCTCCAGTGAATATTAGCACATTTTACACAAAACACACCACTGTTGCCAAGAAGAAAGGAGAAAGCGTCACTTTCTGGGCAGGCTACACCCTGCCAATTTGACTGAGTACCTATGGGAATTGGGGAGGGAGTGATTTGAGATGATCAAGTTCAAGTCTCCTTAGATGTAGGTAGGATTCAGGCACTCTAACCTTTTCAGGCTAAGTAACAAAATCCTTAGCAGTTGCTGAGAGAGATGGCTTTTGCTGCTTTTATGCATTGTTTACTTACCTTGTAGCTATCTAAGGTCAGTCAGGGTACCAAAATCTTCCTAGATTTTTTCCACAGTTCAGCACTGTGCAGAAAACTTTTCCACTTAGATTCTGTCATACTCCAGTACTGAGGAATCTAATCAGTTCCCAGAATGCTTTCTGTGGTGCATAAACTATTGTCTATTGACAACCAATGGTTCACTAACACTTGTAAAAATAACATTAATAACAAAAAAATTATTAAAAGTAATAGCAATTTAACATTGCCCATTCAAATTTTCATCCAGAGAAACGAGTCACATAATCCATACCAAATCCTTACTAGTGGACATGGTGAATTTCAGAAAGATTTGTGATTTAGCACACCAACGATAATTCATTGTGACTCATTGGTAATCACACGGAAATGTCAAGAATTTCAATTCACAAGATGCAAAACAACCAGTGGATGTAAACCAGCAGAATGGGTGCAGAGCTCTAACCAGATTAAAGTGATTAAAAACAAGAAAAGGAAGAATTTGCAATGACTGTTTTTATCACTGGGCAAGGTGTCCCCATGGTAAAGTACTATTGTTCTTAAAATGTGCATCCTCTTCTTCCTAGAATTGCTGTAGCACAGAAGGTAACAGGATCACCCCGTTCTTCCTGGGAAAAACCAAGGGAAAAAGGTTGTGTGTGTACTAAACTGAAGGCAATAAAGGAGCTGTGAGCGAAGGTAGTTTTTAAGTGCTCTTTGTGGGCAGATGTAACCCTGTGGTCTGTGGGAAAATTTCTTTGTGTACGAGTTGAAATAACAGGCTGAAAGAGCAACCATCCTCTTCCTGGGAACATGTCCAGGGCAAAGTTATCATTTCAGTTAAAGCAAAAATAGCACCTGCAGCAGCACAATCAAACATTATTATTTCCATTGTATAACTGTGGTTTGACAGATCACATTCTAATATGTCCTGACTGAGGTGTTTGCCCAGACAGCAGCTCAGCTGCATATTCCAGGCAGCAAAGCTGAAGGAGACAGGAGATTTACCAGCTTAGGTGTTATTTAGAGCTGTTGGAGCTCATTAGTCATCTCCACAGGGTAAGGGCAGAAGTGTGGTCCTGCACCTAACACATCAGTGGAATGAGACAGCAAATCCTCTCTGACTCCACAAGGGCAGTTTATAGAGGTTTTCCTTGTCTTACAGAGCTGATCATCACACCAGGGAAGGAGTCTCATGACTGAGAATAGTTATTCAGCAAGAAGAAGGCCTGGTTTCCTACTGCAGTTTTTGAAATACAGGCGATAAAGTCACACGAGGGATGCATTCCTATCACCCAGAGAGCCGACATCATGAGCTTTCAAAACACATTTTTTCATGGTGTTTGGAAGCAAAAACATTGTGAAAAAACACACCCAGCAGTGACAAGATGACCCTCTCAGAAGCCCTGTAACCCCTCCCTGAGGAACTCGAGAAGGGCACCTGAGGGAAAGTCCCTGAGTCTTCACAAAACACCAGAAACCACACAAGAGTAAAGCACACAGGAGAACGAAACAAAGGCATCCAGAGGGTGGTCACCCAGTGCAGGGGACTCAGTGTTTGTGAATGGGAAAGACCTACTCAGGTATCATGAAGTGACTTACACTTTCCCATGTTTTCTACCTATGACAAACACCTATCTCCTGGAGTTAGCCCTAGTTTCTGAAGATATGCGAAGCTGTATAATTCTGTAATCCTGCTCCAATATGTGTGGCCTTAATTCCCATTAACTTCAGAGCCAGCAGCAATACAAAAACTCCAGGTTTGGAAATTGCAGCACAAGGTTTTATTTTATAAACTCAAGGATTAAGACACCAGACTGGAAGGCTTCTTTCCCACTAACCTTCATAATTCAGGCAAAACTTTCCACACACAGCTGGATACTGCAGCTTCCCTTTTTTGTTCTTTTGTAGTAAGAATTTGTACACACTAAGAGTTAGTGTTTCCAAAGGCCTTGCACCAGTAACTATGTAAGCAGCTATAAAGATTTTGAGAGGAATATATCATGGACTAGGGTTGGGATAGATGTCCCTTCACTACTTTCTTGTAAGAAGCTGTCTATTTGATAAATCAATTTTTCTGATTGCTGAACATGGCCCATTACATGAGTCTTTAGACATACTGGGGTTTTTCCTCTTTCATTTCTTATATGCTGCCATATTTGCTGGCAGAGTTTCAATGACTTTGTTGTCTCAAATATCGAGTAACCTAGAGTTACCTTCTGCTTGCCATTTCTTCCTCCTTGGATTTTGTGATTTTGAAAGCAGTAGTTCAAAAACTGTTCAGGATACAAAAATCATTTTAGCAATTGCTTTTCTCCTTTCTCTGCTACAATGGAGGATGTTCATTCCTTTTTTTTAAAATAGAATCAGAAGTCTAGTCTTGCTTTGTCTTAAAGACAGTCTTTGGACATATACTGAGCCCTGATAAGAAGGCATGGTCCTGGATGACTTGTGTACCAGAAGAGTTTGTTGATTTGGAGGTTGCTGTTATTTTCCTTACTGTCTTTCTTCACAGATGGCAAGCCTTGCACCTCACCTTGCTAGGGCCCACCGAGTCGGCTTCTGGTGCTGTGTTACTCATGGACTGTCAGCCAGGGGACAGCTTGATAACTACCTTGTGTTTCAGCCTCATGGAGAGCTCAGACTCTCGGGGACAAGAGGTTAATTGGAACAGATGTTATTTCAGAAATTGCATGATGCCCAGAAATCACATCTTTGCCTCCCTAAGCCTTTTCAGTGGTGTTGGACTGCCTGATCTCTCTTGTTTCTCTCACACTGGGCTCCTTTTCATCTTTTGAATCACTCCAAACAATGGCAATCTTTACAAATACAACAAGACCTCCTCTTCATATCAGGCATTCTTCCCTCTAGGGATGCAAGCGATCTGAGCTGAAGAAAGAAGTAATTAAGGCCATTTTTAAAAGCTGTGTGTTTCCTCCTTTATAGCTTTAGCAAAAGTTGTGTCTAATTTATACTTCAGTGGTGTGTTTGTGCTCTCTGCTGGTTTTGACCTCTTCCTTTGAAATACGCTTGTGTAATTTCAAAGAGGTCTCAGATTTACTTTGAGTTTACCCAAAAGGATTGATGTAAAAACTTTTTGACTTTAGACCATTCTGCTTCTCTCAGAGAGGGAAACAAATAGACACTTCCTCATATTTTTGAAAATTTGCTCTTTGCTGGTTTGAAAGAATGCAGCAGAAACACCTCTGAGATTACATGCACAATTATGTCCCAGTACTACTTCTGTTAGTGGGAATGAGCAAAAAAATGTTGAGGGATTCCCCTCCTCCCAGTGAATCAGGTCCCTGAGCTCATTATTATGAACAGCAGATAGAGAGGTAAGAGATGGAAACTAAATCTGAAATCATAAACTCATTAACAGACATGTATGGCCGTCTCCCACATGGCCATGAATGTGGGCCATCAGGTATTTCTGAATAACTGTTGAGGTCTGAGGTGTGCCATAGGGAAAACAAACATTTTTCACTGAATAATCCTTCTCAGCAGCTTCACGGCAAGGTTGAAGTTATGCAAAGTAGTAGGTGTAAGCAAAGGAATAGAGCTGAAGAATTTTGGTGGCCTGTCCCTCTTAGGAAAAGGCTCAGGTCTTGGCCAAACCATCCATTACTGGCAGTAAAGTGCTATTACCATGGAGCATGATTTGTGTGACCTCTTCCTTGCCTGTGGGCATTAATTGATCTTTGGGTTTAAAAGCTGCTGGAAAGTCAAAGCTAAGGTACAACCTGGATAAAACCAGAGGAACGTCCTCTGATATTTGTTCACTGCAGATATGGAAATCATATTATTCTTTTCTTCACTGGAGCATTTAGTGCACTGGAGGATTGTTATCATTGGCCCCTATGATTTACTTCTTCTCTTAGGTTAAACAACCCCAGTCTTTTTGTCGTTCCTGTCGGCCATGAGTTGTTGCTGTTGTTGTTGCTGTTATTCCTATTATTACCGAAAAAAGCCTTGGTGAGCTCCGGGAACATGTCTCTCTCAAAGGAACCAAAATATAGCAGTGTTCTCATTCCAGAAACCAGAGCTTAGGACCTCAATCACCTGCACTGTCAGCCTGGCCCATAGAAGGCCATGGGGTCATAGGGGCTTTCTAAAGAGGGAAACAAGAAAGCGTTGAACGGAAGGAAGGAAAATAGGAACAGAAAGCTGAAAAAACTGTCCTTGTGTTCCGGGCAACAAAACTTCATCCTGTGCCCTACCCACATGGCAAGATTACAAGGTAGAATTAGAAAATTCTGTCATCAGCTACCTGTGGTAGAGATAACCAAGAGTGTGTAACAGCTAATTGTTTAGATTGAGAGATCCGTAACTAAACAATTATATGCTTTTTATTCCTAGGCTATTCTAGCTAAGGATTTGAAATATTAATATTTCACCCAGTCCAGGTTGTTCACTGCCAGTCTGTGTTCCTGTGATGCTAAGTGATGTGAAACATTTACCTTTCCTCAATACTAAACAAAATCATGAGGTAACATCTCTTTAGTGTAATGTGTGGTGGCATCTCCCTCTGGTAATATGATTTATTATACCCACTCTGCATTTCACAGAATGATACATGGGGGCAAGTATCTTTAATGAAAAGTGATGCCTGGAAAAACGTTTCCCCAGAATAAAGAGCATGAAAAGCGGCATGAAACTACTCCACATCTACGGTGATGCATGCATTCCTCCAACACCCAGTGAAGCATGGAGTTACATTTTCCTTATGAAAATTGAACTAAGATTTAGTGTTTTTCAAAGATCCAGTAATACTTTGTAACCATTTCTCACATATGGAATGAGAAACCTGACAACAGAGTTGCTTGTTATCAGCTCATCAGTGGTGCATCCATTTGTTTATACGTGTTCTGGCGAGAGAGATCAAAGAGCATTGCCAGGACACAAGTTATTTGGGGATGCCAAGCTTTATTGCTGGTCCCTGCAATGCTTTTCTTAAAGGCTTTGAAGAGGTACTTTTGTTTCTCAGTACATGAGGGCAATTTTCTGTACAGTGAAAATTGTACCCTCTGTGAGTGAGGGGTATTAATTTTTTTAAATATTTATATATATATATATTAAAAAGAATGCAATCTACCAAATCTGTACTGAATTTCAGTGCAAAATTACCATCTGATGGAGGGATTGAAATCTTGGAATCCATCCCAATCCTTCACTTCATCTGCAGGAGCCACGGGCATACTGTGACATAACCATTCCTGCTGAATTTCCCACTAATGTAAGAAAACAGCCTCCCTCAGTATAAAGTGAAATATATCCTGGTATCTGCCTATGTAAACCACAGCTGAAACAAATGTCTGGTTTGCATCCTGATTGTGAGGATGTAAGAGGTGAATTTTGCACCCCATAGACTGACAGACCTCAACTACAACTATTAAACCAAGCAGTGAGACTCAAGCATCAAAGCTCCTGTAGACCCATAAGAAGTTCATTCCTTTTTAGAGAGATACATTTTT
This sequence comes from Machaerirhynchus nigripectus, assembly GCA_013397975.1. Classification (NCBI taxonomy): domain Eukaryota; kingdom Metazoa; phylum Chordata; class Aves; order Passeriformes; family Dicruridae; genus Machaerirhynchus; species Machaerirhynchus nigripectus. Next base: position 118,032 of record VZRQ01000712.1, read on the forward strand.
GACTGTATGCTGGTTATCTCTTTCAAGTGTGGGAACTCCTCCACTGGAGTCCCTTTTATTCAATGCAGTATATGTGCTCAATAAACATGCATTTGATTAAATAGAAAAATACTTTTTTTACCCCAATACAATATTCCTCCCATTTCCAATGTATTTCCCCATCTGATTTTGTCCAGGACCATGTTGATCCATTTATTACAGGCAATCATTTCAGCTCTGAAGCCCTAGTAATGATGTGATCAAGGTCTTCCTGAGGTTTAAACATCAGCTTCTACATGCTCTTGCTTTTCTCTAAGACGAATGAAGTTGAATTTCTTCAAAATAAAATTTAAGCCTGAAAATCTTTTATTTTTACAGAAATTATGTGATACAGCTAAGACCAAACTCCCTTAATCGACAACATTGTATTAAGAAATGCTTACAATTTAATAAGATATAATTGTCTTGCGCCTCATTCACATTTTTTCCTTAAAAAATTTCCAAGAGTATCTGACACCCAGTTACAGCAATCTGGAACTTGCTGTTGTTTGAAGGAACAGTCATATGCTTTATTTTCAAAGATCTTACTGATATTCTTCCCAGAACGCAAAAACAAACATTAGGTAAGTAAAAGGCTGGGTGTTTTTCCTTTACAAACATAAACACGGGGCAAAATTTCGTTGCTGAATTAAAGCAACAAATTTGATTTTCTTTCTCTACAAAGGTTCTCAATATCATTTATCACTGCACCATTGTACTCAACATAAGGAGACAACATTAAGGTTATTTAGAATGGATTGCATGTTTAGTGTTTGTGCAGGGTTGTTACAGTACCTTTTTGCCTATGTAGGGCTATCAGCTGCACATTTCATTACATTTACTTTTCAGTACCATAAAGTAGATTTTCCTTTCCTCTGGTGTTTTCCTGGTTCCCAATCAGAATTCCCACACTAAAGGTAATGTAGCAGGTTTATCCTGATCATTAAGTGAATACATAGAGGGTGATTTCTGCTGTAGGGGGACTTTATTCATCTTATGGGAAAGGTAATGCATATAATATTAATATATGAATGCAATGCAGTATCTAAAGATATATACCCCCAGGAGGCAATTTATCTGAAGGGCTGTTTTTCTGGTGTTCATTCATTTGTGTGAAGATGGTATTCCCAGACTGAAAATGAAGCAAATGAAGGGACTTCCCTGGTGCAAAGTGATGGATGATGATTTTGTTGCTACTGTCAAGAGATGCATTAGACTAGGTTTCTCATTCTGAAAATGCTAGATGAAAAGGGATTAATTTCATGACCATTTGGGAGACTGAATTTCCATTCTTAATTATAAAATAATGCCCTATTATAATTTTCTCTGAGGTACCTTGGTGATTGAAGCTGAGTTACTTGACTCAGGGACACAAAGAGATTCCAGAAGGCGCAGAGGTAAAACTTGAGGCACATGATTTACATAGCAGGATGTATCACACTATGAAAATCCAAGCTCCTTTCACAACAGGAACCCAAGGAGACTGTTTCTCTGGCCCTCACCCTCCCTGCCTGTTCTGGTAAGAATGTCTTTTTGTAAAAAGACCTGCATGTTGGGAATTAGAAAGTGAGTGCCATGATCCAAAAATATAATTCACACGAGAAACTATGGAATAAAACTTCCCATGTATTTCCTTGATGTTTGACTCTGTACTTTTCCAAGACTGACACGTTTTAATATGAATACTTTTATATACAGCATCATTAATTTTTTCTACCCAAGACAACCAGTTTGTGTTGTTAATCTGTTAACCCTTTGCTCAGAAAAGAGCAGGTTGATCTTCTCTGAAATCAGGAAAGTCATCAATGGTGGAACTTAACTGACTAATTACAGTATCATTTTAGAGACACTAAGACATCCTCTATGGCCTCCAGTTGCAGCCCTAGGAGGTTGCAGATCCATGAGTCCAATGCCCTCCCTGCCAGGGCTCTGAAGATTTAAAATTACATGAGATATACGCATCTGAACACAACTGAGTCTGGTTCTCGCAGTGATGGGTTTGAGCCACGGGGTGTGTTTAAGGGGAGGAAGTTCAGCTCTTAGGCATTGTCATTCCATGTCACTGCACTGGCATCATCAGAAACACACTCAACATGTGTGGTATTCCCTGGTGAGAAATGCGGGAGAGATCCAAGGCTGTGCCTCATAAATACATCCTGACTGACAGCCATTTTGTGGTTTTGAGGTTTGAGAGTTTTTTGTTGGCATTAGTTTGTGTAACAAGAGTGCCTGAGTGGTAAGTGACAGTTGTGTTGATTTTAGCAGCCGTAAATGATAATGACTTATCTTACTGGGTTTCTGTCTAGCAATATGATGCGGTGCAAGGATCACCCAATATAAACTGATGCTCAGTTCTGAATTTTCATGAAAAAAATGGCTATGGTTACACTTCCCTGAGAGCCAGTGATGGATGAGGTCAGGTTTCACTAATGTTCCCTGATGCATGGTGCTACATTTCCTTAATATAAACTAATCCATGTCAAGCAGTATCCTTGACTCCATTTGATATATGAGATTGGGTTTTTCCTTTTTGGACATCATGGGAATACTCAGACACCTTTTTCAGCTGTACAGTCACAAATGATGCTGTGTTTCTCTGTGCTCAGAGGTACACATTCTTATGCTTCTCTATGTATTAAGGACTTGCAAGAGTTTTGTACTACAGTAAAGCCCAGCTACATTCATTAGTAGTTATCAGAAAAATATGAGGTTGCTCCACCATTCATATCAGTAATAGCAGTTCACAGGCAACATCTTCTACCAAGTATGCCAGTCCCATGCAAGCCTAAAAATAGAGGGGGAAATAATTTTATTAACCATTTTGCTGTACATTAACAGTTTTCTTGGATATTCGAAAATTTCATATTTTTTTCTTAGCTTAGGAGGGAGCCCTACCACTACATAACAGGTGTTCTCTGCAGCCCTCAGTCTTATTCATCATCTCTGTCATTTAGAAAGTTTTACCTTATTAAGAAAATACTGATTGTGTTTATATCACAGAAAAAAAAACCACTGCGCCTTACTGATTTTAGACAAAAAGAAAGCTAATGGCAATAAGCTGCATTAGTTTTTCTTGTCTCAAACTTAAATGGCTTCTTCAAAATGCAGGTTTTTTTGTTCATATCCTGTCAGGGAATTGAGGCCTTAAACATCAATTGGCATTAGAAAAATCCAGCTCCATGTGTTTCTTTCCACACAAAGGTACAAGTGATGCATTTTACACCACAAGGGCATTGTAACTCGCTTTCAGCTGTTGTGACCTCCACTCTCTGGGTCTGCCAACAATTACCTTTAATAATGGAATTTTTGTCGGAAAACTGAGGAAGAATGGTAAACGTTCAGTAGTCCAAAACCATTTCTATGTCTGGGTAATACCCAGGATCTCGTTGTTAGAATTTGTTATGGATTTAGCCTAGAGTAAAAGATTTTGGATAAATTTTTGTGGTTACAAGTCCACCATCTGATGGTCTGACCCAGCCCTTTGACTGTGCATGTGTGGAAGCCCTGCTCCCACAGGACTTCCACTCAAACTGCTCCATGGATGCTGAGGACAGACTTTACAAATGTCTTTACGTTTCTGCTCCTAGATATCTTTCCACTGGGTGTTTGAGGCTGACCAATATTTAAAATAATAGCATATAGCTTTTCACTTCATGTTAGTCCAAACGAACCCTCTGAGTTAAAAAATGGTGCACAAAGTTGAGCCCCATGTCCATTTTGCAGCTACCTCAACCTTATAAGAAATTATATTTCTACAGATGCTGGTAAATTCTGTTCCCTGGGGACTCAAGGGAGGAAGATGCCCATACTGTGCAACACAGTGGATACCAAAGTTATCTAAGCTTGTGCCATCCAAGCACAAGTTCTGGAATAGAAAGCAATTTAGTCATGTAGATATCACTTGCCTAAATAATACTGCTGTGGGCTGGTTAACATCAAATGAGATGGAAAACACAGTTAAAATCGCTCTACTGCTTCCAGGCCCGTGTCAGAACTTCTTTCCAGTGCTGCATCATGCCATGCTTGTTTGGCAGCAGGTACAAAGTTGCCCCGGGTGGCTTTGCACAGAATTCATTCTCTTTCCTGTCTTTACATGAGACACCAGTGCTGATACTCATCACTGTAAAGTAACTCAGTTCTATAGTTATATCTGCTAGGATGAAATACAATTTCACTTGGATGTTCTTATCAGTTCTTCAGAAAATCCCAGCCTCATACAACATACACCATGAAAAATCACTGTGTCTTACACTTTGTTTTGGAGAAACAGAAATCTAAGTTTCTATCGATAGTGCAAGTATTGGATATTAGAGAAACCCAGCCTCTCTGGATCTGGAAAAGGATACACATCATTTTAAGCAAAGCACTCAACCAGCTGCAGTTCTTTTCAGCCAGGAAATCACTGGCATGATATCACTGACACTACTTTAACCTTTGCATCACTATGGTTATTAATTAATTTCATAACTCAATAACCTCAAGTTCACGCAACTCTGCTACAATCAAAGTTCTCTTACAAGCACTGTTCTACTTCAGAATGATGCCAAACAAGCCCTGTGCATGTTTCCACATCTGACCTCCCTTTTTGTTGGGCGTTTTGGCATTTGCCATCATTTGGTCTGGAAGGAACCCAAGTTAGAGCATTATTCTCCAGAGGGACAGGTGTGATGTATCACCTTACATCAAGGAAGTCCAGTTTTCTGCACTAGCTTTGAATCAAGTAATCCAGATATAAAATGATTCATGAAACTGAGCTTTCCTGGAAGAAACAGCTCCGTGAAGGAGGGTTTTACTGATTAAGACTGATGAATAATGTTCTGGCTCTTGTGTCTACAATGTTCTGTGTGAACAAGTGTTGTGAAATAAAAACGTGCAGCAGTATGGGTGTCTTAACAGAGTGACAAATACGATTTTTTCCATATTATATGAATTGTAGAGGAAATTTTATTACTATGAAAGCACTCAGGTGGGGTTTTTTTCTCATCTAAAGCGCTATGTCAAACCACCTTCTAGAATTTGGAAAGCACGTACGAGGTCAGAATAAAGAAAACACCAGTATCTGCTGCTGTTTTGTCCCAGAATGGAGATACTTGGGAGGACGTGACTCCATCTCCTCGCGGGAAGGGCCGCGCCGCCGACCCTGCAGCATCCCGGCAGCAGCAGCAGCAGCAGCAGCAGCAGCAGCAGCAGCATCCTGGCTGCGGCTGCTCCATTCTCCCGGCTGTGCTGACCTCTGCTGGTACTTTTCCGAGGAACTACGTTTTCCCATTCTCGCTCATTTTCAACCCTCTCACATCATATTAATGCAACGATGATTTTCTTTCACGTATCCGTCCAGGTTTTTCGAAAACATTTGTTCCACTATACGAAGAAGTGATGAACTCATTTTCTGTTGACGGCGTCCTCTGAGGTGCAGAAGCACAGCTTCAAGTTCAGCTCTTCTTCATTGTTCTGCTCCTCAGTCATGGACCAAACGCCAGCTTCCTGCTCTCCTTTGCCCACAAAGCCATCATCCCATGTGCTCTGTGACACCCGCAGTCAGGGAAACAGGGCTTGGGCTCTGTTGTGAGCCAGGCCCTCCCCTCTAACACTCACCTCCATTCCTATTCAAAACACACTAATTCACCTTATTTTTAATTTGAGAGCTATGCTTGCTGTGTTTGATCAATGGTTTGGTCATCTGTGTCAATTGCTGTGTTATTACGTCCTCTAGAATTTTCCAGTTACTCCAGTATAACTTTTGACAAGGGCATATAATGATAGGAAAAGGGGGAATGAATGCATTTAAACTGGAAGGTGATTTAGATTGAATCTTAGGAAGAAATTCTTTACTTGTAGGGTGGTGAGACATTGGAACAGGTTGCCCAGAGAATCTGTGGCTGCCCCATCCCTGGAAGTGTTCAAGGCCAGGTTGTATGGTGCTTTGAGCAACTTGGTCTAGTGAAAGGTGTCCCTGCACATGCCAGGGGTTTTGGTTAATCTTTAAGGTCCCTTCCAACCCAAACCATTCATTGGTTCTATGAAAACCCTTCCTATTCTTAATACAGCAGCCTTATTCAGGTGACTTGGCTTAATGTTTAAACTGGCCTTTCCATTCATGCAATAGTTCAAATGTTCAAAATAACAAGATTTATTCCAGGCTAATAGTTCCTCCTTGGCAAAATAAGACAAAACTCTGTATAGATACATTCAGGATATCAGGCATTTTCCATGTTCCATTTCTCAGTATGATTCATGCCACTTTTTTTTCTCCAAATACACAAAGAACTACCTTTAAATATCTGAAAAACAACCGGCGTTTCACTGTGAATTCTGGACGCGTAAGACTCAGGTGAAGTCTGATCAAGGACTGCAGATTAAACCCCAGAAGAATTTTGACACCTCTCCTTGAACCCAGTTTTGAGTGCGTGTTGTCTCACGTCTCTGTTCTGAGTGAGGCACCTTGACTATTTCAGGGGCTATGACTCAGTTCTTTGGACACAGATTCTGTAGGTGCCTCCTGTGAAGCCAAACTCAATTCCTTCCTTTGCTTGGGAAACTGAAATCATGTCCCTTCAGCATTCAGTAAGGAGCTGGATGTCAGATCTCTTCACCTTTGCTGCCACGGTTGTCCAGAGGTGCAATGAAGAATTGAGGACTCATGCAAAACAAAGCAGTCTCTTCTAACCTAGTGGTTACCCATTAGGCAATGCTTACATTTTTTTAAATGGAATTAGTGCTTCAGGATTTGACCTACAATTAACATGATTGTCCTTTGCTATTGCCTTTGAGTGTTCTGTTTTATTTTTGGATATTCTCTTTGGGCCTTTCTTCACAAGGAAACATGGATCATTATTAGCTGTCTCCAAAAAGAGAAAATACAGTAACTTTTTTCATTTTGGTCACTAACAATAGCATAAAAGTAGAATTGCAATCCAAACACTAATAATTGTCAAAGCGCATTTGTATAATTATCTGTTCCCAACTTATAACCTTGTTTGTCTTTTGACTGTAAAATTGCTCTTTCATTTCAGTTTCTCAGAAAGAATGATCTTTTTCCTCATCCCTTGGGTTAAGTGGCCATCCCTTCATTCATTTGTCATGTGAGTAAGGAGAAGGCTGAATCAATTAATCAAAGGCTTGCAGAGCAACACTGAGCAAGGGAATGGTTGGTTAAACTTTGCTTTCAATGTAGAATTGAGTCTTAGAAATTCCAAAGTAGGTGTTTTCTTTTTACAAAAACAACCTTGAGACTGAAAAACATTTTCTTTCAATTCTCTTCTGGCATCTCTGGCATTTGATTCAGTCTGGATCAAACTGAAGAGCTGCAATAAAAATCATGTCTGCCACCTCGCTTTTGTGGCTTGCCTGTTAAAACATGGTACTACCATGGGCTTCTGCTTTTTTGGTTGCAATTTAATGGAAGGGTAAGTTAGGGGCAGGAAAGAAGAAAACTTCTAAAGTGTTAATTAATGGCTATGTAAATAATATGTCCTTGTTACACTTGTGTACTAATGCTTTATTACAGTGGTTTAGTGTGTACACTAGCAAGGTCCAGAACGGGAAAATGGTAGCAGGACAGCTCCTTACCAGATTTCCAGTTGGAGACTTTACTAGATCTTGAGAAATTTTATCTGCAAAGGGTATTTTACAGTGAGAAGGACATTGCTGTCAGAGAGTGCTGGGTAACTGAGGACAATATTGACACCTGGGAGGATGTGGAAGAGAAATCAGATAAACCCTCCACAAGCCTAGGGCTAGAGGAGTGAAGTTTCAGGCAAGAGACAAGATGGAAAGCTTCTTCAAAAAATGGGACACAACTTTGATCACTACACTCAGCTCAGTGCTTGAGGACTAGAAATGTATACAACTGAGGAATATCTTGAGCAGTTCTTTCCCAGAAGGGTTTCTAAATGGATGAATCCTCAGTGCCTTTCTAAAAATTTCATTGGACTTAAATATCTCCTATATTATGCACTTGATCTCAAGCAACAAGGGTTTATATTTAAAATTAAGACATTCTCAATTTCTTTACAGTCTGAATGCAGGAAATCACTTCAGCTGACACTGAAATGCAAAGTTATGCTCTTAAAATTTCATATATATGTTATTCTACTTAAAAAATAATTTTGTCTACTCAATTTAATGGTATCTGATTTCAATTTCTTTTGTATAATCATCAGGAGTTAAATATAGCGTGTACCTGAATGTATTGACCCTAATCACAGAGGACTGAGCATACAGACTGATCAAAATGTCACGCTCTAAAACTGTTTGTAAATATGATTTCAGCATTTTTGGATGGGTCAAGCTCATATTTAGCCAGTAATGTTCATCAACAGTCATGATACACAGTAAAAGCAAGAATGATCTTTACGCTCATTTGCTTTTTGGAATTAAAGAGGAAATTATTTTTCATGGCTCAGTAAAGGTAGTAATAATTACTGGCAGGTTGATAACAATTCACAGAGAAGGTGTTTGCTGGTGGTTGATTTTCAAATGCAGAACCACAAGCAAATGAAATCAAATTAATTTGGAAAGCATCTTGAGGAGTGGCTACCTACTGTTCTGCCTCAAGACTGGATCAAGCACTCAGCCTTTTTTGACAGATGTCCATCTTACTGGTTTGTGAAAGACTTTCAGTGATGCATATTCTACCAGAAACCTAATCTTGGGCTTCAGCAGAATAAGAGTTTCCCTGAAATCTAACCTAAAACTTCATTACTGTATTAAGGCACTCTACTTCTCCCTAAGCTTCCTTTGAGGTGAAGAACAGATTGTTTTCTTTTTTGCACCAATCTTTTTATTTTCAAAACTGTTATAATGTCCTGTCTGGATTATTTCCCAACTCTCATCATCTTCTCTTCTTTAGGCTGTCATTCTCATGTCACCTTTTCTTTCATGTCTCACATAATTCTGACCATTCTTGTCACTCTTCTCTCAGATTTCTCCAGTCAGCCCAGACCTCCCCTGGACCTTGATACTTGAGTCTGGACACAGACCTCTAGCTGAGGTTTTAGTAAAAATAAAAATCACAGGGCCTACATACTGCAGATTGCTCTTTAGTTTTCAGTGTGTGCTTGTCTTTTCTGGGATAACAGACCAGTGTGGAATCACAGTCATCTCACAAACCTCCAGCACTTTTCTGGAGAAGTGATTCTTAACCAGTTAAGGTTAAGATACCTAATCTTAGTCTATACATGTCTTTTAAACTACTTCAGTCTAAATGCAGTATTTTGCACTTCTTTTTTCTATTGTTTTATTGACCTTATCTCGATCTACAACCTCCCCATGAGGGGAAGAGGGAGGGTAGACACTGATCTCTCCTCTCTGGTGACCAGTGACAAGACACAAGGGAATGGCCTGAAGTTGTGTCAGGGGAGGTTTAGGTTGGATATTAGAAAAAGGTTCTTCACCCAGAGGGAGTTTGGGCACTGGAACAGGCTCCCCGGGGAAGTGGTCACAGCACCAGCCTGACAGAGCTCAAGAAGGGTTTGTACAGTGCTTTCAGGCACATGGTGTGACTCCTGGGGTGTCCTGTGCAGGGCCAGGAGCTGGGCTGGGTAATCCTTGTGGGTCCCTTCCATTTCAGCATATTCTGTGATTCCATTTTCACCTCTTTTTTCCAAACAGTTAAGACAAGTTTTCCAGTCATTTTCTTTCTTCCCCAAGTGCTTCTCATCATAGCATTATCTGAACACTTAAAACCGAGTATATTATGCCTTATGGATCAAACTATTAAGGAAAATATTGAATAACACCAGATCCTTGCAGAATTAAACTCTATATACCCTTGGATTTTGCCAGGGAATTTCTCACTAAACTAACTAAATTGTAAATACAGTGATTTCTAAGCAATATTGTATCTGCTTTATATGACTTACATGCAAATCCTGTTTTCTTAAAATGATATGAGAATCAATGTCAAAAAATTTGCTAAAATCACCCTATATGACTACTCTTACTTATTTGTAAGGCCTGGTGTCCTACAGCAAAGCAAATGAGATGGGTTTGATACAATTACCTAATGACTAATGTGGGTTGTTGTGGACTGTTCATTTTTCTTTTTATGTTCCAAGCACTAACAAATATTCTCTGTTCCAGTAACGAAGTCAACCTTAGGTAAATGGACATATTTTTCTCATTTTTTAAAGCTGTGTGCTCTGGTGTTGCAGCATCACAGCTGCACATTCACAAACCCTCAAGGAGTCGTAGTAGAGAGGTCCCGTGAGTGGGTTCTGTAGGTACAGCAGTATGCAGCTCACAGGCTTCTGGTTTGGGAACACCCAGCTCTCTGCCCCTGTGCTCTAGGATTGCTCAGTCATCTGCACACAGCAACAGGGCAGAAATTATGTGTTACGTATTTTCAAAATTTCATCGTATGATCTCAGTCATATAAAAGTTTCATGTATTATCAGTAACACTGCAGATTCTCTTCCAGCTAAAAAACCAATGAAAGATACATCACATCGGGGTGATCAGAGCCATCAGCATCTGGAATTGTTGCAAGGATGATGCTGTCTCACACCTGCTTGTGGTCCTGAAGCCTTCCTGTGGGCACACCTTTCACCTGGAGCAGAGCACTGCAGGGGAGCTGCCAGCGAAGATCTCTTTGCTCTGTGTGGAGCTGGGTTGTACCTGTAGGACACGGCAGCTGGTGGGGGACACGCTGTGCTTCCTCCTGGCACCACCCTGAGGAGAAGCTGAGGAGAAACAAGGGACCCAGCCACATATGCACCCTCCGCACCAGCTCCGGTGTGGGCTCGTCTTCGTGGGGTCACAGGTCCTGCCAGGAACCTGCTCCAGTGTGGGCTTCCCACGGGGTCATAGCCTCCTTCAAGCACTCCAGCATGGGGTCCTCCTCAGGCTGCAGGTGACCTGCTCCATCATGCATCTGCTCCAAATCTGCTCCACCATGGACCGTGGGCTGCTGGGGCACATCCTGCCTCACCATGGTCTTCACCATGGGCTTCAGGGGAATCTCTGCTCCAGCGCTGGGAGCACCTCCTCCCCCTCCTTCTTCTTCACTGACCCAGGGGGTCTGCAGAGCTGTTTGACATTTTCTCACTCCTCTCTCTGGCTGCTGTTGCACACCAGTTTTTTTCCGCCGTTCTTATACATTATCCCAGAGGCCCTTCCACCACTGCTCATGGGCTCGACCTGGGCCAGCGATGGGTCCATCTTGGATCCAGCTGGCATTGGCTCTGCCTCCAGCAGCTTCTCATGGAAGCCACCCGTGAAATGGCCTACTGCCCCCCAGCCTTGCCAAACACACCTAATACAAATGAAAGGATTATAGCACATTTCCACATTTCTATTATTGACTGCGTGTGCTAGGTGAAGATTTCCCTGATGCTGTCCTTAAAGACAATGGAGACATGGGCTATACTTTGAAAATCTGAATGCTATTCGGAAATTCATTCCCCTATCAGCATGTCAGTATTTTTTGACAGTTTGACCATTACAACCAGAGCAATCTGATCATGTATGCATTAATGCTTATGACCAAAAGCTTTAATTGTAACACAAGTTTCAAGGAAGAACTACCAAATTCTTTGGTTATAAATGTATTTCTTCTCTAAAAAATCAGACAGTTGAGATATGTTAGTAATCCAGTCTTTGTCTGGAAATCAAAATTATTTACGTTTGACTAAACTTTAAATGCTAAGGGCGAAATATAGGTTCTCGTTCCCTTTGAGGCCATATTGCCCTCAATAACTTTAAGAATTTAGACCTCAGCCTGATTAGCCCTTATCTGAGACAGTAGAAAGAAATAGTATTACCTTTAAAATCTGTGAACAATTTGGGATACACTGAAGTTAACAACAAAAGCTTTTGATGAGGGCAGAGCCGTAATCAATGCCCAATAGCAAAACTAAATATGAGAGAAGAGACAGATCATTGGTTTCGTTTATCTGTCTGATGTTTTAATGATATCATGGCATTATATTCAGCAGAGCTGGGATCTGACACTGAATCACAACACTGGTCACTTGGGTTATTTACAGTAAGCCAATAGGAACAAGTCACCCCATTATGAAGCAGTGCTTATCACTTACAGTCTCTTTTCATATCACCTAAAACCTGATTTTCCTTTCAAGCTTCCAAAGTTTTATGTCTAGAAGCAATCATAAAGCAAACCAGAAAGTAAAAAATAAAAAGAAAAAGAAAAAGGCTTTACAATTTCAGCCAAGCAGATTAAATGTGAGTGATGGTGGAGGGAGAAATATTAAAAGCTGTTGAAATAGTTGCTGCCATACATGCAACTTCAGACCACAGGGCAGAGACCAGGTTTTAGAATGGCCTCTACCTCACTGCTGTGGGGTCTGAGTCAGTTAAAAGTGCTAAGCTATTCATCTGGACTGTTCCTATATCCTGGGGAGACACACAGGAATGTCCTGAGGCCAATTCATTTGGAAGTGCCCAGCTGCCACCTCAACCAGGAGCTCAGAGGGCAGGTATGAAATCCCTCCACCTCCATATGCCCCAGAGCATGGCCTGTTAGCTGCCTGAGCCCCAGGGTGAATGAGGAGGGAAGGCTGGCTCAGCGCCCAGCCTTGTCCCTGCAGGTTAAAGCTGGGGTTCACTCCAGAGCGTGGAGAACTCTGACCCTGCTCATGAGGGGCTGGTAAACAGACCCAGGACACATCTCCCTTCTGCAAGGGCTGGGGACCCCAGCACAAACCAGTGTCCTTCCTTCCCCACACTGCATGGGAGGAGATGTTGGTGAGTTAATAAAAACCAGACCATTTTGCTCAATGGCCATCCCATTTTTTGCCAAGCAGTTGGCAGTGCTGCAACATGCCAAAGATTTTGTCACTGTGCTCTGCATACTTGAGAGGTGGGTTCATTCCTGCCCCCTGGGAATCTGAAGGAAGGTGACCTTAAATGCCTTAAATACCGGCTCAGCTCAGGCACCATCTGGAAACAATGAGCTGGTAGAAGCCAAGGTGCTGATGCACCGAATTAACACAGGTCCCAGGTGCTGACATGTGACTTCCTGCTCTCCCCTAGCCTTGTTGTGTCCCACACATGGATTTCGTGGATTTGGCCAGTGGGGACACTGCAGTCTCACGGGTTAAGGGCTGCTGTGCTGGTGTGTTCACTGCAGCTGGGGCTGGGTGGCAAGTGGTCAAGATTCAAAAAGGATGTTGTTTTCCTTTTCTGCAATAAATCAATAAATTTCTCCAGGACTTTTCAATTTGTAGGTCCTTTTCAGCATATTTCCTACTCTCATCAATTTTCTTAACTTTGTTTTTCTTAGACTACATCTTCTTTTTAGTCGCCCTTTTGTTTCATTCAAGTGTAAGATTTTCTCATTATTTTTGCTTTCCATTTGTTTATTTTATTCAATTTCATTTTCCCCCTATCTTTTCTTGGTTTCATCTTAGTTTTTCCCTCCTCCTTTCCATCACCATATTTATGTTTCTCTTTCAGGGTCCACTTTCTATAGCCCTCTTCACATAATCTCTGGATACACACTCCAACCCCCATTTCAATCCATTTTCTACTTATAACCTTTTGTCCTTTTACTGTTTTTTTCCCTTCCAATGCACATTTTCTCTCCCTTCTCATATCCAGATGTTTTTCCCTCTCTATCTCCAGCTGTGTGAATAAATGACTTTTTTGTTTGTTTCAAGGAAGTTAGGTCAGTCCTGAATAAAAGTACTTATATTTTCAGGAAACCGAAACAATGTAAATGATCATTTTGGGTTAATGTTTCAAAAAGAAGAAACTGAAAAATTGTTGAGTTTGAACTTTGAGAAATTTATAGTAAATCATAGCTGAAGTAAATTTGTAAATGTTGGAGTGGCTGAAAAAAAAGCAAAAGCATTTAGGCTTTGAGGGTGGAGGTGAGGGCAGGGCAAGTAATTTGCCATTTCCTTTTTGACAGGAGTAAAGGAAAGATCTCTACCCAAAATAACTCAGGTAGCTCTTGCTACACCTTCAAATGGTTTTTGTTTTGATCAAAACAAATGTTTTGGGAGCAAAACAAATTTGTCTGATAAATTTATTTTGCCCCTAATTTCTATTTCTTTCTCTTCCTCTGTCCAGACTGACTAGGTGCAAATAGCAGGGAGGCACAGTGCACTTTTTACCTGATATTTGGATGTTGCTTTAAAGAAAAAGAGTTGATCTCTTTCCAAGGAGGGAGCATCAGCTGCACTTTCTTGTGTTTCCCAGTCCTTAGCTTCCTGGGACAGCAATTAAAATAGATCCCAGGTGGCTTAAAAATCTTGAATCACATCAAAAGCACAGAAGCTTCTTACTACTGACAGCAGTTTCTAAAAAGGGGGGGGCAAATATGTTTCTTGTCGAGGTTCTGCATTTCAATAGACAGCATTAGTCTCAGATGAAGGCTGCAAAGTGGAAAACAGCAGCTGAGGACAGCCAGGGTCTGCCCTGAGACACACAATATGATTTTTAGTGATTTGGCTCAGAGTCACATCTGGGTACCTGGGAGAAGAGCCCAGCCCAGACTTGGCCCTGAATGCCATGTTTTTTCTGTCCATTGTGCCTAGATCACCATCAGCAAAAAGATTTTGTGGGAGAGGAGGGGAAGAAGAGGAAACTGCCAATGAGAGGATGTTCTTCACTCATAAATCCCAATGCATTGAAACACAGATTAGACCTCTGCTTTCTTTTTAACCATCCCCTGCCTGGAGTCACTCAATCCTGAAATTTGCTGAACTGTTCAGCTCATGTCTGCCCTGAAGTAATGAATTGGCAGGCCTATTTCTAACGGTGATTAATGAAGCTTTTCGGAGGCAACCCATTATTTGATCCAAAGTTAAAACAGTGGTTCATCATTAATCACTACACGACATAGGCTCACAGATTCATAATTCTCAGCAAGCCCATTTCATTAAGGGTCCCACTCTTTCTTTTGTTAACCCAGGGCTCCCCTGTCTCCCCACCCCTCATGGACACCTTCCTGGCACTCCATTTGCAGATCTGTTTGAAGAAAAATTCACATGCTCTCAGGGATATTTTTCAGGCTCTGCAGCCTCTCAAAACTACAGCATTTTCCTTTAGATTTAAAAAATTCCTCTTCCCATTGAAAAACGTATCCGATTATCAAATATGAGCCAACATTGGCACCCAGTGGCTGAACAG
The DNA here is from genome assembly GCA_013397975.1 of Machaerirhynchus nigripectus. Lineage (NCBI taxonomy): Eukaryota > Metazoa > Chordata > Aves > Passeriformes > Dicruridae > Machaerirhynchus > Machaerirhynchus nigripectus. The sequence goes on from VZRQ01000712.1 coordinate 133,146, forward strand.
ATTAATCACAGATACATATTCCCCTGAGCCCGCCTTTCCCATTCTTCAAAGACAGGTTTTCCCCTGGGATGTATGTGGTACTCTTACGCAGCCTTCCAGCTCTAGGCCATCTAGCCATGGCTGTGGACTGGTTATGCTGAGTGAGGAGAATGCAGGCTGTGGCTGATTTTCCCCTCTGTCAGGACCCATCAAAGTCACTCCACAGAAGTCAAAAGGTGGGACCAACATCATCGAAGTGCCTGGGGTGAGGAGACCTTCACTGGCTCCCAGGAGGCTACAGCACCCACACGACATCATTTGTCACCCAGCAGATGTCCCGGATCTGCTTCCGCAGGCACCACCTGCTTGGAGAAGGGCAGAAGCTGTTTGTTAATCCTGCTCCCCCACAGTGCCCCCTGCAAGACACTCATAATGGTGTGAGTGGGCTTAGGCAAAGTCATACTGAGCCTTTTATTTCTAAACTATTTTCCTGAACTCGCCAATGATTTGCCCTGGGGAAATGTGGTGGGTTGACCTTGGCTGGATGCCAGGTACCCACATGACACTCTTATAACCCCCCTTCTCAGCTGGGCAGGGCAGGGTGGGTAGAAAATAAGATAGAGAAAAACACTTGGGTCAAGATAAAGAGACTTTAATAACACAAAAGCTAAGGCTAAGCACAGAAGCAAAGGAAACAAAAGATTTATTCTCTACTTCCTACCAGCAGGTGATGCCCAGACTTCCCAGGACTCAGGGCTTCCAGTTGCTCTGGAAGACAAATGTCTTCTACATGTCTTGAAAATCTGTGGTCAGGGACCAAGTATTTACTGCTTTCTGTCTGAATTCTCTCACTCCTTTCTCCAACTTCTTTGTTGAAGGATCAGCTTCTTGATCAAACCTTTCCTCTTCCTTCTCCTCCCTTGCTAATAGATGATACGGACCTGTTGTTTCCCTTATCCACTGTTTCTTTTTTACTGCTGGAGCAATGACTACAGCGTTTGGGTCTCTGTCTCAACCACGGTCCTCTGAGAGTACTGAACTGTGGCTCAGTAGGCACAGGCCAGGCACCAGTACAGTGATGGAAACTGGTTTTCACCAGGGTAGGCAAGGCACTCTTCTGTCAGGTGGCATGCTAGTTTGTCAGGGTTACTTTCATGTTCAGATGTGAACTCCCAGGCTACGCGATGTGATAACCATTCTAGGAACCTGCCCAAATCCTTTCACACATCCAGGCACTGCTGCCTCCAGACACATTTCTGTCTCTCCTGACCCAAAAAGTTGTCTTCTCTTATACCAGGATGACAGCAGATACCACAAACTACATACTCTGCTGCAGTGTTAATTAGCAGTATTAAAGAGCTCACAAGGGTGAACAAGAACCTCAGGAACTTCATAATAAAACCATCCACATCAACCCCGGGTAGGAGGAGGGAGATGTATTCCCTCATCATCTCCATGAGATAGCTCCCGCAGCATAGCAAGACCATCAATACCAGGGCAAAACATGGAGGTGTTTCTTGTATTAACATGTACCCAAGCTCATCAAAATACAGATAAGCAGTGCAGTCAACAAACTCCTGGGCCTGTGCAGGTGTTTGCCACTTCACAACTACTACAGATGTAACACACTTAATAAAAAACTGCCATTGCCTCGTGCCTCACATTGAGCACCAAAAGAGGCTGTGGTGAATCGGCCTTGGCTGGATGCAGGGTGCCCACCAAGCTACTCTACCACTCTCTCCTCAGGAGCACAGGGCAAGGGGAGAAAATAAAATGGAAACAAAACCCTTGTGGGTCAAGATGAAGGCAGTTTAATAAAAGCAAAAACAAAGGTCATGTGTGGAAACAAAGGAAAACAAAAGATTTATTCTCTAATGCCCATCAGCAGATGATGTCCAGCTACTTCCCAGGAAGCTGGACTTCAGTTCACAGAGTGGTTCCTCCACAAGACAAAAATTGCAATAACAAATACCCTCCCCTCTTCCATCCTCTTAGCTTTTATTTCTGACACCACATGGTATGGAATATCCCTTTGGTCGGTTTGGGTCAGCTGTCCTGGCTGCGTCGCATCCTGAGATCTTGCCCTTCCCCAGCCTACTGGTGAGAGTGGAATGCTGAAGAGACAGCCTTGGTGCTGTGTGAGCGCTGCTCAGAAGTAGCCAAAACACTGGTGTGTTATCAGCAGCTCGCTAGATGCCAACGCAAAGCACAGCTCCGTGAGGGCTGCTGAGGGGAACGTTAACTTCTGCTCAGCCAGACCGGATACAGAGAGGCAATGACAGAAAAGATGGATGGTGGCTGGCATGTGAAGAGGCTGTCCTGAGCCATTACTTGGGTAATGGTGGCAGATAGTGCCATGGAAGCACTGACTCTGCCTTACGGACATTCACTGGCAGCACTTTGTCACTGCCCCCAAAACATACCGAGAGCACCTCATCCTTGGCTCTAACCACACTGCAAGCAGCAGGAACATCAGAAAGGGGGGACCCAGTATTTTCAAAATCAGAAGGTAAAGGGCAGAAAGGAAATTTCCTATAAATTTGCAAAAGCATTTAGCTCTGAAAAAGCTGAAACCATTAATTAACAAACAGAAATCTAGTTCACTGAATTAATGTAAAAAATGTTAAGGCATGATATTAAAATGCTTTAATACCTACAGGATATACAGGTGATATTCAAAAATTCAATAGAATAATACGGTAAGGTAATTTACACATAACATGAAATTAATATATATAAATTTCAAATAAATCCTTTCTCTGTCTTTTAGAAATGGACAACTTGGCTTCCTTGGCTCCATGAGAGGAACAGCTGTGAAATATTCCTTTAGTCCTTTTAGCCAGAACCGACTTCTCCTGTCACTGAATTGAAAATGCTTCATCAGCTTTAATCATAGCGTCTCTAATCAGAGGTAAAAATTGAAGCACAGAGGAGTAAACAGCTTTTTGTTCAAGTCTACACAGAAATCTATTTGAAGAATCATCAACTGCTTTCCCTCCAGGACACTGTCCCTTCCAGCAATTATTATGACCGTGTCCATACAACTGTAGTGTTACAGTTAATGAGAAGCTATATTCAGGTTTTAAAACAGTGCTTTACAGTACCCTAACCCATTTCAGAATCCCTCTTTTCATTCCTACCCTGTTACGTTTACCTCCAACCCATTAAGAAATACTACAGATGGAAGAGAGAAAGATGCCAGTGCCTTGCACTGCAAATACATATATTGCATGGGATTGAAAACCCCATCTGAACACAGATGTTCATTGGCTTACAAAATCAAACACACCTGGACATCAAAAGGAAAAAATGTATTTAATTAAAAAGATCCTAAGATAGAATTAAAAATACCTCAAACACATATATATCATTGTGAAGAACTTACAACAAATAAAAGTTCTCTATGAAGAAAAGTCACATTAATTTTCCTTTCAGTTTGAGAAACTTACTTCCCAGCAAGAACTTTCTGTACTGCAACCAAGGCTGTAAGCTACAATGTAGAACAGCACAAACAAGAAAAATGCGTCCCAAACCTGCTCCACGGTCACACTGAGTAGGGATGCTGAGATCATGACCAGTTTTAAAAAGAAAATAACTCACATAAGATAAAACAATACCCATTCTGCCTGCCAGTGACCTTGCAGCTTTCCTGGAGTGCTTTTCTGGAGCTGTGAACCGGTAACAGTTTGACCTCAAAGAACAGTGGCCCAGTGCCCCACCAGACCAGAAGTGCTCTCACCGGGTGAGTTCTGAGTTGCAGATTGGGGCTGGCCCTGCAGGAATCCCAGGAATGTGCTGGTTATGACTGCTCAGTGGGGCGCTGCTCTCTGTGCATAACCTCCTGTCTCTCTGAGACATCATTCCTCCCAGGACAGCCATGTGTGATGCCAAGCACTTGGGTGCAACCAATTACTTGAAGTCAGACATCAGGGGAAGGACTGCAGTCAGAGCTTAGGCAGGAGGCACTGCGTGTGTGTGTCTGTCTATGGACATGCACTGAAGGAAACACTACTGCTCTGCAGAAGTGCCCCAAAACACCGAAACTTTGCCTTTGAAACACCAAAAAGGCTTCTAAGAGCACAGGCTCCCCTCACCTCAAGCCCATCCCTGCATAGGGTGCTTTTTAGTGTGAAGGTACACTTGCCTCCATACCCCTTCAGCCCTCACTCGATGGCTCAGCCTTTGAGAGCCCCACCTTACTGGCAGTCAAGGTGTTAATGTGATATTGGCAGCCACTCGCCTGGAAATTGGACAGCACTCCAAACCACGGAAAGTTCCCAAACTCACCCTTCTTTATTGCCGGGGGTTTGGCACAGAGCCTGCCCAGCCCTGTGGGCTGACATGTTAGCCACACCTCAAGGACACAGCTCTGTGGCTCAGCGTTGCCTATATGTGTTTGAAAGAGGTTCTTTCCCTTATGCTCCATAAGCTTACAGAAGGCAGGGGAAGATTTCCTTCCCCTCCCCCACCCCATCCCTTTATTTTCACAGGCTTTGCTCATAAACGGATTGGGAATACTCGGTGGGAATATATTCTCTGTAAATAGTTTCTTCTGTCTGCCTCCTCTGTGCAGCCAGGAATGAAGCCAGAAAAAGACTGCTCAAAAGAATCCTGTCTCTTTAGCAGTAGGAGTTGAGATATTCAGCTGGGCTGAGCAGATCGCAGCCCTGTCCCCTCAGCATTTATGCAATCTACATTAGATAATGAAGTAAAATCAGACGTGATCTGAAGACCACCTACCAGGCTGCCACCCACCCTCCACATCCATGCACTACTGATGTATGGGCCTGAGCTGTCTTCCTGTTCCCAGCTGGCCCTGCCCCGCAGGACCTGGCAGCAGGAGTGGGAGCAGCGCCGCAGCCCTGTGCCACAGCACAGGTGGGGTTTTGCTCCCTGGTGGACCCTTCCCCGGGCATCTCCCCTGGCACAAGGCCTGTCTGCACCTAATTTGTGGCCCTGCCACAAGACTCCATAGGCACACACAGAAGTTGGGACAACTTGAGAAGTTACCCCGTGCCCACCGCCAGGCGTGTGACCGTTGTGTTACTGGTCCTGCATGACTACATGATGCTGATGGACTTGCCCTGCTCTGCCAGGGAGACAACCCTTCGGAAGGCATCAGGGAGGCGGGCTGCGAAGAGCAAAGTAAGCCTCTTTGTTTTAACCAGCTCTGACAGAGTAGTCGAAGGTCGCAGCTTTCCGCGGTTTCCTTGCAGGTTTGTTTCCTTTAGGTGGCGGTATGTGTTTGCAGCTCCCCGCAGCACCGCCTGCGCTCCCAGCCCTGCGCCCACCATCCTCACTCGGTGCTCAACCAGCGCTGGGTTAATTTTCCAGAAAATCCTGCACAAGCAATTAAAATGTTAATGTTGTGAGGGAAATGCCTCTGTTGAAGTAAACTCATTCGAGAGTCGGTTGTGCTCGGTGGAAGGGGAACAGTCTATTGATTTTGAACAAGGTCATATCTCATCAGACTTGCCACCTGGATTATTTTTGTTTGCGCTGATCAGCTACGAAGTCCTTGATTTCCCAGCGAGTTTGAAATCACTTTAATGAAGCAGAAATTTAAGGGGGGGGTATGGTTTCCTTTCCAAGACTTTTCTTTATTACAGAAATGTGCTCCATCACCTGTTTATCTCTGACCACCTGCTCACCTCTGTGTTTGTTAACCTTATTTCACTAAGGCAGCAATAACTGATGCAAAAATCTCAGTCCTGGCAGCTGCCAAACGAATTCACACCTTACACTGGGATTTGTGCTGCAGCCAGCCAGCAGTGCCTTCCCTCAGTAGGATGGGAATGCCTCAAAGTGGAAATATCTTAGAAACCAACAAAATCGGCAGCAACATTCCTGTGGGCACAGGGTAGTTCTGCATTGTACTCTATTTATAGTAGAAAGGGCTATAATAGAAGGAAATAAGAAGGAATATAATAGAAGGAAAATTGTCCACTTTTTTTACAGCAGTTCCTGCTGATGGAGGCTGCATGAGAATAACCCCATTAAGACAAGGTATGCTCAGTGAGAGCATGCTGGTATTTCATTATGAGCAAGAGACACCTGGGACAGAGAAGCAGAGGCACCTAAAATCTCATTTCATTTGCAGATTCCTTATGGTCTCTGCCCAGAGCTTGTAGTCTTTCCTCCCCAAGCCAAAGGTCTTACAATGCTCTCTTTTCATGAATGTGGTCACACTGGAAAAGGTGGATGAGCTTTTCCATCATATCTAAAATAGGTTATGCTATTTCTAGTGATATGGGCTATGACTCTCTAACCCAAATGCTAGGGTATTTGCATGCTTAATTCACAAGTCTAATTGCCATAATTGCACATGCTCATTAGGCAATTTTGTGTGCAAATGCTGAGTTAGGCACATAACTAGGCATAGTCTTTGCAGTGTGATTTGGTTCAACACTCATGGAAAATTTGTGAACAAATTAGACATGCAACTGAATGCACATTTTCTACGCTAAGAAGCTGGGCAGGGCCTGGCACTAGACAGACTGCAGTCTAAATAATGAGCAGAAAGTACCACCCTTGTGAATCCTGGTGTAAGACTGAGTCCTTCATCCAGAGAAAAATCAGACCTGAGCTGTCCTTCACATTATCCAGAGATCCACACCCTCCTTTCAGGCTGAGCTGGAATACTGGGAAGCAAAACAAATTTAACATTCATCTAAGAAAACAAAACAAAACAAAATAACACCACAAACCCACCAACAACAATTGTGAAGCTCTAATTTTATGATCTGATTGCTGAGGACGGGTAGATACAGAGCCTCCCTGTCAGAAGGGAGACAAAGCCAGCCTGTCTCTTCTTATATTCCCATAGAAGACACAACAGTGAGTAACCCAAGTAGCTCAGTGTTAGCAATAAAAGATACTAGCACAGCTTTTACCCGGCACAGCTGATTTGAGTTAGAGCCCGCCTGTGCAAGCATGACTATAAGAAAGCCCAACTTTCACGGTCTAATGTTTGTCATTTCTCTCTCTCACTAAAGATATATGTTCTTTTAAGGAAAACTACAGAGGAAAATCCCCCAAAAGTAAGAATTCAAGGCACTGAAAGATTGAGTTATGGTTTGTTTAATCCTTTGATTTTATCCTTCCCAAGCCAGTCTGCAAACTCTCTTGCTCTGAATTTATGACAAGCAGGACTAAAGGGACTGTCTATAGATTAACGTTGACATTTCCTTTGTGCATTAATCCTTTGAATCTCATTTACCATACATTTCTGCTGAATGACATAAAAATGATCATTTTTTTATTACTGAGTAGATTATGATGAGGGGCATTTTCACCACCATTCAGAAAAATATCGAACAGGAGTCAGAGCTGTCTTTTTACCTTTGCCTGCATGGTGGCAATGTGGGCTCCCTGTGAGGGACTGCTTTTTAGAGGACAATGAGGTGCAGCTCCATGCCACATATTCCCATGAGCCAAAAGCACAGGATGCCACAAGGTCAGGGATACTACACGGGCTGTAACACCACTTAGCAATGAGCCCTGCAGATGGAGGCACTCCAAGCTGGGACATCCTCAGCTTTGCCACGGCTGCACGGAGGAGTCCTCCCTGCCCAAGACAGAGGCTGCAGCTCCATCATCTAACATGGCTCCTTGCCCAAAGGTTTTTGATAGAAAGTACACTTGCTAGCTGCAGGTACATACCACAGCACTTACCCACCCACCATGAGGCTTCCCTGCCACCAAGAGCATAGCCTGACACATGCAGTTTCAGAGGAAAGAAAAGCTGTGATAGTCCTGTTTCCTGTAAACGGCAGATTTCCATTAAATTTCCTGAGGTTTAGAAGTATGAAGAACCTGAAGTTGACATGTCTTAGAATACATACCTCATGGATACAGATGTAGAATCATAGAATCATAGAATGGTTTGTGTTGGAAGATCATCTAGTTCTATCCCCGCTGCTACAGGCAGGGACATGTTCCTCTACACCTGGTTGCTCAAAGCCCCATACAGCCTAGGCTTGAACACTCCCAGGGATGAGGCATCCACAACCTCCCTGGGAAACCTGTTCGATGCCTCACCACCAGAAATGTAAATAATTTCTTCCTAATATCCAATCTAAACCTACCCTCTTTCAGTTTAAAGCCATTGCCCCTTGTTCTACCATTTATGAAAAGTCCCTCTCCAGCTCTCTTGTAACCCCTTTAGGTACTAGAAGATGCTACAAAGTCTCCCTGGAGCCTTCTCTTCTCCAGGCTGAACAGCCCCATCTCTCTCAGCGTGTCTCACATGAGAGGTGCTCCCGCCCTCTGATCTTCCTGATCTTCTTTGCCCTCTTCTGGACTTGCTCCAGAAACATTCATGTCCTTAGATTCTTAAGCTGGGGGCCCCAGAGCTGGATTCCAGGTGGGGTCTCATGGGAGGAGAGGAGAGGAGAGGAGAGGAGAGGAGAGGAGAGGGACTGCAGTCATCACATGAGCAAACACAATGGCGCTCTATTCACCCAGAGCCAAGCAGACCCTTATGGTGCTGTCCTTGAACATTTTGTCGTGCAGCATCTTTAAATGGACACAGTTACTCTGGTATTACCTGAAGGTGACTGGGAACCTCCTCGTGTTTGACATTTTACAGGTAGCATGGAAAAATATATACAAAACTGTTGTAACTGTCTGGGAGAGGTAGGGGGGAAGAAAGGAGAGAAGGAAAGAAGGGTGAGGGAAGGGAGAAAAAGCATTTGTATAACATCGCATGTGTTTATGATGCTAGCAAACATTGACATTAGGCTTCCACAGTTTATTAATATAAAATTCTCAATTAAACAAATACACATAGAACATATAAAAATTTATATTGTACAGTAAATTAATGTGAACAGGAGAAAAAAACACCCAAATGAAAATTCAGAGGCTAAATACGCCACCCTGCTTTACAGCACATACAGCAGAGTAAGCCTAGGAAATATTCCTTAGGCTATAAAATTACACAAAGGACTAGAGTGTCCCATTTTTCTTTTTAATTTAAAGAAAATAGCCAGAGCCATTGAAGAGAGGGAATTGACCTCTTTGGGTCTCTCACTTTCTCAGAGACATTTCTGGTCAATCAAGCCCGTACATCATTCCTGGAAGAATGACCACAGCCTCCACTCTTCTGGCCTCTACCCTGGAAGCCATTGCTTATATTTCCATTATCCCACTGTATGTTAGACCTGTCCACAGCCTTCATCAATGGTGAAAGGTCAGAAGTCTCCCAAACTTAGATATTGGCATATAATCTTCAATAAGTTAGACACAGAAATTTCAAAATCCATATTCCTGAGTGATGGGACATGTCATCCTCCCTTTATGCTTCTTTTCAAGGGGTTACAGGCAGTTTGGACTGTGCAGCTTTACAATCCATCCATTCTGAAAACAATTAAAATAATATAGAGTTGATTTTTTTTTTCAGCACTGCAGCTTGCAGGAGTGCTGAGTGTGAATGGCTCCTTCCCATATAACATAGCATGCAATACCCTCCTGGGGTGGGGACCACAGCCACTGAGCATCCCTGCTTTGAAGACATGCCCCACTTTCCTGACACTGGGAATGGGAAGAGACAATGGGCTCCTGCTTGGGAGCAAGGAAACACTGCAAAGCCAAAAGCTGTACCCAAGCTGCTTACAGATGTGACTATGCCCAAGATGATCAGGGAGGCATTTCCTAGTGCTGGCTGTGCCTCAGGTTATAAATCATTTCCATTTTCCTTTGCTAAGGTTTTTTTTACTTTTCCCTTTCTCATGGGGAAGATAAGCTCCCCTGCAAGGGTGGCACAGCTCAATAAGAAAAAAGCCTCCCTCCAAATCATCTGGGATCCTGGGTGTGCTGAGGGCTGCACTTAGCCTTGGCTCTCAGAGCAACGAGGGTGCTTCAGAGCCAAGGCTGTGCCTAGCTGGGGGGGAGGCAATTATCCACCAGGAAATGTGATGGGGGAGACGCCACACACACACACACACACACACACAGAGCGACAATGCGGGCCTGATCTCCAGGAGTGCGGAACACTTGTGAGGCAGCGAACACCTCCGGCACTCTGTGCCAGGAGTTAAGAGCATTCGGCACTTTAGGAGAGTTGCTAAGCATCCCCAGAATCTGCGTAGGGGTTTTTACCTGTGGTCGGAGCCTCCGTTACCCTGAGATCCCTTTACACCTAATTAAGATAAATTGCAGAGAAATATACAAAGATGCATAATTTACCCGCTCTTCGACTGATTTAAGTGTATCCCCACAGGGAACTACACCCATTTAACTAAAATCAAGTTAGAAATCAATTTAGTTACATTAGTGCATTTTCGGTATGGAATAGCCCTTAATTTGAATGGGAATAAAGACCCACTATGGGCCGATTGATTCTGTTAGGTGAAGGAAAAGCTTTTATACTTAAAATAGCTACAAACAAAATCAGTTTCAGAACGCTACAGGATATTATATATGGGAAACATGTGGGTACAGGCTTGGCTTTTTTTCCACAGCTCTGAACATCCTCATTCCTCCCATGATTTCAGGCATTCCCACACAGAATTATCCCAGAAAACCCTGAAAAAGGGGGCAGTTTACCTTCCAAGAACCATGGGGCTTACTTTCAGTGGCAGGATGTGTGAGGGATCAGAAAGGTCTTTCCAATTTAATGTGTGAGCTCAGGAGACACAGGAGAAAGGAAAAGCCTGCCCTCCAGGAGCATTCAGGGGGAAAATGACGCACACTGGCAGGGAAAGGAGTCAGGATAAGAAATCCCATCTCAGCTTGCTGTGTGCCCCCTCAAAGCAGGGACAAGGACTGAGCATAGCCTTACAGGTTGAAGGGAGGGAGCAGATCTGTTTGCATCCAGCAGGACCTGGCAGGGAGCGGGTGCATTGCATGGAACAGCTTGGGCAGCACATGTCCCCAGAAGGAGGGATGAAATGTCCCTTCAGCTGGCTCACTTTCCTCTGAGGCACAGAGGGGGCTGATGGGTGCACTGGTGGAGCCTGGAAACACCAAGTGGTCCTGAGGGCCTGTTTGCAGCCACCTCTGGTTAACACAATTCTGGCTCCCTTTTCTGCCCAAAGCAGACCCCACAGCGGTTGTGTCCCATGGGAATCCCATTTGACCCCACTGCCTTCCCACGTCTCTGTGTGTGAGGGAGAGATCAGGCCAGGGAGAAGGAACAATAATCAGGGGTTTTCCAGCCACAGTGGTCTGTTCATCCCAATTGCTTAATTTTCACTACTGTAATTTCTTAGACCTCTGAAGATAGCTTGCTCATCTTGCCCCCACTATCCTGCTCTTGACCTTCAAACACGGTCCTGGGAACAATGTTATCAAAGATATATGAAGAAAGACTCTAGGTGGCACTTCAGGCTGCGTAACTGTGACCTTGTCTGTCAAGACATGCAGCATTTAAATCATAAGTTTAATCAGGTAATCCTTAGGCAATCAGGGTGATCAGCAAAAGTGCGTTAGCATCGTGTAGTCCCTGCAGCAATTTCCAGTATACATTTCCAGTGTACCCCGAACTATAGTTCAGCTCCACTTCACCAGCAGAAATCAAGAGAAATCTCTTGAAAACCAAACTACTCACTGGAATAAATCAGATACAGTCCCATGGAGCTCTTGCAAGACCACAAGTTTGTCACCTCTGCAGAAGCAAGAAACCTAAATGTATGTGTAAGCTTCAAATACTAGAGATGAATGCTATGGTAAAACCACAGGCAATTCAGCAAAACACTGCACCACTCCAACACCTGCTGAAGAGGTACACAGGCTGTATATTTTATTTCTGTTCAAATTGCTTTGTCTATTTTCTGCACATTTCATCAGAACAGAGCTAGAAATATTTACTTTTCTCCCCTCTCTAAGCCCCAGTGACTAGTCAGTGGGTGCCTTGGACGTGTGCTTGCTTGACAATTTACTAAGAATGAAGAAACAGACCAGCAGCGAAGCATGCTCCGGCAAGTTTTTTGGAATCGGTGCCCAAATGCCAATGCATTTCTCAGTGGACATTTGAAGGTGCTTTCCACACCACAATTATCTAATGGCAAAGCTGCCAAAGAAGGATTCTGCCTTTTCTCACCCATAGCTATTTGTTACTCTCCCTCCTCCTTCCCATTTATCACTCCTAAGTGTGCTGATACCCTTTAAACTAAATCAGTGAAATAGCTGGTATTAGCAAAACCAGAAAAACCCTTCTGGTCTGTTTTAGATGACACCAGAAATAGCTGCCTTAACATAACTGTGTCAGGGGACAGGAAACTGCAGCAGGGAAAGGAGCAGAGAGGAAATGCATTGGGTAGGACAAGGACCTCTTCCAACTGTTTTCTTCCTACAGAAGCACTAATGGTGATTAGCAGCCAGCTGTCTACACTAACTGGACAAAAAAATTAAAATTGTCTGCTTCTTCCTAGTTTCTCTTCACTGGGTCTGTGTTAGACTAGCTCACAATTCAGCATCATGAAATCCCACAGACTGTCTGGAAAAGAGCAGCAGACATGTAGGTCTCCCCATGCATGGGGTCTTCTTGTCTGCTGCAGCACGTCTCCAAGCCCTCCAATGCAACACAGCCTTTGCCTCACCACCCTTTCCATGCCTCATGCAAGGCCCCCAGGAGTGTTCATGTACCTGGGAGGGGAAAGCCTGGTCCTTTTGCTGCCGGGCTTTGCTAGCAAGCAACAAAGCTGGGGCAGCTGCTCCAGGAGGATTATAACACCTTCTCCCACTGGGCCAATCCTTCCTCATCGGCTGCCGAACAGGCAGCAGCCAGTTGGCAGCTGCAGAAAAAACCAAAAACAATAAGAAGAGGAATCCCAGCCAACTTGTTGAGGATTTATAAAATGAGGGTCAGGTTTTGACAAACGTCTTTTCTTTCACAGTGAAACTAGTAGACCCAATTCAGAGTGGTTCCCACAACAAGCTTTCCTCTATTCTCTCCTAGGGAGAAGGAGCATAACTCATCAAAGCTGACACCTCCATGCACAGGTTAGATATTCCCAGGTACATAGAGGTATGAATATACAGAGTAGAGGCAGAAAAAAAGAGATGCTGTATTCATTTTTTTATCAGGTTCTCTCCATCTCCATCTGAGTCCAGCTTGCCATAGCTGCACAAGCATTGAATAGTCAAGGTATTGCCCAAAGTGAGTTCACCTTTCAGCAGAGGGAACATCAATCAGTCTTGCCCTCCCCACCCTAGCCTCTCTGTTTCAACAGCACCAGAACATTTCACCATTATTTTATTGCTCGTTACCCCCAGTTTATAGCTCTCACAGTTTACCCACAGTTTACTCCCAGGGATATAGTGAAGGCATACTTCACCTTTTGAGCAAAGCTATGGGCAAACTTCATGGCAGTCCCAACAGGCATTTTGGTCCCTAATTCCCGGTGAGGGTCAGGAGGGCTGGTGTTGAGTAACACTGATGCATGCTCTATGCTACACACTTGTGGTCCTACACATCGTGTGCACCATCTCACAGTGGAGTCCCAGCACCCCAGGACCCCTTGGCCAGGTTTTTTCCAGAGAGCAGGAGCCCAAGGGGATGCAAAGTCATTGGTGTCACTCTGCCCACCTGGTAAGCAAGGCAGCCAGGGCAACCCTCATTGCCCTCATACTGGCTGAAGGATGGAGGACAGCAGGTTCACAGGAGGGGCTCCGAGGTCACCCCTAGCATCCTGACTACCTTCTCAAGGCCACCAGGGGAGGACCACACCAATGCCCTGTTGATGAGACAGCCTGGCACTGCATTGTGTGCCCAACACCAAGAGCAGAGACATGTCATTCTGGGAAAGAGGGGCAAAAAACACAGACTAAATTTGGCAGGTACGAGATAGTACTTGTAGGACCAAATTGTGCTTCAGAGTGCTGGGTTGGTGCGATACCCTGCTCCTACCTTTGGTACCTACAGAACGGCTCTTCCTTTAAATCTCTTACTGCTATTGTCTCTTTGAGCCTGAGTGAAAAACTCAAACTACAGGTTTTTATGCTTGCTTTTGTGTATATGGAAGATGTAACCTAAAAAATTGGGGGTTTTTGTCCTCTGGGCCAGCTCTGGACAGTCATGTCATAATGAGGAACACAGTAAATGTCAGTTTGCCTTAGAAGACACTCATCAGGGATTTAGGTTCACCATCCACAAACAGTATTATCTCTGTGCCATAATCAGCCTGAAGGAGGAATGGGTTCCTAGGACCTTTGGCATTTTGAATGAAGTAAAGTTAAGCAATTAAACTCCAGTTAGGAAATATCCATAACTTACCAACAGGGGAGAGCAGTTAAGAGCATTACCAGCTGTCAGCACCTGGGAAACTAAATTAAATGGCCAGAGCACTGAGATATGAAAACTGAAGGAAAAATCACATGTGCCTACTTTCTTTACGGCTGCAGTGTCATAGGTCATGTGTTGTGCTAACCTGTAAGAAATAATAGGAACTTGGAGATAAAATATAGCTCCAAATGTGAACTGGGGCATGGCACAGAAGAAGTTAAGCAAGGACAAACAGATTACTAGTACTCTGAAGTACAAAATCACGGTCCCAGAGACTGCTGTCTCTCCTGTTAGCAGCTTCATAAACCAAATCAGCTGTTGCAAATAACACTGTTAGTTTTTTAAAGATGTCAAATTCCTTGGCTGTAAATAGAAATACAATTTCTTTAAACTAAAATTATTCTCCCATATAAATTTGTTTGGGGTCCTTTAAAAAATTGAATTAGCAACATATGTAATGACAGCTTTTCAGGGATGTGTGATGCTTATAAAGAGATTCCTGAAAAAATTGCTATCCCTCTTACAAATTTATCATTCCCTTCCTGAATGTCCAAATATCCAGGCAATGTAAGGCAAAACAGAAGATAAAGAAGCAACAGCTAAAGTGATTTGGGTGGGCTTTATGTGTGAGGAACTGTGGCCTCACACAGAGGAAAGGAGATCTCTTAACCCAGGTTTGTGGAATGGGGATAAGCAGTAACAGCAGGGACTGGTCCAACCTGTATTGGAGGAGAAAGATGAATGCATTGAAGCATCTCCTGACTGAGAGAGTAAGGAGCCGTAATCACCTCCCACCCTTCCATGCAATGGAGCCACTTGCATTCCCCAACAGCAGCAGACACAGGACACCAACTATCACATGTGTAGAGGGGATATATCATCACTCTGTATAATCAACAGCCTGATTTGGAGGGTTGGTGCAGGACACAGAGGTTTGGCATCATCCAACAAGAGGGGCTGGGAAAAGAGCAGGAGCAGATTTGGAGAAGGACAGCGGTAGCAAGGAAGAGGCTAGTGCGAGCTGGGGTCAAGCCTACTGTGGTGTGAATTAGGAGACTGGCTAAAAGCAGGAAATGCTCACACTTCTCAGAAAGCTTTGCAAGCACTGCTAATGAAATAGCAACCCCCAAAATACTTTTGATCCTATTCATTTTTCAAAGGCATCCATCTGAACAGCAGCTCCTGTCTCAGGGTGCTCCTGGGGAGTGATGGGTAGAGCATACCTATGGCCCAGAGGAGCACAGTGACACTCTCAGTCAGCACTTGCCAGCCGCAAGTACCATCCTGTCCCTCCATCACTCCCTTCCCTGCTGGCTGCACCCTGTGGGTGGCACTGGCACGGAAGCTTTAGCCAAAATGCTTGCTTCATATCAGGGAGGTGCAACCATTTGTAACTCCACTCTCCTGGCTCTGTAGGTGCCTCTGGCCACATCCCATGTTGAGGGGGAGGAAATGACAACAGTAGTGATGGAGCCTTCAAGGGAATGCTGACTCACCCCCATCCAGAGGTTGCGAGAAACACCCAGAAGTCTCTCTCGATTTGCTGCAGATGGGGAAATATAGGTGACAGGCGCAATACCTCCCCAGCCTGCCATGGCTGTGAAATGCCATGGCCTCACACAACACTGCTAAAACAACCACAGCAATTAAAAACTTCTGCTCAATGACTCTGGTTCAGCAAACAGACAAATGGGTGGCAGAGTGGTGGCAATAACGAGTGTTGTCTGGTAATCTGTTTTCTCCGAGCTACGTAATGGTCACATCTATAAAGAAGTAGGAGAGGAAAGGGAGGGAAACGCAGGAAATCCATTACTGCCATAAAGGGAAGGAAACAGAACAGGAGCCTGGACCCAAATCTGGGTCCTCCTGGATTCCTGACCTCCTGCCAGGGTAAGATATTAGAAACCAATACCAGGGTGGAGCAGCGGTAGCTGCGTCAGTGACTCATTCCCTTGGGAAAAGCAGAGCCACCCAGGCAACTGGCACAGCGTCTCTCTGCGTGCGTGGCCTCGGAGAGCTCGCCCATCACGTAAGCAGCTGGCACGCTTCCTGCGACGAACGAAAAATGCAGATCATTTAGCCTAGCTACCTGAGTGTTATCCCTATTATTGTCTCATAGAAATGGAAACAGTCATCCTGATGAGACTTTTGATACAAAAAAAGCGTGTAGTATTATGTGAGATATCCAGGAAATGGAAGTCCAGATGGAAAAAGATTAGGAATTGCTCTTTGAGTTGTTCAAAATCACAGCTGACCTTATTATTTGGTGTTCAAGCAGGAGAGAGAACTCTGAGGCAGGACAACACTCAGGCTTTCTCCTTCCCCTGCCTATCCTGCTGCTGCCCATACATGATTCTGGTCATGTGCTGCGTTCTCACAGTTCCCACACAATCCCACCCTTGTGCTCCCAGCTCGGGGACGAGGAAGCTGTTTATCACACAGCATTCCGTTTGTCACATTTGTTTCAGACGACGATAATACCCAGTTGCAAGTAGCACATTTTACATCGGCAAATATTGCAGCAGTTCTTCTCCAGATGGGGAAATGAGGGCTTAGAGGGTAGAAAGACTTTCCTTTGGCCACCTAGCAAGTCACTGATCTCCCAAGTTCCAGTGCAAAATTAAACATCACTCCCTAGGCTTGCTTTTAGATTTAGCTGACCAATATATTCCTCTGAAGTCCATACATGAGAATCCTGCCTAACACCTGCACCTAGAAATACATTTTTCTTGTGGGGAGAAGGCAAGGTGGAAGGGGGACTTATGCCTTGGCACTGTAGTCGATCACTCAAAAACCTGAATGCTTTCAGCATTTGTCTAATCAGATTTCAGTAGAATGTACACAGAAATGAATCCAATCTGTCTATTTTTAAAACTTGACAAATTTTTGGCATCAGCAATAAAAAAGCCCATGCACCACCATCTTTCCCAAACTGGTAATTTTGGGGCCTGATCAGTTCAGCTTGCCTTCCTGTATATCCTGCCCCACATATCTCAAGGAAAAAGTTTTGCCTGTAACTGCATCTCTGAACACCAGCAGAGAAGGTCTTTGTTGTGATAGGCTATATCCTTCCTGCACATCTTTTCTTTCTCCTCCGATCCTTTATCCAGTACTGCTAGCCATAGGCAATGCCATAGAGATGCATCTTGACTTTGAGCGTTATAGGGGCTGATACTTGAGACGGAGTTCCTTCAGAGTTCAAGGCTGGCTTGCTATGTGTTTTGTTTGCTCCTTGAACCTTCTTAAAGCCACAGCTGGGAATTTTAATAGCTTTCCCAGCTGTCTGTCTGTGATGGGGGAAGACCCAGTGTGACTAAAGGCCTGGTATGACTGTGCTTCACTCCAGGGTAAAATGAAAACACCTCCCTGAAAGCAGATATATATTTTGGATTTGAAACTACACGGCTCCCAAGATGAGCTACTGTTTAATTTTGATGGCACCTAGTAGTTCAGTGTGTCCTCCTTCTGCCCCATTCCAGAATGGCTCAATTAAAGAGAGCTGCTGTAGAAAGACCCTCCCGATTTTGCTCCAGGCTCACGGGAATACAGCCCATTCTCACCACCCATAGCATTGCTTCCTATTTCCCCAAGCCCCACACATGCTCATGAGCCGTGACTGACAGGTTTAGCCTGCACTTCACAGCTCCTGCTGTTGCACTGAATGTTGACATGCTCTAAAGTGTCCAGGGTCTGATGCTACAGTCTGCTACAATATTATAATTACAGTGGATAGGACAATTATTAGTGTTTTACTATGACTTTATTTTCGTGGTTCTTCACAGCAAACAAACAAGAGTGTGATCTATGGCAGTTTCCATTTCAGCGTCTCTGCAGCTCTACCGCAGAATGCCATCATCCACACCTCTGATCCCTGAGAGTCCTGTTAGCGCATCTTGTTGGCAGCAGAAGCATTCTTCCACTGCAGGTTTGATCCAAAACAGCATATTCCACCATCTGCAGCTACCTGCTGGTGTCCAAGACGTAGTGAGGTGGTTGCTTTCTTTATCCAATAGCATTCGCCAATATTTATCTCTGGCACCAAGCGCTGAGGTTATTTTTGCTTCTGCCAAGCCGGGTTGACGTGTCTTTGGTTACAGGCACTTGGTAATGAGCAGTTTGTCGCACCCAGAAGAGGTCACCAGGCTTAGGCAAGTGCAGCATTTGCCCGAGTGCAGGGTGGGCCAGGTCAGCACCTGGAGGGGGGCGTGGCACCTGCAGCACTGACACCACCTCTCTCCGTGCAGTGTCGTGGCTGCTGCTCCCCCTTCGCCCTCAGTGCAGTGGTTACACAGGTGCCATCCTGGCCAAATCACTGTCTCCATTTCAAGGTGAAATATGTCTGGTAAACATCCCAGTCCTTTGAAAATATCTCAGTATTTTATACTTATATTTTATTTTATACTTTCAGCAGTCCAGACTCTTCATGGGCCAGCTTTTCTGCTTTGCCTATGGGGACACAGCCTATCCCACCTCAACTCATGTTCAGGTTATTTGTTATTAGTAATTTTTTCTATCTGGTATCTTACTCTGGAGAGTAATTATTCCCTCTTTACTTGTTTTCTTGCACAATTTTTCCCCCTCCTTCCATCTCCAAAACACAACCTGAACAAGCACACATCTATGCTGTGGTTGGGAATTGGTGTGCACTTGCCTTCTGCATAGCCACATCTCTCCCAACACCAGGATGAGCTCTTCAAGCACCCTCATATAAGTTACTGTTTCTTTCAAGCATACCACAAATTCCTTTATTTAATAAATTATTTGTTAACAAAAGAATCAGCCAGTTTCTTTGGGGGCAGTATTTTGATCTATGTATGACTTAAATTCAGTTACACTCTTTGAGGAGATTTTTTACTTATGTTTTATTTACCAAAGAGGAAAGGTTACAATCTGTTGTGATTTTTTCTACATCTTATATGAGTCCGACTGATGTGCCTGAAAGCCACTGCAGTATGGTACTAGAGTGGTCGTTACTGGTTTTGTTTCTCTCCCTTTTAATGTCGTTTTCCCACTGTCCAAAAAGAACCTAGTTGATAAATTTGTTCCTTTTCATACCTATCCTCTCAAATATTGGGATCTTGGATAATGTTCTCGGTCTTTCTTCCTCCTTCCTATCCCTTTTCCTTGTAAATAAGCATGATCACAGCCTTCATTTCTGACTACACGGGTTGAGGAATCAGATCACCTCTGAAATCATGCTCTCCAAGAAAAGGAGACAAAAAGGCCTAACGAGCAAAAAATGACCTGGAAAAAAGAAAATGGAAGAACCATGGATTGCCGCCAGAAGCGCTGCTGAGGACCCAGCCTGCTTGCCAGCAACTGAAAAGCTGCTCACAATTGTAGGTGAGTAAACCTAGGGCACAGCTTCAATGTCTGCCAAAATCAACAGTGGGCCAGAAGATGGCACATAGTTATATGGACTTGTCTTCCAGTTCTGCTGACTGGCCAGTTCCCAATCCTGTGCCTCAGTTTCCTATTTCTGGAATGGGAAGAGCTGCTAAATTTTGTTACAAAAAACAGAACACCCTTTATCTATGCCAGGAAATTAGCAAACACGGCAGCAGGAAGGGATCAATAGAACAGATCATAGTGATGAAAGAACTAAACGAAATGTCTCTTCCTTCAAATGACTCATGCACAGCCAAGGCTGGAGGTCGGCAGAAACCGATGAAAAAATCCCCTTCCCATAAAAAGTACGAAATATTCAAACTATTTGCATCTTATCAGTAAGTGCAAATAAATGACAGAGAAACAGGTCCAGTTTCTGTACTGTAACCCTTCCCTCCTGCCTTTTCCTACAGGAAAGTGTAAAGGTCTTCTACAGGGGTAGTTTACAGGGATGACCTAGACACTGAACCCAAGAGGCTGGCTTGGACTCCTTCTTGGAGACAGGCAACTGCCTCCCCTTCCTTGCCAGACACCATGTCCTTTATTGGACCTAGTCTCAAGTACAGGCAGATCCCTATTTATCAAGCTACTTCCCAGCTGTGTCTAAGCATACTTTGATGAATTAATGCATCGGATATTAAAAATTGTAACTACATAGAAAAGAATATAACCCAAAATATATTTAGCAGTCTAAACAGATTGTACTGTACAACATGAAATTTTGGCTCTACAGAGAGACATTTGCTTCTATCTCCAGCTGTTTAAAAACTAACCTTGTTTACTGTGTTCAAAACTCTTCCTTTCACCCCTATGCCTGTACACGAGGAGCAGCAGGACCACAGAGCACCCTGCTGCATTCACAGGTCACACAAGACCACATCTCACCTTGGACTTAGCACACTCATGACCAGACGTGGCTCCAAAAGGCGCTGTGCTATCTTCACACCACACAGGTATGGATCTTCGGCCGGATCCAAGGAGAACAGATCATGGATCAATGCCTTTCTCCAAGGTACTGTACAAGCACTGGAAAGAAAGAGTACCTTGAGCCTAAAGAAGACATAAGACATGTAAAACAAGAATGCTAAAGAGATTTCAATAACATTTATGTTCCTTAGCTATTTCCACATGCTGTTTTATATATTAAGACTTTTAACCAGCATTGAATCAAAAAAGGTACCTAGGGCAGATAAACTAAAGAATAGGCAAAGGGTAGTAAGAGGAATTAGTATTTTGTCTCCCAGAGAGGAGATTCTTCTTTTGACCACAGAACAAGATCAAACTGGTTTAATCACACAATATAAACTCTAGGCTAAAAAGAAGATCTAGTGTGCCTAGAAAGAGGACAATCATTTAAGTACACCCAATTACCGTGTTCGTAATAAAGTAGCTTTATTTAAGATGATAAAAGACAGGCAATGCCCCAAGGCATGGTTCCTCTGAAACTCAATCCATGCTCATGTTCAAACTTACAGGTGCAATGACCCCCTTGCTTCTATGCAGTGAATGAATTTTGGGCAACAATTTTAGCTCTCACAGGCTCACTGCTATTGCATTTTCTTGCCATTTTGAAACATTCATTATTGGGATTACTTTCTTTCTATTAAGCTTACATGACTTCTTTCATTCACTAGGTGTTTTGCTTCAGTTGTTTTATTCAGGCATTAACATTTTCAGTAAAATTCTTCTAAAATAATTTCCTTACAGTACTTTGGATTGGTTTTCTGGGAGTGGTAGATCCCAGCTTATGTCAGGGGTCAAGACAGACAAGCAGAGGTGATTCCAGAAATATTAATTTGCAGCATTTTGTGTGCAGGACAGAGCAGAAGAAGAGTAAAAATGAAGTGCAGACACTCACAATGACATACACATTCACGAGAACCAAGATTCTGGGAACACCTATCATAATATTTCCTCTTATGAATGCTTTAAAAATTAAAATCTTCTTGATATATTCCTTTTCTCCCACTCTCAGAAACAGCTACCGTCACAGATACTTTCTTTAGAAAATGTATCTTTGACTCCACATTTCCAGAACAAAGCCTTTGGCCTCAGTTGTCCAGGCATCTGCACATGTGCATTGGTCACAAGAAACTCAGCAGGATTATGCACATGTAGAGGTTATTTTTAGCTATTTATTTATGCTCTTTTTTCCCAGGTTGATGGAAACGATTTCTTCCCAAAGAAAGAAATGCTACTGGTGGACATTCTACTTCCATCTCCTTGTCAGAGTAGTGTCTATGCTTCCTCAAACATGTAGCTTTTACAGAAATGAGGTTGACCTACTAGAAAAGATCATGTGCTCTCATTAAGCGGTGCAGACCATGTATAAAGAAAACATACTTACAGAAAGAGAGAAAATAGTGTGTTGCTACCATTGTCATCTGTGAAAATTATTGCCTTTACCTCTTGTCCAGTTTTGGATTTAGTTTCTAATCCCTTTAACAGGCTTTCCCAAATCCTGAGTAGTTTAAACTATTATTAAATACGTTCTTTGCTGGAAAGATTTTCTGCCTGTGTCTATGTACATTATAATATGTATGCACATACACATAATATTATTATTCCCTTAGTGGCAATTAAGCAGCATAATCCACCTCAAAGGTATTTACAACAATTTAAACTACCCTGAATCAAGGAGTTTAGAGGATTAGAGATGAGGTTTAAGCAGTTACTGAGAGGATAAATTTTACAACTCTTGTGCACTGCAGCACTGTTTGACTTTAAGACCAGAGAACGGGAGGGTTTGGAAGTGATTGAAGCACAGAAGGAAATGAATCAAAAGTTGAATATGAATCAAATGCCCAGAATAGTTTGTTTGTTGAGAACTTTTAACTTCCATGTTTAGAGGAGGCTAGACAGCTGGCTCCTTGAGCAAGTTTGTTCAACTTCCTTGCAATCTCCCTCCCCTGGTAATTCGAGGACAGTTAGTGAGTGCATGTACTCCCACACCATCTCCAGCACCCTGCATGTCTGTGATGTGCACAGGCACAGTGGGTCTGGCTTAAACTGAAAGCTCCGGTATCTGCAGTAACATATGGCATGCTCTGGGACAGAGGGCACAAACTAGCACTGAAAATTCAAGCCACACTGGATTTATCAAAGGAAAAAAGTACCCAAAGATAAAAATTTGGCTATGCTGAAGAAGGATTGAACTCACACAGATTGAACAACCCTGCTGTTTGATTTTTCCAGTGTCTGTGTAGTGAATCAGCACACCAGGATTGTTTACAGGCACACCCTGACTTGTATTTGTATCAACACATTTACGCTTTTCACTCTCAGACTCATCAGCTGAAATAGTGTTTGGCTGAAAGTGTCTGAAGAAAAGCTCACCCAATATATTTACCTCTTGCACAGTCTCTGGGGCCAGTTCCTCCAGTCTACCTTGCCAGTGGAATAAGAGTAAACTCTCTGAAACTGCTCCTCTTTTGTATGTAACACCTGGGTTATTGTTTACTTTCCCTGTCTCTCTGCCAGTGAGAAGCTACCACTAAAAAGTGACAAATAGGGAAAACTTATTGTTGCCACCTGCTGAACTAAATATACCTCCCACATAATTCCCCAATAAATTCCTTGTATTACTCTCAGAGGCCTTTTTTTTGCCCTCCAAATTTATTTTTTCATGAGTAGTATCTTATATACAAAAATGCATCAACCTTCCTGTCACACCCCAGGTATCAGCTGCTATTATCCACTCCAGAGGAGAGCAGCAGAGCCAGAGCAGGAAGTGGAGCTCTCTGAGGGCGTGGACTTTCCGAGCTGCCAATCTCCCAGGTGTGACTTTGCCCAGCAGCCCAAGGGCAGCCTTGCCAGCAGTCCATGGAGTTGCTTCCAGAAGCTGTGGTCCTGCAGCCTTCCCCACACAAGGCTCTGGCAAACTTGGGAGCAGCAAAAATGCGCCCTGTACACAGTCAATTTGGCATTGCTGATGAGAGCATGAAGCAGCTTCTTTCTGAATGGACATTTCCTTCCCTTTCTAAGAAACCTCCTCTCACATCTCTGTGTTTGCTGCTTACTAGACAGAAAGGAGGAATAGGAAAATGTGTGTGGAAGACATGAGGATGGAGAGGCCGAGCACAAGGAAGCCCTGTATCATGCGTGTCATGTCATGTATTTATATCAGCTTCACTTCCCAGAGATCCACACTTGGTCATGGATGGTACAAGCTCCCTGTGGTCTCCAAATGGCACCAGGAAATTCTCATTACAACTCGTTGTGACTGTGGTTGCTTCAATTAAAGAGAGTCATTACGGGGAACAATCTATTTGCCAAGCTTTTAAAAGTTCGAACTGTGTTTGTGGTGTTTTTCCTCTTAAAAAATATAAATGATTTCAAACTACCTTTAAGTGCCTGCAGCAGTACCACGAGACAGTGAAATGCCCCATTCATATACCAGAAGGAGAAACAGTCTTTTGGATATGGCAGTGAATTTCATGCCTAAAATGCTCAGAAGTTTATTGCATTTACTGGGGAGTGGGGATGGAAATTACAAAAATTGTGATACATAGCTTGCCATAGCCCATCTACAAATTTCACCTGCTGACACGGTTTAGTGGGCAGACACTAATACCACCCTCGGGAGGAAGAAGGAAACCAGCGCTGGGACAGGAAGGGGTTAGGCAAGATTTAAGTGAGTGTACAGGAAGCAATAAAGGTTGTGGAGATTTAGCTCGGTTCTGGTGAGTGTTTGATTGAATCCTTGGTTAGGGAACAAACTTGACAACATTATCTGTTCTTGCTGTAGGAACAACTGTTCACTTGTCTAAATCCTGCCCTCAGCACTGATATATATCAGCCTTCAATTTACTCTCACTTCCATTCGGATCACAGTATGAATCAAGCACATCGCCCCTGCTACTATGCAGATGGTGTGCAGAAAAGACTACACAGTTTGTTTTAAGGATTTTTAATTTTTTTTTCTTAATTTTAATTAGGCCCGATTTGTTCTTCCATTTCCTGCCTAGGGTGAATTTAACACAGGTGGTTCCCTTCCAGGGAAGGGCAGGCGATTTGGGTGAAACCTCAAAGCTGCCTAAACACGCCGTGCTCTTGGCTGCCAAGCTGAGCCCGCGTTTTACAAGCCCAAGTTTGGCAGACAGCAATGCCAACGGGAGCAGCCCCGGGAAGGGCTCTGGGAGCTCAGCCCCGGCTGCCAGCAGGGGAGCCTGGCCAGCCGTGTCTCAGCAGCCCGAGCCAGCGTCAGGTGCCAGAGCAGATCAGATCAGAGGTCCAGCTCCCCTGAAATCCTGCCTCTTTCTGCTTGCCAGGAACACATGCAGAAGAACCCCCCCTGCAAAGGACAAATGCCCATCCAAAAACATGTTCAGCAGTCCAGTTTCACTGCAAGAGGGAAGGACTCGTCACAAGCCCTGAAGCAAGATCTGGGTTATTAAAATAATATTACATTAAAATATGAGTTAATAGATTAACTTTTACCCTGGATAGTTTAACTGCAGATGTAGGCAGTATTGATTGCAATATCTAACATTTGTTAATCTTGCTGAGCATTTTACCTCAGTATTTTCTCAAGGCCATGGCAGAGACACTGTCTTAAAAAAGCATTTGCTGGTTTAGATTTAAACCTGTTGCTTTTATTTCTGAATCTCTCTCTGATATTTATTACAAAAGAGGGGACACAGGAGTGACCACATGACCCTTTGGTACCATCTGTTATTTTATATACTGCAGTGACATCCCTTCCTTGCCACCTTCCACTACTCAATCGTCCATATCTTCATCTCAAAGTGTTTCCATAGCTCTTCATCACAGGTTTTGTTACTCTTCTCTGGACGTAAAAATATGTCAGCCATATAATCTTTTATGAGGTGAAGCTACCCTTACCTAAAAACAGCATTCTAGCTGAGGACATGCCATTGATCTTTCCATAAAAAGGCATTGTAATTCTCACAGCACTATACTTTATGCCTCCCTTAATAGTAGGATAACCTGATTCTGGGAACCTATTCCCAGGGAGCAGCTAGCTGGAAAGAGGTTCAGGTTCTCTGAGTTTTGACCAGAACTTTTTATGATGCAGCAGAGCCCAAAGCTACATCTGTCAGCAAGGTCACCTTTGCCATGCACACGTGTAAGGTTCTGTCCCACTGTCCCCACCCTGCACCATGTGAATTTCTGTTGCCACTCATGGCCTTTTTTCCCGGCCCAGAATAAAGTGCTGAGCACCACTGTTGGCTGGGCATTGTCCCCTGTGCTGCGGCGGTGGCCGCGGTGCAGGAACAAGCAATAGCAGCAGTTCCAGGGGGCCCGGGGCAAAGGTGGAGGTCGCGACCTCTTGTGTATCATTAGGCAATTAGCCAGGGCCCTCTCTAACCTCTCAAAACACAAGGCCCTGGGCAAACTGTCCCCCGCTAGCCAGCCATGGCTGACCCTTCTCTATCCACAGCCACACTGAGAGTGTTTTGACACCCTCTCAGATATTCTTCTGTTTTACACATGAACACTATTATATGCTTTTCTATCTGCATCTTGCAAAGTTGCCAGATTTTGAGGCACTGGAAGATAACCTTATTCAAAGAATTTCATAGAACTGGCACTCTCAGAGCTGCCATAGAAACAGGCTGTATATTTATAGGTTTTGTCCAAGGTGCTGTCCCATCTCAGGATCCTGCTGTCTGTATCTAAAATGAAGTGCTTTTACCCAAAGGGGCTTAGAAAACAGTGGCCAGAACCATGTGTGAAATGAGAAGATACAGAAGGGAAAGATTTAAGGATTTAGACCTAATTGAACCTAGCCAACTCAGCTAAGCAGACCCCATTGAGGTAACTTGTGACTCCCTTGAAAATCTACTCAGATTTGGTCATAATAAAACAGGCAAATCTAAAATGCCTTTTTCTAATTTTAATTCTCTTCACATTTGCAAACTCAGTCCAAGAAGTTGTGTGCCCAGGTACAGCTGGTGCTTTTCTGACTGTACATTCAAAGGCTACATGGTCTGGATATGCCATTTCTGAGACAGTGGGGCTTTCTTCTAGTGTAATTGACACCAATGTCCTTTGCAAGAGACAGTGAAAACAAAGGAAAGGGAGGATAAAAGGAAAGATGAAGGAAGGAAAGAGGACAAATCAGAAGAGACACAAGAGGAGAAATCAGAACACCAGATGTACGCTACATGTATAGCATTTTATTAGATTACCCTGTAAGCAATGGTGCAATTTTGTGTATGATAGTACAGGCTCTTCCCTCTCAAGGCTATGGCAAGAGAGAGAAAAGATGGTCTTGTTGTTAAGGTAGTGACACAGAATTCAGGAGATCTGGCTCCCATTCCTGGCTCTGACACAAACCTTGTGTAAATCACTTAATCTCTCTGTGCCTCTGTTTCCCATCTGTGAAACAGAGATAACACATCCTTTTTCTCACCCCAGTCTGTCTTGTCTATTTAGATTATCTGCTTTTCTGGGCAGGGAAAGCTTCTTACTGCATGGGCTTGGGTTTTCAGTTTGTTTGTCCTCAGCGCTTTTTGCTGGATCTTTTAAGACCAGAGGGAACCAGAGTGATCATCTGGTCACAACCCCTTATACAAGACAAGTCCTGGGAGCTCCCAGAATTAATTGCTGTTTCAGGAGCTGAGATTGGCAAAAGAATAGACCTTAGGAGATATATATATATTTGTATATCTCTATATATGTGTATGTGTGTGTGTGTATGTGTGTGTAATGTAAAAAAAGAAAAAAATCCCAAAATCCAATGTAGTTTTTTGCAAACAGTTATTAGGAAACTTCACTAATAAAAACTGGTGCTTTGTTACTTGCTTAGTTTTGTCTGGACTCTTTTCCCACTACTAGAATCCTGCTTCCACCACTGGCTGTTATCCGTACTGAACTTGAGAGCTCTCTCTGATCAGTGAGCATGTACTTATGGTAGGACTTATTCTTCCTAACTTTTACTATGCCTGTAACCCAACCTAGCTGTCCCAGTGGTAGAAGAACCTGAATACGGGAATTCATGCCAAAGATCTTGGATAACTGTCTTGAAATAGGATAAAATGGCCTCTGAAGGGGTCTGTATTGTCCTTCTTGTGAATGGATCTTGAGTAAACTTATTATCCCTATTTGTACCCTTAGGATAATTCTGGAGCAGTTACATGATGTTCCCCGCTCTCCTTGACATAGCATTTCTTTGCAGAATGTATACTTGAGATTCATTGCACTTCATGATGAGAGCACAATTGTGATTGTAACTCGACTTCAGCTGTGATTGTTGCTCCTGCTAACGTGTATTCAACCCCTCCTTTCTCCATCATCACTATACAGCAATAATTGGTGACATCCAGTAAGATAAGTAGATTTGAAATATTTTCAAGAGAGAAAAGAATTCTATTCTGAATTTTTCTAACCAGGACAAGCTCTAACCACTGAGTAATTGAATAAAAGACCTTTTGCTGTGGTCGTATGTTAAAGAAAGGCTGCTTTTGCATTTTGTGCACAGACTGATCCTTGAAGTATGCCATAAGCACACTCCTTGGATCAAGCTCTGTACGGGAAACAGACAGACAAATGTATAGTTATGACATTGATGCTGAACCGCTCAACCTTGTCAGGATTGAGGTGTCTTCTGGGAGTGCACAAAAGCAGAACCTCAGTTGCCTTGGAAACTTCTCCAGCTGAAAACCAAGGAGATTAAGGCAGTTCTGGGCAGCCACCGAGCTGAGCTTTCAGGATTGCCATTTTAGATTCAGATGCCTAAACTCCTCCTAACTTCTCGCTTAAACCACGGTTTGCAGAGACAGCCTCTATTTGAATAGTCAAAATGTCAAGCCACACAAACACCTTACAGAAGACTAAATCTCTTACATATCAAAACTGCAAATTAAATCACCCCATTTGAAATCTGATTTTAAATGATATCAAGATAGTTTGACAAGAACCATCCTTATTGTCTTTAATTATATCACCTTCTTTTAATTCCGTATTACTCAAGGACCCTATCAGCCATTCCATTATTTTGCCCAGGATCGAAGGCAAGCTGACAGGCCTATAATTACTCGGGTCACTGCATTTACCTTTTTAAAATATTGGTACAACATTCGTTTTCTTGTAGTCCTCTGGAACATCCCCAATGCTCCATGGCTTGTTAAAAATCAAAATTAATGGTCTGTAGTGCTCCTTGACTATCGATCTTAAAATCTTGGATGTAAATTATCCAGACCTACTAATTTTAATGTATCTAAGTTTAATATCTGCTGTTTAACACATTCCCTTAGTTACTGCTAGAATGAAAAGCATTTCATCATCATTCTGTCCTGAATCATCTGGCTTTTCCCCAAATACTGAACAGAAGTATTGATTGAACACCTCTGTCCTTTCTGCATTATTATCGAGAATTCTACCAGCTAATAAATGATTAATACCATATCTAGGACAGGTTTTATACCTGAAATCCTGTGAAATCCTGTAAAATATCCTTTTATTCTGTTTAAGCATTTCTACTTGTCTTGTTTTTTTCCCTACTGAATTTTCTACAACTTTTGTCTTCAGCTTCTGGTGCTTGTTAAACGCTCCCTTTCTCATTTTCCTGTTTACACGTTTGCTCCCTGGGTTTCGGGACTTATAGCAGTTCTTTGTTTTATGAAACTGACCCTTGGAAGGCAACATGGATGTGTTTGTGTCCACTAAACTGAAAGGAGGATAAAGGACCTGTCTGCCTTTCTTCATCTAAGCCATTTTGAAACTTGGCCTCAGACACAAATCCATTGTATCCAAGTCTGCATTTCTCTGCATTCTTGGAATGAACCATCATTTTGTTAAGTGAATGAATCAGTATTTAGCCTGTGATCCAAAACTTCAGCTGATTAATGCTGTTGAAGAATTTTCTGACATTACAGGAAGAAATGAAGTGAAACTGGGCTCTTCCTAAAACTTCAGGCACGTACTGCTGACACATGTAGTAATCTTTTGGAACCAACACCAGCAGATCCTCTTTCTGTTTCCACCAAGCAGACTCATACTCTCCTTTTGCAAAATCTCAGGATTCTTCTACTAAGTGAGCAACAAACCTCCAACAACTTTGTACAGTGCGAGGCATGTGCCACGCAGAGGAGCAGCTTTGATATCATGCAATAATGAACAGCAATGCTTACACAGACATGCCTTATTTTTTAAGCACTTCACAGGAAAGTAAGATAGATTACATTTTTTTGCTCAGTCCAGTATTTGAGACAAAATGAGCATTACAATTAGTTGTGAGTTAGGAGAAAAAGGGGCTTTTCTGGTGGGAGGTAGCAAATTTTGTGCTGGACTTTGGGTAGATCCCTTAATGTCATTACTATGTAAGTACTCTAACAACCTTTACCTATGGCATATATGGACCAGACAATAAACTGGAACCAAACTGTCTTACTCCCTTCAAGCCAACATTCACATCACTGAGATGCATCACTAATTGTTTTCATTAAATAAAACTGATTTTTTGCATAATCGGCTCGCTGAAGGACTGGGATTGCTCTACACTTCTGTGGAAAGAAACGAGCACTTGGTCCCACTAGTACCTACAGTGCTGATGAAGGGTGTGGTTTCTTTCTCATCATTACAGCTACAAAAGCTGAGGTGCAATGTACGAGAGTACATCCTGCTAGCAGGGGGAGCGAGAACTGAAGTGACGAGGTTCCAACAACTGCAAAAAGGATGCAAAAGTGACAAAGAAATAGCGCTTATTCAGAGAAGTTCACAGTAAGAGACCAAGCTCCGCCCTTGCCCTATCCAGACATATGGAGAAGTATGGGAATTTCCAAAGTGTGACTGATCTCACCACCTTCCACACTGCAAAAGCAAGTCTCAGAGCAAGCTTACAGTGGAAATGAAAATGGCTACTCTGTAAGCAGCTGCAACTAATAAATTCAAAGCAAGGCAATACCATTTGTAATCAAATAAAAATATCAAAATTAATTTACACTTCTAGAGCAGCAGTAGGAGCACTAACTAAGCTGCAGAAACTCTTCGGAGGCTCACAACTGCACAAACGAAACCTCAACCTCACTGAACTTAAAGGCAGTGTTCATTTATGCACTTACACAAAGAGCAAAACCAACTTCTGCTGACAATACTTTGTTGTTTAAAATGGCAAACACACGGAAGGAAGAACAAGTCTGACGTTCCAGAGAGGTGTTAGGGCATGCCCACTTGTATCAAGATGCAAAGCTGGGGCCTTATCAGAAAACTCTTCAAGGCAGACACATTTCTTACTTAACCACTTTAAAAGATGCCAGCATGTTGAAGTTGCAGTCATTTCTGAAAACAAATGAAGAATATGTTAAAGCACAAATTAAGAAAATAAAAACTAGGAATCACAGCTTCCTAATGTGTAGGAAACCTCTTTTATAAGCAAGTGCTGGAAGGAAAAGGTTGGTAGCTTGCCTAATTTTAGAGCTGAGGGGCCTACAGATGCTGACAGTTGTACATCTGCTTTGCTTGTCTTCTGATGGACAGGAATCAACTCCAGTCCAGGAGCTTTGTAGGCACAAGTCCAAGCTAATAATCTCAAAGTGGCACAGCTGTGGTTCTTGATCAGTTCAAGTGTGTTTTGCACTCATGATCAGCAGCAAGACCCTACAGCCAAGGGGACTTCCGAGTAATCTGAGTTCCCAGCTGTGGCAATAACCAAATCATCAAAGGATGAAAAAGTCAATATTGCTTGGTTGCCTTGGGAACGAAACAAATGCCCAGACCTGCTCCCTTTGGTAACACAGTAGGATGATAAGTCACTGTTAACTTCCCTCCTGTGAAGTGTTCCCAGAGCTCCTGCTCCATGAGTTATGTGGGATGTGTCTTGCAGGTTTTGGAGAGATGAGCATTTCAGTGCCTGGCTTGTGTAATCAGAGCTGTGGTTACAAACTTGCAATGAGCAGGCTAAGAGGCAGGGTATAGCTGTTTGGGTTTGGCACCACCATAACGCAGCTGCTTCAGTGCTGGCCCACATGTGGCTGCCTCGGTGTGTGGGTGAAGAAGAGGTGGGATTGCCTGCACCCATTAGGGTAGATGAAGCTGGATGACTCAAAAGCAGACACTGGGATAAAGCCCCATATATCTGACTCACAGATGTATCCTTTAACCACCAGCCACTTCTCAGAAAATGTGCCTGGATAAAATACTCAAAGTGTACTCCTAGAATGGGGGGAAAAAAGAAATAAGGCAGAGGAGTCTATTTTAAAAGAAACCTCAGTGTTCACCTGAAGGACCCTACCAAAGTTCAAAAAACCCCCAGGTTTTTTGGTTTAAAAAGGTTTAAACAGCTCTAATCCAGTTTGACCAGCAGCATCTGAATAAAGGCAGAACAATAATCCCTTCTCCAAGTCCAAATATTACCTTGCATAAGTTCACTGTCTTGCACTTATTTCTCATTCATCTGAAAACTACTTCTATTAAACCACCCAAACCAGAAAAACACAACACATGCGTAGAAAGAAAGGGTCCAAAAAATCAGTCCTACGGCTGTTGTAAGCACTTAAACATTTCAACTGTGTTTATAAATGTATGCCAAACTGGAATTATTTCTCTCATAATATTATGATTAATATAGTAAAGAATTCCAGTTTCAGAAGTAATTGTGTAGCATCGCTCATGAAGGAATATTATGCAAAGAATATTTGCCCTAATGTTTTGGTCCAAAGATTTCAGTAATGACAGTAAAAATCCAAACATCGACACTAGTCTAATTTCTCTGATGTTATCTGAGAGATACCGTAACATTCCTCTGTCACAAATCATCATCAAGACACTTCAGAAATTACAGTAGTGTGGCTAGCTCCCTTTTTAGATTAAATTCTTCACAGACTTGAAGTGTAAGATGTGTAAAACAAGAAGCAATTCTTTAAAATTTCTATTGACACCTAAAATAAGAACATTTTAGTAAGACTTCCAGCAATACCTTAACACATGCCATTAAAAAGAAAGAGGAAAAATCCCCTAAATTAAGTGAAAAGCAAAGGAAAAATATTCTCTTAAGGAAAAAAGTTATATATCAATAGTTCCAACAGAGAAAAACAAATGCAGATTTAGGAAGACTGAGAAGATGAACTTTTTATTTATATTGACTGGGGAATATAAGGATGACAAGCAGAATACATACCTCAAGACATCAGAAACCAAAGAATTTGCTGCCCACTGTTGAAAAGGCAATCTCCAGCTCACAAAAAACTACCCTAGGTATGCTCTGCAGGATGACATTTCTGACATTAAAGGAAACATGTTCCAAATATAAAGCAGTAGGTGACAGAAAGTACAAATTATTTGAGCCTTCATCTGAAAATCAACAAAATGCAGACCCAGAAGATCGGTTGAATTTCTAAATATTTTCTAAGCTCACTAAATCTTCATCAGTCTCAAAGGCAAAAGATTACCAACACTCAAGCTGAACAAGAATGATCTAAGTGATATTCAACAGGGATTCAGCATACTCTCTCCTTGAGGTTGATTTATGGCTGGTCATCTTTGCTTTAATGCCCTAGAAGTCTCTCCTACATAATATATGTTATCAAGATTGAGTAAATTACAAAAGAAGCATCATGCATAATTCTAATTCTCTTCTCACAACAGGATGTTTATTTCCTGTTTCAAGATAGCAAAAGGATTTCCAGTTATCATATTACAGCAATTTACAAAAAATGCCTGTAGGCAGGAAGTTCATGAAGAGTGAAACTGGCTCATAACTAGGTTAGCACATGTGAATGGACTCTGAAATGTAAATTTATCTTGTAAAAAAAAAAAAAAAAAAAAAAGAAAGGAACATCAGCAGATACACCCAGGTATTAAATGAACCAAAGGTCACAGTGGCAAGATTAGTGCCTAGAACAAGAGGTCCCTGGTTGGGGATGGAACATCCAGGCACCCATTGTGAAACTAATTAAAATAAAGCTATGCCAGTCTTTTAAATAAATAACTCTTTGTGTCCTAAGGAATAAAAGAGAAAAGACCTCATCTTTCAGTCTCTGACTTTTCATCAGCCCCTTTGGGCAGAACTGGATCCTCACTCTGACCTCCTGCAGATGCCCATGCACGTGCCTGAGGCTGTCTCAGAACAGGGTTTGGCCTCTGGTGGACTTCAAGCAAAGCTGTATGCTTGCAGAGAAAATTCAGACTTGCACAAAGGCTGGAAACTTACAGAAAACACAAGCCCCAGGGAAAATGGAGTGGTCTGAAAACATTGCATACACTCTTCAGAAGATGCAACCTGAAGACTTGTTCTTTGAAGGTGAGGCGGCATCCAGGGAAATGTCCTAGAGCTTAAATGTCCTGTTCCCCTTGGAAGGTTCAGTGTGGAGGGGTGGTGGGTGCTCCAAGCATGCCAGGCCTGCTCTGTACTTGGCAATGGACCCCAAACAGAGGCACAACAATCTTAAACTCCTTTAGTGTGTACAAAGCCAGAGCCAACATCACCATCTTTGTAGTCCCTTTCCTTCCCATCTCCATTCCAGCATGTCCCTAGAAGGTAGGTGTGGGCTGCTGAAAGCCAGTTTCCAGGGCTGCTGCAGAACCAGATGTCCCTCTGGACTTCTGTGATGTGTGTGGGTGGTGTAAGCAGCCACCTGCAGTCCTGCCTCCTCTCTTACCAGGTTCTGCCCTGGACAAAGCAGCACTCTCTCAATGACAGCACAGATAAAGAAAATTATCATTGGGAAATGAAATTCCTCAAGCTTCAAGTGCATGTGCAAAAGAATGATTAATCAGCTGTGTGAAGGAAGGATGGATGCTCTGGTCCACTGTAGGCATACATGTAATTTGAAGGTGTAGCGCAACATCACAGATACCATTAATTAGAAGAGCAGCCATTCTCTGAACTTTGAGCTTCTATTTCATTTAACTTCATAAAACCCACTTGGCATGTGGCTTACAGATCAGGGTACTTGCCATTCTGATGCTTACACCAGGCCATCAACATTTCCACAGAGTTCTCCAGGAACACATGCCTGGAAAACTACAGGGGAGTGTTTAGCAGGTATGGACAAAGCCTCAAAGATAATTCACTAGAACCAGGGAGGCATCCGTCTTTCAATAGGATGAAATTAAATACAGAGCAAATGTCACTAAAACAATCTCATCCTTTTCAGAAGTTGATCCTGAACTGTTATCAACTGAGAGAATTGCACCATTTTGCAAAGAGCAACCTCAGACCCAGCTGGGTATCTGACTGAAAGATTGCAACATATTAAGCACAAGTCAGAGAATTGGAAATAAATTCCTCTCACTGAAAGTGGTGTAAACCTGGAGTAATATCACTGATGTCACCTGAGTAACACAGATTGCCACCACTGTGCTTTAAAGAACTTGGTATTTGATCTCATTCTTTTTCATGAGTTCACCTTAGAAGCCCGTCAGGCATAGTCAGTTCTTTTGTCTTTGCTATGCTGCTACTGCTGTAATTAATCTTTTTCCAACCACCCTATTGGCAATTTCCCTAATGCACACATCCTCCCTCTCCCTCCCTCCCTCTCCATCTCTCTCTCCTCCAATTCCTCTTCGCTGTGCACTTCCTCCCTCACCAGCCTTTTGGGAACACATCATCTTTTCTCTTAGCCTGTGAGCCAGATTGTCTTTAAACTCTTCTTATCAAGGTGCAGAAGTCTTTTACTCAGAGGTATCTGTGCCCTGAATATGGGCTTGGTTATTGAAATGGTGATATAAATTAAACCTTCACGTTAATATTAGTACTAATATAACTACTTGGCAGTGTGGGTGTAAGTAAAATCCTGTTAATACACTTTAAGTTCTGACCAGAGGGGTACATGTTATTGTTTTAAATAACCTGTAATTTTTTTCTATCTAAAAAAAAAAATTAAAGGATGTAATTCATTTTGATCTCGTGAATCATTTGACACGACAAATCATTTCTTAGTATATTTTTAGCTATCAAATTGAAGCTTGTTTCAAAGCAAAATATTTACAAGCAAATAAAATCAGGATGGGGTTTTTTTGGGAAAAAAAAACTGAGATGAAAAACTGATTTTCTAAAAAATACTGAGATGAAAATTCTGACTAGTAAAACAAAATCAGCATCTGAAATGTAATTTTAGTTAACCCCAACAGGCAGATTCATTTGGAAAAACATCTTTCAAATATTCTGCTCAGGGGGGAAAACAGTACTTCAATTCTGGTTTGCTTTTATCATGTGCTGTAGGCAAAGCAAGGACTGGGGGCTTTTGCCTGGACTGGAGGGTCAGTGAACTCCTGCAAGGGAAGTGAGTGTGGCCAGGCAACACCTGCTCACCAGTGCCTTGTGCACTCACAGGTGCCGCAGTCTGGGGGACTTGGCTGCCACTTGTCCTTGCCCATTGAACCTTTTGCTTCTATTAACAGTTGCCCTCCGTGTATGACAATGGCAGGGATGTGTGTGTTTGTACAACCCACCCAGTTTCACAATCTACTGATTATGTGATTCTTCACCAAAACAAAAAGGCAGGAAATTTAAACTAAAACTTTTAATAAATTCTCATAGTAATAATAATAGTGCATAGACAGATTGATATGTATACTATAGCACTTTCCCAAATTGCTTTTTTCCCTTACCAAGCAATGCCTTTGCTGCCTGACACAGCTTCTGTGATGACAGGGGAACTCTCTAATTGCCTCTATCAGGCCTGTGAACCATCCAAATCCTCCTCTTCCCGAAGGAAGCCCTCCGTCCCTTCTTGATCCATGTGTCATGCTGTGCACTGCACACCCTAACAGTACAAACAACATTAGAGACACTGGGGTGGAAGTGTACAGGCAGCACATCTCACCCACGCAGGTGCATGCTCCCTGTGGAGGACACTGAGGTGACTGCAACCACTTTTCCAAGTGCTCTTTCATCCAGGTCCATCTTTAGAAGCCAACACAAGATGTGGTGACTGGTCTCTTGAACAGCAGGAAGGCAGACATTCCATTGCTATTCATGTTACTGTGGAATAACACTGCTCCTCATGACTAGAAAGATTAACTGCAGAAGATTTTAAACCCTGCTTTCTGTAATGGGCACATCCCACATGGATGTTGGTGGTTGTCCAAAGTCTGGATAATGGCCAAGTAGTATTTTCTTACCTTTCCATTCTCACACACAGACGCAGACAATGAACATATTCCTGCCACTGATGTTCCCAGCACAATTTTTATTTCTTCAGTGGTAAACATGATTTTGGTGGAAAATGCAGAAGTAATAGACCTTGTGCTCTTCTATTACCACACCACTGACATCTGGTTTGACAGTGATAGTCCAGACAGAAACAGATTTGGAATAGTGTGGCATACATTGCAGACGATGATGGAAATTTACCTCAAGACTTCCTGAGGGTGTCAGGTCTGAAGAGTCCTAGTGCTGAACTCCTTGCACAGTTTCTTGGAGGTCCTGGCCCTCCTAGATCCATAGGACAGGCCTTTTTGATACATTTTGTCCTTGTGCTTCTCTTCTGCTGGACTCTGAAACCCTCAGGACTGCAGTTAGAGGTCCCCGAGTGGTCTGTATGGTCCCTTCACCGGTGTGTGAGATCACCCTCTGAACATCACCAGAAACTCCTAAACCCATGCTATCTTCCCATCCCCAGCCTCACACCAGCTTTGGTCTCCTTATCTCATAAACCTTGTGTCTGCTGAAGGCAGAGCGATGGCATGAGGCCTGGCTGCGTTTGCTCAGCAGTTCCACACAGAGGAACAGGCAGTCACCACTAGAACCACAGAAGGAGTTCAAAGGTCTGCTTCAGCTTTCCAGAAGTGCTGTGACAGTATGGCCATCACCAAATGGGTTATAACTCGAGAGAAGTATAGCAGAGTGTGTACACTCAAACAAGCATGAATGCCCAGACCCAAGTAAACCCTGTGGTAAAGGGTCAGTGATGCTTTTCCTGCCTTCTATTTGCCTCTTCCCTGCTTTCCAAGTTTCACTCATTTACTGGCTGTGCACCTCTCTTCAAATTAATTTCTGCCCAGTGTTTACTTGTTACACTGAATGGATTTTTTTTCTGAGCCTTTTAGGGAGGTGCAGAGACTGCCTTCATTCAGACTGTTCAACAGTCTTATCCATAACCTCTCCCTAACAGGTGTTCAGCATATCCCGACAGGATACATTTATCCTGAACTTCCTTACTGCTTTAAACAAAACCTCATATTCCCTATGCCTTCCCTTTCTCCTTCCTTTGATGCATCCTTTTTTAAGCTTTGTTTGTGCTATTAATAATCGAGAGTTCAGCGCTGTCAGCACATTCAACACAGCAGAGAACAAAGGGCAGAAAAGCGCCCCACCCAAAATGAGTTTACAGCCTAATGAAGGCAAACAAAACCCTCCACTTGGCTGGCTGCACAGGGTGGCAGGCTGAATGGGAACTCCTGGGCTGGGACGGGCTGGGGGGGGGAGGGGGATGTCCTTCAAAACCCACATTTTTAAGTGGACGAGAGCCTGCTTATTCACAAAAGAAAAGAGTTTAAGGGGAAAGTTTTTCCTGAAAGTGAAAATGAAAGCCTGATGAAGCAATTTTTGGGCAAAGGGACACCAGACAGATGGAGATAGGGAGATGGGTGGGTGCAGAATGTAAGTGAGGAGAGATATGCAGCTTAAATAGCTAATCAGTAAGAGGGCAAAGGCACCCAGACACCCTGCGAAGACACACTCATAAAGAACCAGGGACAGATGGAGCCAGAGCTGTGCAGAGCCTTTGAAGGAGCAGATAAGCAGGTTGAATTTAATGGGGGAATGTGAGAGGTTGTAACTGAAGAGCTCAGGACACAGAGGATCATTAAGAATTTGCAAGGAGTATTGAGGACTGCATAAGGAGCTTGGAAAGTCTCCTGTATTCGAAGGTTTTAAGGACAAGTTAGATAAACATCTGTTGGGAATGTTGTAGATGCGGCTGATCCTGCCCTGGAGCAAGTGATGGGTCCGATGACCTTTTGAGCTCCCTTCCCTTTTCTATGTGGGTGTGGCAGGCCAGGAAGATAATTTGCCATATGGTAAACACATTTTTGCCCAGATTGCAGCTGAATAAGGAGTACTGATTTGAGGGACGAGGGGGTCCCAGGCTGTACCACTGCGCAAAGGTATCACATGAAAGCTGGAGAGAAGGAGAAAGAATTAGGTTACTGCACAATCTTTTCTGCTGAGCGTCAGCCAAGTGTATCGATAGGAGGGAATGAAAGAAAAGAGGAGATGAAAAATGGGTCAAAGATTGCAAGTATAAATTCAGTTGTGTTCGATATGATGAAATTGTTCCTATGAAAACTATTGTATCGTTGAATGCCACCGTGTATTCACTCACAAGGCCATAAGTATGTCTTTCCCAGACTAGCTATAATAGAGATCTTCATGTCTCTGCTCTAAACAGACAATGCCAAGGGGGTCAGCAGAAGCAAGGAGAAGCACTCTTCTCCAGCTAGTCTGAAGGTGAAGTAGAAAGGAAAGAAGAGTCAGCGGCAAAACAAAGGAATCGAGTATTAGAACACACACACAGAGGAGCCACTGAGATGGCAGCAAGAGAGAGTTTAAAGTAGGGAATAAAAATACATGCTTTTGTAATAGGAAGACCCTCTTTATTGGCAAGACCAACTGCACTAAAGTGAGCTGAATGAAACTTTTGGTTTAAATGACAATTCAGTGTTGCAGAGAAAATATTTTCTACGTTCTTAAATGGCTCTGAAAGGAGCTCCAAGACTGCATCCAGAAGGAGGAGGAAATCGAGGTAGTGGAAAGGCATGGAGGCTTTGTGGCTTTACTTTACTAACCTTACCTAGATTCCCACACTTCTTGTATTATTTAGAAAAGATGAGTCAAGTTTTAGACTCTCTAGCAAACTCTATGTGTGTGTGTGCATACGCTGAGAATTTTTTACACTGTGTCCTTGAAGAAACAAAATGTAAACCAGATGAAAACTGGCATTCCTCTAGTGGGATACAATGAGACATAACAACTACTGAGAACTGGGCAGAGAAAGTATCAGTTCCAGAGCTAGACTATTAGACTGAGGGTTCCCTCCTGGTGTCGGGCATGAGGTTTGCTTCCGAAAGGCAGGATAAATGCTCAAAGCCAGGAGCAGGGTTTAGCCCAGGGCTTAGTTCCAGTAAGATAAGGCCTTTAGGCCTCCAGGATCTGGGCACTATCATAACCATCTGGTGAGAGTCCGGTTGTGTCACTCTTGCAATTCATACTGGTAATGGAGAGGGAAGGAAAATAATTAGAATACAGTTGATACAAAGCTGAGTTTGAGTTGATAAGAAGATCACAGCAATGTCAGAGCAATGGAGGAAGACTAGAAACAGAATGGGCAGGGAGTGGGTCAAGAACAAGGAGATGGCCATGAGAGCTATCAGCAAGGACAGGCAAATGGGTTTCCAAGGGATTACCAGGCAATGAAAAAAAGAACAGGCTGCAGACAGAGCCAAAATAACAAAGAATCACTGAACGACTGGTCATAAACGAAAGGCTGAGAAGGGGGGAAGCACTCTCAAAGGTATCTGAGGTGAAAATAATCAATGAGAAATTGATTATTTGAGTTATCATTGGTGACTTGGTAGTCACAGACTGGGGAAGATGAAAATAGCAAGAAGCCTTGGCAGCAGCCAGAAAAGGTCATGTTGACCTTGACCAACACCTTGTTAGTTGGTGAAGGTGCCTCATTTCAGCCCCATAGCAGAGTAATGGATGGAAGATTCAGGGAAGTCATGTGCACTTTCACAAAGTTTGAAGTCAAAGGTAGATAGAAGTTGCTGAGGAAGAAAAGGTCTAGATTAGATTTTAAAAGAAGAGATGAGGGGTAGGTCAGATGACAGAGGGAAAAGAAATTTAAATGCTGGGAAAGTAAACTGTCTGTGACCTGGAAGATAGGGATAAACTCAACACTTCCAGGTCTTTGTTCATGGTTATGTATGCTAACTATTAGCATTTCTAAAACTGAAAACATCTTCACTTGGAAGTTGTGGCAACATTTAGAGGCTAATGACAAGAGACCTCAAAGCTATCAAGAGAACTCAGGGCTTTTCCTACTGAAAAGAGGCTCCTGGCTCAACCAGCCAGTCACCAGCCAGACCTCTGCTGCTAGAGAACAAGTATCATTTAGTTGCCCAGCTTCCACATCCCATCTGCATAGCTTCAATAAAGTGTCCAAAGTCCACCCAGAGTGGCTTTGAAACAGCATCAAAAATATATCTCTGCTTCTCTGTATACTTTATTGCAGAGGAAGCAAGGATCACAGCTTTCTGACAGCCACTCACCACCCGTACCTGGGTGTTATTTCAGCTAGTTTCTCTGCCTCCATTTTGCCCAGCAGTAGGTATAATACAGTGCTAATCTCACTGAAAACCAATAGGAACTGTAATCCAGAGCTAAAAATCACAGATCTTACTTTTCCATGCAGCAGGAGCAGATACGCAATCTCCTGAGCGTGAGTGTGTGTGTGTGTGTGTATACGTGTGTATATATATGCATGAATCATAAGTGATCTATCATCATTAATTCATTAGATATTCATTGTAATTACCCTGCTTGTGATGAATTAATTTGTCATTAATTTAGATGTCACATGTACAGTACTTTTTCAAGGATTGCCATATGATTCAACCTTAATTAATCTACCTCTAAAGCAAAATGCTAACAATCAATTCACATTACTGGGATGCTTAGGCTGTCAGCAGGAGCATGTTTATTATGATTATTATTATTTATGGACACAAGGAAGAAGACATTACAATATTTGCAGCCATCTATATGTTCCATACAGCAGGATATTTTAGTCCCAACATACCTATATATCTGCATGGCCTTGCTTAGCCGATTTGTCTAATCGATCTGTGAATGTCCTTATCTTTAAAGATGTCACCTTGTATTTAAAATCATTGGCAGGTCATTATCCATAAAGATATCTCAACTAATTTTTTTCTTCAGCAATGAATCCTATTACTTACCCACTGTACACGAGAATCTCTTGTCACTCTCTTATGGTCCTTTTTGGGGGTGGGAGAATTTATAAGGACGTATCAAAGGTTTAAAAACAATCCACGCGATATTTGTATTCCAGAATAGGCCTTATGCAAATAATGAAGTGACACTCAATTTAGAGAAGGCTTTATTATTAAAGAAGGAAATCTTATTTCAATCACATCTTGATTCAGTTGAACTCCAGTTCAGTTTTCTCAGTGCTGTAGTAAGAACACCAAGTGCAAACATTGATTACAGTAAGATATACAGAAGCATCAAATAAGAACAAGCAATATTTCTGTTTAAATGCACCTCATCCTTCACCGTAAGAAAGTGCAAAAGCTATCAAACTGGAAGTACTTTTAGAATAGGTAAGAACTATGAACTCTATTAAAATTAAATGTAAATAACTAAAAACAAAGTAAAGCTGCAATGCATAAAGAATGTACTGCAGGAAACAATGAGATATGGAATTTCTGCTTTGTATAGACTTCCATATTATTCTTACAATGATTTTGGATACATCATTATTCCTTGTAGTCCTCTTGGTACTTCAATTTCCAAATCCTGGGAACAGTATACTTATGCCTGCTGAGTTCTTTTTTCCTAAGTTTTGTTTTCATTTTCCTCTGATGCAATGTTGCATTTTGTGTAGAGGCAGTGAATAGCTTATTGTAAAATAGAGGATTAATATTAATGCACACTCTTAACAGCTTTTATCAGGAATACAGTGTGAGCCTCCTTGAAAGATTTTTTTGTCCTTTTCTTGGGGTATGACAGTATGATGTATATGATCTATCATGCTCATTTCCTTCACGCATTCTTAGCCCTACTGGAGCAGCCTCGGAGTGATGGTAATCTTATGAAAACTCAAAATGATTTGTTTATTACTGAAGGTTTATTTAAGGCTGTCACCATGACCTATATCCATTAGTAACCTCAAGAATTCTTAAAGGGACACCGGTCCCATTACCTGCTATTTTCAGCTGTACTCCATGATAGCAGAAAGCTAAGGCTGTTGCTTCTAAGAGCTTTTGATGAATTATATTGCTATCCTTCCCTCCCCATCAACCTTCTATGTTCTATAGGTGTCTTGCCTGGAAAAATGTTTAATCCCTCCCATATCACTCAAGCAGCACATATAGGGCATTGAAAGAAGGGAAATGAGGTAGCAACATCCATGTATTCCAGTGTATTGGCTTTCGGCAATTTGACTCCACAGGCGAATTGTTTGGAATAAAAAAGAGCAGGAGCCCAGATTCACTCGGAGGACACAATGACCTAGCTCAGCACCAAAGTCCACTACCTAAGGGGCCTTCATATTTACAAGTTTACACCCCAGCTCCCTTGCAGACGAGACACCTCAAGTACCCCATTTCTTCCGAGAGGGCTGTGCAGCCACCAGAAAAGCCCCTGTTCTGCCGCCCTAAGTTGGTCTGCCAGGACCAGAGCATGGTCACAAGAGGCCTTTGTGCAGCAAAGGTGGAATAGAAAATGGCAGAGTTCCTCACCATCTCTAGGCTTCATATTTAGTACCTTAATTGTCATACAGAAAAGTATAAATATTTTCTCATTGTTTTGAAGAATTACATCCCGTTTCCCCAGATGAAGCCCTAAGTTATGATCCCTCACCACTACAGTCAGTCCTGTCAAAGACATTATACTTTGCATTTCACTTACATTCAGATGAGAGCCAGGGCTACATCCTGACTAGCTGCTACATGATCCTTCTGGCATACCTTTAGGCTGAATGACTGTTCCAGTTCATGACATCTGAGGTGCAAGTGAGGCAACAGCTTCAGGTTTTGTCAGAAAAGGGCAGGCACTAACCCCAGCAAGGACCTGCAGCCACGAGTTCTGGGTAGTGAGGAGTGGCCACCTCCTATGTGAGCACAGTCAGGAAGTATTGAGGACTTCACTAAGGACGTTCATGGATGGGGCTACGTTATAACATACTACAGCTATATTATATGTAACTGTATTAAAACAAAGTGATGCGGCTGCCACCTGCCCTGTGCTGAGTATTTAGACTATTCTGGGAGTAAAAGACTTGGGTTTAGGCTCTCTGCAGCCTGAGAGGCATTAAACCCATGTCCCAAGAAAACACTCTATCCACCAGACTGTGACAAGACAGTCTATCCCAAGCCTGCAGCATGGGAACAGTAGGGTTTTCTCCTAGCATTCAGACAGGTGTTACGATTCCAGAAAGAAACCCCAGTTATATATACACAGGATCAGAGGATGACTCAGTAAGGGACCTCAGGAAGTCTCTCATCTCAGCTATGAGACCAGAATAGGTTTGCCATGGCCTTGTCCAGTCTGGTTTTGAGACCCTCCAAAGGTAGAGATTACAGCCTCCGAGTGACTGTTTCACTGCTTGACTCTCATAATGGGGGAAAAGATTTTCCTTATACCCACCTGACATTCTTTTACCTCACCTCTTGCCCTCCTGACATGTACCTCTGTAGAGAACCTGGTTTTGTCACCTCAGTTACATCCTCACAGTTACTGGCAGGCTTCTGGG
Organism: Machaerirhynchus nigripectus; assembly: GCA_013397975.1. Taxonomy (NCBI): domain Eukaryota; kingdom Metazoa; phylum Chordata; class Aves; order Passeriformes; family Dicruridae; genus Machaerirhynchus; species Machaerirhynchus nigripectus. The sequence continues at coordinate 177,147 of VZRQ01000712.1, forward strand.
AAAGACAGTTTTGCTCCTTATGTCCTGACTCAGTCCACAACAGTCAGGGTCCTCCGAAGCAACTCTAGGTCCTTCAGTCTGCGTCATGAGGTAAGGGCTCCAGACCTCAGCCACCTTAGTGTGCACAGTGATCCAACTTTGAACGAAAGAACAGAAAACCAGAAAGTGCTGTCACACAAGGCACGCCATGGTGTGGTGTTTATTATGCCCTTCTAATCCTCAGTCCTCGTAAAACTGATGAGAACTTTCTTGCCATGCCCCTGTGGCAGGAAATTATGTAAAAGATGAGCACCACCAAAGATAGTCAGTCATAGTCTTTGGCACACTTAGCTTTTCATGATTCTCCATAAATGACTCCTAAGTGGAATGCACAGACCTATCTGCCTTATTAGAATGGTGATCCTTTCCACAGAACAAACACTTCTGAGCACATGGGGAAATCAGAAAACTTCCAGGGTAAGATTAGGCAAAATCTACTGGCATCTTCCATGGATTCACGCCTATAGCTTCCTGTTCAGCATGCTGTTTTCTGTAATTCCTCTTCTCAGGCATCTAATTCTTCTGCACTAGATAAGCGAGTCTGTCATCTTACCTGGGCTGTGAATTCCCCAAGATGATAGGATATAAAAGAGCAAAGGTTTACTGTATGAGTTCACCTTGAGAATGTAGTTCAAAATTACAGGGTTCACCTCCTCAGTCCAGACTATCTCAATTAGCACATATGCTCTTCCTGCCTGGCTAAATCAACTTATTCCCCTCAGAGATCTCATCTCCCGTCTTTTCCATCTGAAATCTCCCAGTTTATTTTACCTTATCTATGGGCCTGCCTATGTTGAGCTCTGCCTAAATCTGGTGAGGAATTAAAGAAATGCTATTAAGCTATATTTAATATTCTAGCATGGGAGAAAACAAAATCCTTCTTCTCTTGTCATCTTTCCTGTAAAGGGAGAGAAAAATTTGTTTCCCTCTTGGAATCTCACTTCACACAATGGAACTCTTCACTTTAAGTCCTGGTATAAGGGTTGAGATCACAGGCTTGAATCATCCCTTAGCTTGGTTTGTGAAGTTGTATGTCTCATACAAGACAGGCATGAACAGGCTGTGACACAAAGTCAATCTCCAGAGTCAAGAGGCTGGATCATCTGAAGTCTGTAGGCGGTAAAGCTGTACATATGGAAAGTTCATACAATATAACTCTTTACAGTGGTAGTGCCGGGTTACAGCTGGACTTGATAATCTTAAAGGTCTCTTCCAACCTTGATTCTGTGATTCTATGAATGTCATCCATGCATCCAGCTCAAAACATCGCTCTGAGTCCAAGTTGCAGAGCTCAGCTGGCCAAAGTGTGCCCTAGGAAGATATGCATATCCTAGAATTCTCTTTAGCTGGTCAGCTAGCGAAAAAATACAAACACAGTAACTTGAAGGGTCAAGGTGCCTGACTCTCATTTCCTTAAGAGTTAGGAATGCCCACAATGTGAGTTAAGGACCAAGCTTCAAAGTACCTTTGGGCATGGAGGTCCCTGGATGCAGGTGATAAGTGAAGTAAACCACATAGCTTTAGGACTACAGGCCTGTGGCAACACTCTGAAGCCATGCAGAACTATATCATGTCTGCAACAGCTGGGCCAAAGAATTTCATACACATATTCAAGCTTTATCTAGGCCTTTACAAATATTTTGTGTTAGTCTATAAAATGGAGCTGTTTGGAAAATTCAAGGTGATAATTAAAACAAAATCTTTTAGAGAACATTTTTATGTAAGAAAAACATTTTGGTTTTTGCGTTAGGACAAAACTTAACACAGGCTTATGTTATGACTGTTCTCATAAGGTGCACTGATAGAGTATACAATTAAAACTAGTCCCTACAAATGTTTAAATGTGACAATGATAGAAATAAATAATGAGAAGAGGAGTTACTTGCAAATAAATTACTATTTTAGTAGTACCAAATTCAGGACCCAAGGGTATAAAGACAAAAATAAGGACTCCTCTGTGCTGTGTCTTCAAAATCTCCATTCTCTCTGATTATAAGGGTATGATAGTCCATATGGTGAGAAATGATTTTTAAAGTTTGCAGATTTCACCCTTCAACTGTTGGGAAACATGTTTTCTTTAGCAGCAAGGCAAATTCTTACTGGGTAAGGAAACTTAGACTCACTTTTAGTGATAAGAAAGCAGCCCTTCTTTGGGACACTACAATTCCAATCACAGCAAATGGCCCACAAGGACCATCTGTTGCTCTGTTGAAATGCCTGAATAAGAGGGTGAAAGAAGAGGAGATAGCTGATAAATTAGAGCTCTCCTGAAACATCTATGTGCATAAATGTTACATCTAAAATAGCTTCATGATGTCAAAGGAGGATAAGCAACTCTTCTGGTATGGCTTGGTGAAGCATGGGTGGAAACTTCTAATCGAGTGCTGTGTTTCAAAGAAAATTTAAAGTCCAGATAGGTTGTTAGGAATGCTACATAGAGCTGTGTGCCTTTAGACTACCTTTCTATAGGCTGAGACTTAGCTCGGCTGCAAACAAATTGCTTGCATAGATGAAGAAATCACAGTGTGAAATCGTATGCCTGGTGCTATGCAGGAGGTCAGAGCAGATGAACACAGAAGCCCTTCTGGCCTAACAGTCTATGGAGTCTACCAAATCTTGCAGGAGGTAGTTCTGTTTCTATGCAGACAAGAAACAGAAAAATCACCTACATAGTTACAGTAGCACTATATGTAAAATGGGGAATCTAAAACAGTATGAATTAGTCAGAGGTCATTTTTTTATTTACTGAACCATGTATATATGTGTAGGTGGCAGAGGTAAATTAAACTGATCCTTAGATTCAATCACCCACCAGATTTGTCCAAACTACAGATATTATTCTATCTAAATCCTGCATATTTATATATTTTTGAACGAAACTCAAAATAAACAACAGCATTGGTGGGTACTATCACAGAAAGGCCTTTCCAAACCACCAGCATCTGCCTCTAAACATTAACTGGCTTGCTCACAACTGAAATGCACACAAGAAAGATTGGCACCTGCTAATGAAAGTATTGCTTCCCGGCTATGTTGGGTAAACATCAGTTTGATTAAATCATTTTGGGTTTAATAAAGAAGAATGTGTTAGGGTTAGGAGAAACACCACAGAAGTGGCTGGATCCCGGTCAGGTGCAAGGGATATGAATATACGTATACATACACATATACACATACACATACACATACACATACACATACATATACATATACATATACATATACATATACACATGTGTGTGTGTGTGTGTACGGACTCTCCAGTGCATGTTTTTGTCTGCCGTGTGCTCGGCGGAGCCCTGGGCAGCCGGGGGGCAGCGCCAGGGCCGGGCCGGGGGACGCGGCTCCCTGGTGCCGGTGGCAGCGGATGGCCCGGAGCGGGGCCAGGTCGCTTCCCCCGCCCTGTGCCCGCACCCCAATCCCGCTGGTCCGGCCAGAAAGCGGGGCGGCAGCCGGCAGATGGAGCACAAGGCCAGAAACCGGGCTGGGGAACGCGCTGGGGGGAAGGGGAGAGCTGCAAAACTGCCCGGTCCTTTGATTCATAAAATACATAAATCCTCCGAGGTGAATAATAACAGGAAAAAGCAGTGACTGTGCGCTTCCCACGAGGCGAAAATACTGAAAAGTCCCAGCACCCGCACGGTGACTGCCTGTCTTTAGCCTGGAATTCATGTTTGGACGGCAGTTCCGTAGGGAGGTTGCCGAGATTCGCGCACCTTCTGCGTGTGCCTGTGTCTGTTTCGCTCGCCTTCGTGGAAAAGTGTGTTCCCATCACCACCCTGCAAATTAACAGCATAGCACGCAGTGACTGCTGCTTGGTGTTGTAAGACCTACCATGCACTGTCTATGTAGCAGCTTACAAAGTCTGAGAAGTAGAATAGTTCTGGTTTTTAAAAGAGCATTAAAAAAAAAAAAAAAAAGAAAAGAAAAGGCATTTTCAGGAGCCCTTAAAAAAAAAAAAAGTTTTTAGATAAATGGCCCACAGGCAGAGATAAAGCCCTGAATTTCAAGGTCCTATAACTCTCACAGAAGCTTCATCATCATTGTCACAGCTGACGTACAACATTGATTTTTGTGTTATTATCCAGACCAGCCAGGACATAATGTGTGAACAACTACCATCTATTTTTCCACTGGCTTTTATTTCTAATGTGCCCCAGACTCTGAGCAAATGTGAATCCGAGCCCCTTAGTTCACTCAAATTTATTATCCTTAAGGGAGGGGGACCGAAATCACAATTGTAAGTGCTCCCTCCGCTCACACACGCATGCACGCACACACACACTAGATGTGCTGTCTGTGCACCACTCCCCTATTGTTTTCACTGTAACTGATTTTGGCACCAGCTCTTTAGCACTTTGGAAGGGCCTTCATTAGCACTGGGACACTGTCCAAAAGGAATCCAGAAAAATCAACACATGGCTGCTCTTGTTCTCATGATAAATGACAGCTTTGGCTGAAAAACAACAACAGTAAGGAAGCAAAACAAAACCCAAAAAGCAACAAGGGTAGCCATAATGTGAATAGGAGAAGTCAGACATGACTAACTCAGCCTGGATGAGGGAACGGGCTTGGCTGGGAGGGGGCAGGGGAATTCCTCCCTCAGTACTGTATTAAAAAAGTGGTTTGGCCTTTACACTGACGTGGGGGGTTCGTTCTCAGAGGGCAGAGATGCAGGGCAGCAGGAAAACACTGCCAGACCACACCACACCACACCACGCCACACAGATGATGTGAAGTAAAGGGCACCAGCACACCGTGCTATGGAAAATAAAATGTCTGCCATCCTCCTGAGGAGGAAGAGGGACCCATGTCCCTTATGTAAAGCACAGCTTACAAACGCAGAGAATGTATTAGGCTGCCGTATTACCCATTTATTCCCCAATGGCTGTGTTTACACTCAAATCCTGAAGTGCTTACTCAGGCAAAACTCCCAGTTGACCTAGTCCTGAAGGCTTTAATCAGGAAGTATGCCCAATGACTTCAATGGGATCTTTGTCTCAATAACTATTCAGGATATGGCCCATAGGGATCTTGAAACTAGAACTAATTGAATTTTTTGCACGACATGCCTTTTCACTTGAAAAGAACCCTTTTTATCCAAAAACAATTCTTCACAAAATGCATCAGTCATTTTTCTTTATTATTGGAAAATTTCTATCATATTTCACCAGAATGGTCTCAAACTTCTTACTTTATACAGTTAAAAAAAAAAATAGCTGGGGAAAAAGCAAATCCTTATGGGCATCTTTACTTTTTAGCCAAGAAAAAAAATGACAAGCAAATAGCTTTGAAACAATGTTGGTGAAAACTGTGAAAAACACCTAGGGAATGTCACAAGAAAAAGTAAAGTCCTTTTTTAAAGCAAGGAAAATCTGCTTGCTAAGTTTATTTTGTTACTATTGTTAAAAATTCATTCCTTGCATTTTAATTTCTTACATTAAGAACTATGATACACTACCAGTGAATACACAAGTTTGCATCTGTAGTTATCTTAAACCACCACAGACAATTTTTCAACTCATTTTGTTGCCTTTAAACCTGTGAAGTCTTCCATACACTTAAGCATAGGAGCTGTAGGGTGTCCTTCAAGTTGCACAAAATTCAACAAATATTTTAGAACAGGCTGACATTCAGAACACAAGACAGATGTGGAAAGAAGCACCATAAAGAAAATTCTGAGGCAAACATCCACAAATCTGAGAAAATATGTACAAACCCATCCTAACTGTGACAAAATTCTCCTGGAACTGCCTAAGAAGTGGGGCTTGTGCCTTTAAAATAAAGTCTGAGAACAGCCTGTTTTTCCAAAAATGTATTTCAGGGTCTGGAGTCCAGTCCAAGAAAGTTTTAAAATGCATTTTGAACTTACATTTTCAAATGAGAACATCTACTGAATTTCATGGGAAAAGGAAACAAACAAACAAAAAAAATCTGCTGTAAATAAACCAAAGTAACATTTTCCAGAAATCCTCCTTGAGCTCTGCACACCACGTATCTCATCCCAACTTGGCACATATCAGATGGCTGGTCAACAGTGACCCATGAGAATACGCACAAGACCCTCACACATCAGCTGCATTACAACTTGTTCATTACCACGCACAGCATCCCACATTGATCATGAATATATATCATTAGGAAACAGGCTGTACACTGATGAGAAGGAGTTTGGAAATTGTCCTGCTTGAAATTCACATGAGAAGTACATTTCTGATAGATGCTTAGGCTGTTGACTTAATAGGGTTAAAAGCTAAGCAGGTATTATATTGGAACTTGCACCTGGATCTCTATCCTTTTAAAAATATTTAGAGACAATTCCTGTTAACTGATTTTTATTTTGCTACAAAGCAAAAGGCCTGATGAAATTTGCTGAAAGATCCCCTCTGGTGTCTGAATTTAAATCAAGCTTGGGTCAGGCATTTGTTCTGAAACAACATGAAATGGCATGAAACAGCACACCTCAGTGTTTTCAGATGAGCTTCATGTAAAGCTAGATCTTTGCAGAGCTACAGTTCAAACAAAATTTCAGGGACACTAGTAGATTTGAGTTTATGCTTTCCCGTATCTCCCTTGTGAAGCTAAATCACTGGGAACAGTCAGTTGAGTGACTTCTAAATTCCCCTTCACACCCACCCAATTAAACTTTTATCATATGGGTTGATCCCGTGATATAAAACGCAAGTGTGTCTTAATGCAATTTGAAGTCGCAGGCAGCCTTCTGGGAGAAGGGCAGATGCCTGATGTACCTTAAGCTGATGTATTGGATGCTGTTTTTTCCTGCTTTATGCCATTAGTACACTTGTTCACCATCTCCCCTACCACATTGCCATCAGGGAGATCTAAGCTTGGCAGCAGGCTGGGATCCCTGCCTCTAAGCTGAAAGAGGTTGAGCTATTTGCAGAAATAATGCTTTCCAGACGTACTAAACAGCACTCATCTTTCCAGATGGAGGGGCATTAGTGTTGCTTCCAGCCATCTCTTCACCTTCTGGTGTACTTGCCACTCCTCCTGTATGCACCACGAGCCTTATGCTTCAGATACCTCTCCTGCATGCTGAGAAACTCTGCGAGCTGCCTGCACCTTGCAGCCCTTGGAGCCAGCTGGAGGAGGGATACAGCCCATCCCATTTCAGCGTGGGACTCCTGTCAGATGGGAAATGGGAAATGGGAAAGGGGGGAACTCTGAAAGGAGCCAGAAGTTCAAGGAACCCTTTTTTCCTCCCATGGTCTGTATTCCTACTTAAAGGATTTAAAAAGGAGAGGATTTGGCAGGTAGAGGATCTGCTGAAGAGAAGCGTTGATAGCAGCCAAGCTAAAGTGGGAGAGAGAGAGAGAGAGAGAAAGTCGGTGATGAAGAGGTAACAGCCCCACTGCTAAACTAAAGCTTTTAATGGTCCCACAAGACCTGCAGACTGTCTGGTCCAACGACTAACGGCTAAGAGCCAAGCCTTGAACATGCAGATCTTGGATCTGTGGCACACCAGGCTACATCAACCCTGACGAGGTCATCTGGATCACATGAATGCTTCAAGTCAAACAACTGAAAAAAATTTTTATTTTTTCTTTCTTTTTTTTCCTTTTTTTGTTCTTCATGTGAATCCCCAGTGGAAGAAATCCACCGAACAAGCATGTTGATTTTGGCAAAGACACACACAGTCACTCTGTTCTAAAGATGAGCTGACACGTGCAGATTCACAGATTAGCCATTTCTAAAGGTTAATTAAATATTGCCATTGTTTTCCAAGCTATTAATGTATGTTATTCTATTTTTCTCTGTTAAAGAACATCTGGGTTTTGGAGTTAAAAAATATGCAACCCTTCGTTCCCCTTCAAAAAAGGTCTTAAAAAACACACACAGAGTGTCTCCTTTAAAAATATGGCATGACCGTCTTCAGAGTCACATTACAAAGCTGAGAAAAAAAACTTTGAAAAAATATTAGGAAAAATGTTCTTCCATAGATCAAAACATTTGATGTGCATTCTCGTCTGCCAAGCGTGTCTCAGAACCAGCTCACACAGTAAATGAGCTGTAGAAGAGGCTCCTGGTATTAGTCAGCCCTTCATTATTTGCTGAAGTTACTCAAAGTGATTACATTCAGATATGTTCCTGCTCCATCCTTTGGTGCCAGGATGTATGACAGCCAGTTTTATTAACAGTGCTGGCACTGCTGGGTAAATTAAGTGGATCTGCACAGCTTTCCTTATTCCTGTCCTGCGTCCCTCCTCAGCAGTTTGGACTCTGTTTGTGAACAGACTTGAGGTGAAAGAAAGAATGAGTAGAATTAAGAGAATGGAGGTATACAAACACTGATTTGGTAGAGTTTTCTTGGCAGGGATGTAAGTGACTACAAACGACTCAAGTCAGTCCTATCCTAATGAACAAGCTTGGCAGCAGAAGCAAAGGAAAGCTAAGCTTTGCTTGCAGCTTTACTCTGCTGTTCTGTGATACCTGAGACAAACCAGCTTCATTCCTTGCACCAAAACTCCTTCATTACATCTCCATGCCTCCAGAAATCCAAGTGCTGGGCAGTCTGAAAAACCAACATGATAACATTTGTCTCATCTTTGCAGAGATAATAATAACTGCTTAAGATGCACATAAAAAAGGGAATTCAATCCACCATCTTCTGTGCCTCCGTTTACCTCTCTCTCAAGCACTGACAGTCACATGCAGGTAATTCACAGTTGTGTCAGAAAGTTCAAGCTATTAATGCAAAAAAGTGCTTGAAAATTCTTAGTTGCAAAGAACACAGAAACATAAAATACTGTTCTAAAAACGAGAATATGATTTTTCATATTCTGTGGCTATTTCTCATCAACCAGACTTTGAGCTTCAACTTATGCTATCTGTACTAATCAAAGTCCCTGGCAAATCCTAAAGAGATTAACCCTCTCTGTTCCTGAGTCTGGCCCCAACTGTGTTTAGGTCCCAGTCACCACCTAGGGTACAATCTTGCCAATTTATGAATGAACTAAACCTGCTGATGATACAAGTCAAAGACCAGTGATGGTCTAACTCACATTCTTCTGCATGACCTTATCATCTTAGCAGCCAAGCTGCAAAATAGTATCTGATCCCCTTCTCACCTCCTTTGTAGGATGTCAAACTCGGGCGGATCACTTCCCCTGTTTACCTGGCGACACTAGCAAGAGATGTAGGGAACTGGATGAAGGGAACACTGTCTCCTGCATCCCTCTATAAGGCATCAAGGGCCAGAATAGCAAGGGCATGGAACTCATGGTGGGAGGTAAGCCTGGCTTGGAGCAAGACCAACCAGCATTTGCAGGGTGCCTACCATATCCTGTGCTGCCATGGACTCAGCTACCTGTACTCTACACCACCACGTGCAGTCCATTTCCCTACTGCCCAGTGCTATTACATTCAGCCCTTTCTGATCCTGCTGGGATCACAACAGTCAGATGAAATGAGAATAACTCTGTTATTTATTTCTGTCATGTGCTTCTTAGAAGGATTGACAATTCCTCCTAACAAGCATTTCACTAGTCGACAAAAAGCTATCCATATTGCTGTGCCTCTTCTGACCTGCAAGTTAGCAAACAATAAATCTTAATTACACTTAAATGCTAGAAATTTGCAATTAATGGGGCCACATTAGTCAGTTGTGAATTGGTCCTGACTCCTGCCTCTGCTTTGGCTGGAGATGCAGCTGCAGGAATACATAAATTAGTTTTTTATTTGTTTGTGCCTGTACAATCAGTTGTAGTTGTTTCTTAAGAGCATTTCCAGTATTACTGGGCTTACTGGCATTCATCCTATTAGCATCTCTGATGCAGGTGCCATCTGGAAAGTTTTATTTTAAAGGACTTTTAGTATTGTACTTAGGTTAATAAGAAAGCGTTATTTTTAAATATCGCAGCAGTTTTCCAGAGTGCAGCTCAGTCTCATGACATCTGCTCAGTGGATACTTGTTACCTTTGGGTTTATTGAAAGAAACCCTCTGAATAACCTTTTTGTTAGCAATCTGCTTTATAGGCCCTGCAATGGAATAGCGCTGGAGCGCAAATGGAGTTGCTAGCAGAGGGTATTTTCTATGCTGTAACAAGCTCTTTGGTATTGCAGCACTTAGGTGTCGTAACGTTCAATAAAATCACCCAGATCTCCTCCACACTTCCCTCTCTGTGAGATTCTGCCATCTTTATTCAAGAACTGGAGCTCAGTTGACAGCCCAGCCCAGCTCTGTGGATGCCATGCGGTTCTCCCTCTGGAAATGGGGGTCTGGGGAAGATTTCACTGCTGCAGCACAGGCAGATCTATCATGTACTGTTTTAAACACTGCAAAGAGGCCAATCTTAAGTGACTGCTCCTACTGTTTGGGAGCATTGACAAATTACACAGAATGAGTGATGGCTCATTCGCAATAAATGAGAAGAATCACCCACTCCATTTCCAAATTTCACCCATTCCGATATTTAGCATTCAACGGGAAAATGATTCAATGGAAATCCTGTTGGTGAACAAAAGGGTTTCATTTATACTGAGCAAAGTGGGTCCCATTGCCAGAAAAAACCCTCATACCCTTCATGAAATTCACCTTTATTAGTAGCTGACAGAGCGTGGCTGGCAACCCAAACTAGCTATTCAGCAACTCCCATTAATGAAACCCGAGCAGAAACTGTTTCTACAAAAGCATCAGCTGAAGCTTCGGCTCCTGTTTGGTGACATCATTCTCAATATACTGAGCCAAATTTTGCAGAGTAAAGAGCAAAAAAGTTGCAAACATAAACCAAAGTGAAGGAATTGAAATGGTCTTTTCCTCTGAAACAGTGGTGTTAAGAAGCAAGTGTCACTCTGAGGACTTAGTCAGGGCCAAAACCTCTGACTGGGTTGATTCTGGTGTGGCTCCACAGAAATCAAAGCAGCAAAAGTGCAGAGGCTAATTGATTCACAATTCTTAAGTGGTTTTTTTACAACTCAGTGTAATTTCTATTCTGGCATAAAGCCTGGATCATTTTAAACATGGTTGAGTAAAAATGAAGAAATAATATTCTCAGAAGCTGTTTCAGGTCTTCTGTAAGCACTAGGAAAATGTAGTCATTCTAACTGAATGAAATGGAAACTCCAGATTTGTGAGTGTTCCTAGCACACAGAGTGCAGAAATCAGACACAATCTTAGGAGGCTTCTAAAAGTGCACCATTTATACTAAAATAGCAAATAATACAGGAGTTGTCAAAATGTTGGACAGAGCACCAAAATAACCAGATTCAGCTTCAGCTTCAGTCAAAGAACACAAACTGAAGTAATAAAAGTTGTGTTTGGGAGTGGCAGTTGGTAGTTTTCTGGCCAAACCTTGGATTTAGGTTCATTTCTAAAGAAGGCAAAGTTGAGTTAGTCTTGGAAGAAAGAATGTCACCAGTCAGCTGTCATTCTTTTATAGGGATCTTTTCTTCTGGTGTCATACCCGAGTTTATGAATAGTTTACAAGATAAAAGTTTACAGACAAAGTCTAGAAGAGAGGTTTGAGATCAGCTTTGTGGTTTAGATTATAGCTGCTAGAAAGATGGATTTCAAAGTGAAGTAACAAACAAGTTACATAGGAAATATTCCAGGAGATATTTTAGAAGTCTTGGGAACATTAATTCTGGATGCAAAGCCAAAATGTTGTCTCCAGCCACTGGGCAAGAGCACCCAGAAAAGACCAAGAGTAACTAAAAAAGCAGGTGGAATATGCAAATCAGTTCAAACCAAGACAAACAAAGGCAGACTGTTTTAAATAGAGAGAAATACCTTGGGTAGCAAGGTCATATCAGTCAATTTTGTACTGCCTATAAACAAAACTTTCCCCAACTGGACAAATGTATTTCCTCCCATGTTTTTCCACACTGTGTCAGGATCCCTACAGATGTAGGGATCTGTGTCTCCAAGTGCTACTCAGCCAAGCAACAGCAGTGTCGTCAGGTGCAGTGACTCTAGATCTGCACAGAGTATCTGGCTACAGGACTGGGAGAACAGGTCCTGGCAGTCCAGGAGCTGGATCAGAGGCTGATGACCATCTGTACTAAGTCTGTCAGCCAAAACTGTCTTGGCCAGTACAGAGCTGGAGAATGATCATGTCTTTGTCTCTTTTTGATCTTTCAGATTACCCTGGGAATCAGGGGAGCTACTGGAAAGGCACAATACAGGGCTCAGAAGGAGAAAAACAATCCAATAAAAATATTGGACCTGGGCCTCCTTGGAGCAGAAGATCTTATTCTTGGAAGCAAGCAAATCTGTTCTAGAGCCTTCCCACTGTTGCCTCAATATATAAAAGTTTGTATTTACTACTTATGGATTGCCTCTCCATAAGGATTCTGCATTTTTTTCAGGCTCTTGGAGATAAAGGACCATTTGGATTCTCCCAGTAGATGTCATCCAGGTCTGATTGTGAAGCCTTTGTGGAGATGGTCTCTCGCAACATACATCAGTCATGACTCTGTGAAGAGTCATCCTGCTGAGGTTTGAGATCGGAATGCTCTTCAGGCCACTTCTCTATCTCCCACCTCCAGGAAATTTGTATCTAGTTTCACAGCACAGTTCCTGGGCCAAAGTTCTCTGACTACAAAGGTCGTAAAAAAATTAGTGGCAAAATGTTAGTGATGCAGCTGTGATTAAAGTCCGTATCAAGGAAAAGCTTTCCCATGTACTTTTATGTTCAAGCCACCAAACCAGTTCTGCAACAAGATGTGGAACCAAGAGTTTCCTGTCTATCCGATGTCTTATCTGAGAAAAGACTGACTTGACTCAGAGCTAATGAGGCTGCAGACTAAATCCATAAGGCAAATTCACATATATTAGTCTGGCATGAGATCTAATAATAGGGTGTTGGAATAATTTTGATACCCACAGGAATAGAAGCACTTGTAATAAAGGAAATATGCCAACAAGGAACTAAGATTTTACTGATCTGGGGTTAGTCATTAGCCCCATAGGCTGAGAAAGAATTAGCAACAGCTAATAGGATGCAGAGAGATGTGCATATTTATGTGATCTGAATGCCATGCTATCTTAGATGAGTACTCGCCACTGATAGGAATTTTATAAAGATTTTTTTTTTTTTTCATGAGAGGGCCAAATAGCAGGGTTTTTTTTTCATACAATTGTTTGACCTGCCTCCAATCTACTCTGCTCTTTCTTTTTTTCTTGTCTCTCAGTCAAGAATTGTTAAATCTGGCACCTGGTACAAACAGCAGTTGGGAAAATCTCCAGTTTTTGTTTCAATGCCACCAATAGTCATCAAAGGAGAGGAAACTAAGCAAGAACCACAAACACCTACCCTTTCTTTATTCTTGACTAACTGCACAGAGATACATACAGCCCAGAGCTGCTGCTGTTTTGTAAAATCCACACTTGGAGTATAGACACAGTAAGTGAGATCCACACTCCTACAGACCTGAAAAGCAGCAGCATGCTTACAGCCGCTCCTCAAGCTTCTTGGGGGAGGAGAGGTGAGAGGAGAAGCAAGAGGGACAAGTTCTGACCTGCTCCAGGAACAGGGGCTGCAGGCAGTTCACAGGGACACTGACAAGGCAAGGTGGAAAGAGGGAAGGAACAAATGAATGCATTTCCAAATGCAGAGCAGCTTCTGCCAAAAGCAAATCCATTAGCAAGATCCTTTGAAGAAAACGTGTAGGTAAGAACCATTAACCACTCCTGGGAGATAAAGAATTATTACTCTACATAGAAATGTGTTCCTATGTACCTGACACAGTAAAGCAAGCCTAGGACTCCAGCCCACTTATTATCCCCCAGTGTTATTCCCTCTTTTCTTATGCTCACCCAGCTGTGGAAAACAAAAAAGAAAAATCAACCCAAACCACTCTATTAATGGAAAACATTAACTCCAGTGGAATCGAGAGATGCGCACTGTCCCTGAACTTAGCTCCAAGGGATTGAAGAATGCAGGTAATTCCCAGCTGTCCAACACCCATCTAAGTTTCTTTCCGTCGGGGTGTCACAGCGGTGACACCATTCTGACCTTCACTCTGGCACCACTTCTGAGCTGTTCTCTGTGTGTTAACAGTGGTTTCTGATACAGGATCAAATGCTAATGATCTCACTTAGAGTGTGCCAGTACCACCTAACTCTACCAGAAATATGCCCAAAGTTACAGGCTCTGACTGCAGATCCCAGTGATCCTACTGAGTGATTTGGAGAGTCAGCTTGAGTTCCCACCGTATCTTCAGACTACAAGTCTGTAGGCACATCTCTGGACATGGCTGGAGTGTGTCCTCCAAAGGATGCTGAGATGCAAGTATCAGGTAGGCACTTGGTCTCAAACTGTCCACAAGACAGCTACACAGATAGCAGGTGCATAGGGTACAGCATGGGCCGTATCTATTTTTCACAGTCCTCTGAAACTGCCTAGTCCAAAGGAAGACCCATCAGTGTTCATCTCAAAGGGTTGAGTTAGCACTAAGTCTCAGTTTATTTCAGCTCTTCATCTGCAAATCTGCTACAGCACACCATATAAAACACCTTTTTTCCTTTGCAGCTTTTTTCCCTAGGCTGACCTCGAGATGTGTAGATAGGGGAAATGGTGGCAGAGGAACAACGCTGTGCTTATCCGCTTCCTGCTGCTGACAGGCCTGCATGGCTTTACCTAAGGCTTGACCCCTATCTCTCCTGCACAGCTGCCCCAGCAGATGCTGTGCCCGTAGTGGAGATGTGCTACTCATCAAGATAAAAGGAATAAGAATCTATCTCAAAGCACTTAGGTATGATTAAATAAAGGAGGCCATTTCCTGTGCTGCTAATCTGGTGCCTTTCAAAATCACTAACTTCACTTTTTTTTTAAAGTTACCATCTTTTAATTCTCCTGGGTCTCCTCTATAGTTCTCCTCCTCCTTCCTGGGAAGGGGTGATCCACTTCATGATACAGCAGTGGCTCACAGGGCTGATTAAACTGAACTCTGTGCAACACAAACAGCAATTTTTCATGTACAAAATGAAAGAATTGTACTGCTCTCTCTTTTGAGTTTTGTCTGGGTCAGGATACCCAATTAACCTGCAGGCTCTTGTACTGGCAGCTACCTGCTCTTCACTTTGAAATCAAGTCACTCTCCTGTTTTGGGAGCTCTGCTGCTCTGGAAGTCTTCCTGTCCTTTAATACGACAGAACAAAGCTGAAGCATCTACTATGAAAAAGTGAAAAAACCAGACTCATTCAATATGGCCTCTTAGTTTTTGTTTGAGTATTACAGTCTAAAGTTCAATAACATCTTAACTGCTTGGCCACTAAGAGACAAGGTATTTAGGACTCTAATATCTGATGAGTATGTACGAAGTCAAGTAAATCTCTAGGTTTTATCTTCCCACACACAAGAAACCTCCATACATGTTTGGGGGGGTTTTTTGTGTGTGTCATTCACAGAAGCTCAGTCAGATTACAGACCTTCTGGGCTTTCCTCATCAGATACCAGATGCTACATACAATTTCCCATGGAAAGCTCTAATGTTTAGTAGTCCTTTTTTCTTTTTTAATAAAACATCTCAGAATTTGCATCTTTATCAACATGCGAGCATGTGAGGGTGAAGCAGTGATTGTGACTAAGCTGACTGTCATCTGCAATAGCCATACCAAATGTGAGGAAGGACTGCATAGGCAGCGAAGCCCAATCTGTTCTAGGCATAATACAACCCCAAAGCTACAACCATGGGGCTTGACACTTGAAGTGCAACAGATGTCTGACTGCAGTGAAGGCATCCCTTGCCTTTGCTTTGGAGTGCTGATCTGTGAATGTGTCTGCTGAGCAAAGACATGGGCAAAAACAAGGTTGACTCTATCTGACAAAGTGTCAGATGAAGGGAGCATGTGCGGCAGAGAGCACAGTCCATATCTCCATCTCAGCCTTGATGGGAATGGGACTGCCATAACTTGTTCAGAGCCCATCTTTACTGCACCCTACTTAGGGTCACCACTAGTATGTGAGTAGTCAAAATCTACAGAAACCATATGCAGCTGGTATTTCTCTGATGCAAAGTTTAGCACAGAACACAGTTATTTGCACACTGAGCCTGACTTTCCCTTATGTTATGCCATGAAGAGCCTTTTACATTTGTGTAAAAGGGTGATAAACCACCACCGAATCAGCATGGTAATAAAAGGTGCAAGAAAATGGAGATGGAGATTGCTGGCTTACAGAGATCTATGTCTTTCAATATGATTTTCTTTCCTATAAATACAGACTTTTAGTCAGAGCTAATTAATGACTTGAAGCTGGAGATTTGGGAAACAATGGAACAGCAAAACCAGTGTTCTTTTCTCTTACTCAGTCAGACTCTACTCAGTGTGATTTCGAAATACATGCACTGCTTTGGAGTGGATATTTTTGCCCCAACTTTTAAATTCACACATGTGACACAGATTGCAAGCCTATGCCATACCTTAAAATGCACTTGTATGTATGAGAATGTCCTGCTCTGGCTGTGTGGAGGCTGATTGCTAAATCTCTCAGGAACCTTAGCTTTTCTGCAGCCCAGAGCTTCTCATCATTAGAATTCCCCAGGTTTTCACCTCCTTCCTCAACAGCCATCTGTCCTGTCCACACTCCAGCTGCAGTCAGACATCCCTCACCACTTACACCTGATCTTTTGACTCTACACACCTGAAACAATTCTCGCTCAATCTATCAAGCGATATACATTTAGACAATCAGAGAAGCTCTTCCAAAAGCTATGAACAAATTGCCCAGTTTAAAATCACCACTCCCTTTCCATGATATCCCAGGCAGTGTTAAAATGGAGGGGAAGATTTATTTGAGGAAGAAAATTCCAGTGCATTTCAATACCACAGCGCATCCTGATGGAACAGCGTTTGTAAAAGTTTGTACTTCTCTGACAGTTGTTCTTCTGATGCTTGATGCTTGCTGTTGGGGTATTCTCATGGAATCATAGAATCATTAAGGTTGGAAAAGACCTCCAAGATCATAGAGTCTAACCTTTGACCAAACACCACTACATCAACTAAACTATACCGCTAAGTACCACGTCCAGTCATTTCTTGAACACTTCCAGGGATTCCACCACATCCCTGGGAAGGCTGTTCCAATACTTAACCACTGATTTGGTGGGCAAAGTTAGCAGATCAAAGTTCAACATGCAAAGGAAGGTGGTGTCTATGCAGAAGGGCATTGCAGAAAAGGAGAACAGCATGAGGAATACTCACGTGGCCATCACAGAGTGTTGCAGACTGTCACTGAATAGTGGTGGGATGTGAGACTGGGAGAAGAAGTTTCTGTGCTTTGAGCCTACCTTGTCTCAAAGCCTAAGGACCTTATACATGTCTTTTTTTTCCCCCCTCATGTTTCCACCTTTTTTTTTGCATATTGAAATGCATGCTAGATTATTTTCGGTATTTTGCCCACAAAACATTTGAGAAAAAACCCCACCAAACTTCTTTTTTGACGCAATCCTCTTTAAACCCTTCCAAACAGCAGTCTTTGGTTAGTTTATAGCTCAGTTAGGTTAGAACGAGCTGTTCTATATCAGCAAGAAATCTGTTACAGGACAGCTGCCAGCATGATTACAAAAGATGAGTAAACCTCAAAAGGCCTAAGATCTGATTGGGTTTCCATGAAGCCGAACCTCTGGGGATCATTTCTTCTTGCTGGAGAATCTGGTTTTGGAAACAACAAGAACAGGGAGTATTGTTTTTAATGTTATTTTCTGCTCCTGGTTTTAGGCCAAATTTGAGAGTGCAGAGGTGTTCAATTACTTTAATGAACAAATAAAACAGTTTTTCAGCCTGGAAATAGATTTGCTTGTAGTTTGTTTTCCATATGCAATTTTTATTTTATCATTGAAAAAGGTAGCCTACTTCCACAAGTCTGTTGCATCGAAGGTGTATCAGAGCTTGCCAAATTGAGAAAATCTGACTCCTTATACTAGTTTGGTCATTAACCCAGCAGCCACAGAAACACACTTTCTTTTTTTTTTTTTTCTCTCTATTAATATTTTTTTTGCTTTTTTTCACTAAAGGAAGTGTCTGTTCTTAATTCCTGTTAGACTGCCTTTAAATTCCGTGGAGCAACTCCAGATTTACATTGGTTGTCATTAAGTGTTTTACATCACCAAGTTCATAGCAATAACTTAATTAAAATTAGTTTTGCTGATGTTACTCCTCTTTTATATTTTTTATTTTTTTCCAGTCAAGTAAAGCAAATCCTAAAGGAGATTTCTTTACTGGTCAGCCTGGAGAGCCTGCATCTGCCTCTCAGATTTTTCCCCTCTCCACCTTTCTTGTGCCCAGTCTTCCCTCATCAGTCCCTCTCACACACATTGTTTTGTAGTAACGGGGTCAGTAGGAAACAGAGTTCAGCACTACAGAAGTGGAAACAGAAAGCAGCCATGGGCAATTAACCAGGGCTGTGACTGCTTATGTTTGGTTCCTGCTTCCATTTCTGTTTCCATGGAAATGGACATCAGATCATTGGAAATAAAGTAAATTTTCTACTTCTCCTCACCTTCATATCAGCCGAGCTATACAATCCAAATAAATCTAAACTTATCTAATTAAATGTGAATTTAGAAATCTTTTCATTTCATTGAAATAAATTGACAAAAGCAGCATTGCTTTTGAAATACTCAGATGCTGTTGGTTGTCCTTTGGGAAAGGAGTAGGTAAGTTTGCCCACCCCTTTTTGCTTTGTAAGGTATGGAAACATGCAAACATCCATCTTACCCCTTGCTCTGTGCTCCTGCCTGCCCATTAATATTGTTGTGCTGAACAGTACTCATCACTTGCCCATTAGGGGTCATTTAAGCATAAATGACCCCCCTTACAGAGACTGTGTGGGTTAAAGACCTCTTCTTTGTCTGGCTGCTAAAGCTTTGAGGTTCATTTGTATTGCAGAGCAGCTGCATAAAAAAGGTTCAAGCCCACCTTTAAAGGTCATATGGTCTCAGAGGAGGAGCTTTGACCTAGAAGGGTTTCCCAGGTGAAAAGCTCAGGGTTTGGGAACAAAGAAAAAAAGTGAGTTTTAAGCTTTCACATTCCTGCGAACGACTCAGAAAGATAAGACCTGTGTCTTTTGTAAACAAACATATTGGAGACTGAGCACTTCCTTTCTCCTCTAGAGGTGAAGATGATCTGCAAATCTGCCGCACCTGTAAAGGAGTAACAATAATTTTCAATTTGGCTTCTGACAGGACAGATCAGTCACACAAAATCTTGAGTGCCGACTTCAACAGAAATGTCCCATGTCACGAGACCATATTCTTCCAGAGGAAGCGACTGCCTTTACTGGTCAGACAATGAAGGCACAGCTTGAACAACCAGCCAGTCTACCAGCGTGTATTACCCATGATAAGATGCTTCATACTTTTTTTCTCAGAAAAGCTCTCTAATTGTTAAACCCAAAGAACTAATGAAAACTTCCTGACAAAATAACTCTGCTTGAATTGGCATCACACTTTGCAATTTGCCGTGATTGAAATTATAAATATCATTGCTGTATCAATGCAAACTCAATGCCAATAAATGGCTTGTTTTCTAATGAGGTTCATTTTACAGCAGGAAGAGGGGAAAGCTGGCTTTTCCAGCACCTACCAAAGTGTTAATTTCTGAAGTCCAGTAACAAGAACAGTAAGAAAGCAAGCAATCAAAGTGGATCTATATAGGATGGTAGATTTAAACTGTTTAATTACTGTAGCTGTAGCTGGTTATTGCTAATGCATAGATCACAAAAGCATCACTCCTGCAGAAATCAGTCATGCGAGGGAGATCAGGAATTACAGATACTTCACCAATGTGAGGGATTTGGTTTGGTCCTTTAAAATTATTTCCTCCAGTGACAAAATCCTGATGCCTGATACAAATGCATACTATGTGACAAATTTAATTTTAAAAAACGCAGCCTGTAACCTAATCACAGTCAGTCCCAAAATACACTTTTTAAAAATGGCTTGCATCAAACTGTTCAGTCATGATGTAGATTTTTTAAAATTTAAATCCACCTTCGTCAGAGGGATAAAGTACAGAAGCAGCTTTGTCAGATGCTAGCATGTCTTGGGGAAGTGGAGAAAGCCAGTTAAGGGGTACCTAAATGCGGTCAATGGTACAAGGTTCGATTTTTCCTCTCTAACCAGAAGGCAGGCTTCAAACTCTTTTTCTGCTATAATCCCAATCATTATGGTCGCCATCATGAACATGAACACAATCTCCTAGACTGAGCTATCTGTATGAGTTCTTTCCCCCAAAGGCATTTCACATGCATTTAAAACATAAAACAAACACACAGGCCATTAAAACTGGTATGATCACCCACAAAACAACATGGATTGGGATCTAACTTCACAGCACTGGAGTCACTCATAAAGCACTGGAAAATTATAGCATTACAGAGCGTATGGAAAAGCCTATTAAATATTGCTTTGGTTTGCACAGAAAGGCAGGGAGCAAGGTGCAAAATATTTAAGGGCAGATTAAAAGAAAAAAATAGCTGGAATTGTGGGTTGAGGTTTAGTTTACAGCAGAACGTTTTCACTGACAGGACTCCCTAGGAGTGATATAATACATGCTGATGAGTAAGTAGGTACAGGCCGTATTTATTCAACAACTCTCATAAAGCTATGCAAGACAAATCATGTTTTTCTGACAAAAATGCATCTGTACTTTAACTTTTTCTTCAGTAGTTTAAAGAAATTATAATACCCTCAATCACTGTTACGCTCAAGCCCGGAGTTTTAGATCTTGTCTAATTGTCATTTTGTAGATTAGATCCCCAGAGACCCTTCTGCTATTGGTTTTGTTCATATCTTAGGAGACTGTTTTTCAAGTAATAAGAAAGATTTAAAGTGGATGTCTCTTAAAGGATAATAAATACCTGTGGAAGAACGAGGAAATACATTAAGCTGAATCACTGTTGTGTCACTCCAATTTTCCCCTTTTACTCCCGAGATTCCACTGAAATCAATGAAGTTACAGTTACTTAAAGCTGTAGGACTACATGAGTGAACCAGGTACATCACGCTGCAATAAATGACTAGAACTTGCTGGCAGACTTGCTTGGAATCAAATATGTCCCCTTAAATTTCACACTATTTTCACAATCTTGTAGCAGCAAAGCAAAACAAGAAGTTCACTGTGCAGTCAAAACAAAATCTTTTTTCTCTGGTTTAAGCATTTAGCCGATACAGTATCACAGAAACATTGATTTCTGTTCCCAGCCTAAGAATCCTCCTGATAGTTTCCTACAGAACCAAAGACCCAACACAATCTCTTCTTTTACGGCTAAGAAAATGCTAGGAGAAGCGTTATCCCTGGGAAAGATTTCTCTGATGGACGAGGAAGGACTGTTCATTAGTGTCATGAATGATGCTGCCTCTTTTTTATGCAACTTGCATTCACTGATGCTGGCACTGTCAGAGCCTCCAACTGTGTGCACAATTCAGTTCATCGAACAAGGCAGCATCCTTTCCAGATACACTCAACGTGCGGTATTATGGCTGGGAAATTCATTCCACAGAGGAGAAACATGAATTATTTCAATTCTC